>ML677335.1:29752920-30189631 GCA_007922305.1 Dermatemys mawii
ATCTAAATTACAGTTACTTAAATTACTCAATATACAAATGTGTACTCATGCATTTAGCATATGGTCTGATAATAAATAGCAGACTATCACGGAGAGTTATTTTATTAACATACACAATGTTTAGCTCATATGTGTCTTTACCCTGACAATGCTAACATATCAAATAAAACTGAGACCTTGGCACCTGTCCTCCTCTGTATTGTTCTGAGAGATGCTAAAATCCTGCCTTATACCTTTTGGTTTTATTTTCTTCTAGAGATGAAAACAACAAAGAAAACTATCCCAACAACTCTACAGTCTTAGAGGACAGCCAGCCAGCATTACTAGATACCCAGCAGCACGTGGAACAGACAGCCCATGACTGCACACTACGGGTTGGAATGGGCAACTTAAAATTAAGAAAGCCCAAATCCATTGCAAAACTAGAAAATGGGAAAAACCATGAAGAAAGTCAGGTAATAAAATAAAGTTTATCTGTTTCTGCTAGATATTTATGGCGCAGTATCATAGCAGGAATATGTTTTAAATGCAAAATGATGCAAATGATAGCATTAGTAATCCCTGCTTTGATTCACCTCCACAATGATTTAGGCCATGTATCTGATACAAGCGACACTGCAGTTGAAGTAATTCTTTTAGTAAGGGAATCATGCAGAATTAGTGAGAATTCCCTGACATAGTGATAGATTGTGATTCCACAACTTCTCATGGCTGTGAGTAAGGGTGTCACAATATGGCCCATAGTGAGAATGTGCAAATTATTTCTCCTGAGTTATCTTGTATTTCCTGGAAGTGCTGGAATAACGGCAAGATCTTTCTCTTGTGTGGCTTGTGCTAGAGATTTAAACTACGTCAAACCACTAAATACCATAATGTTTTATTAATTCTTAGTTATTTGGAGATATTTGGTAGGGTGGCTGAGGGATGTTACATCTCACCCTTTATCCGGTCCAGTGAGTATGAAAAATTAGTGAAAATATACTCAGGGTATATTCCAGAGAGGTAGACAGATTCTCACTAGTGGCACAAGGGGAAGTACATCAGTAAAAGTAGCTAATCAGGAGGGCATAAAATAAGGTGGAGAGATGATTGGTCTCTTACCCTCTTGTTAATTATTTTTCTTGCTACCCTGAGTCTGTGCCCCCTTTCAGTTCTCATGTATGTTATACTTGTACCTTAAACTCATTAAAAGCTAAAGTAGGGCAGATCACCCATTGTCAACTAATTTACCCCATTTTTATCTCACCAGGGAGTTTGGTTCAAAAAATTTAACTGAGAATTTTGGTTTAGTTTTATGTAGTATTTTGTGATCATGTAATTAGATTGCCATAAAATATTGATGCAAATTAAAAGTGCAGCATCTCCAGTAAGCCATGAAGTTTTCCTGTGATAAAGTGCTTGGATTGGAAAACAAAAAAGTGGTGATGAGTTCTGCTCCCACCCACTGTTCCCCAGGCCCTGTTTCCAATCAGTGAGACGCATGGGCACCATTCTGCCCCCATCTCTGAACTGAGCACTGATCCAGTATCTCAGATAACAGAATTAGCACTCTGAATATGATTGGTCCCCACATAAAATAAATGTTACTTCATCACAGGAAGTTAAAGTGCGATCATCACTGATTGGGTTCTATTTTGGGCCCCGATTCAGCAACGAGCTCTTCAGGGGCAGACCTCTTTGACTCATTGATTTTAGTGGAACAACTTGCTGGATTGAGGCTTTCTGGGGAAAATGTTTCCCAACGTGCACATTTTACAAACTCTTAGTTCACTCTCATGTAAGAGAATATGCATTCATCTATGCCCCATCCATAGGCCCAGTGTGGATTCATGCACCTCTAGGTTTGTTTTGTTGTTTTCTTGAACCAAGTGTACATCTGGCACTCAGGCTGTCGTGCTTATGAACAGCAAGGGCTCTGCTTGTAGAAATGTTCAGGGGCAGTTTTTCAAGTCAAGAGCTCTAATATACTATAACCATCAAACTCAAAAGTGCTTTGTTGGTTTAGTAACTGATTTTATCTAATCTGTTTCTTTCCAGTCTGACTCTCTGCTTTACTTGAAATTGAAAACAAAGTGTTGTTGTTTTTCTAGTAGCTGCTGATTACATGGCAAGTTGTCATTATCTTGAAAAAGGGAAAGAGACTGATGATTTAAAACAGCATGCTACTGTGCACACCTGGCTCCTTCTAAACCTATTGCTGTCACTAAGCCTCTCAGTGTGCTCACAACTGTACACATATGCAGCTGACTGGCTCTGCTGCCTAATTATGTTCATTTCCAAAATGAAAACGAGAATGCCCTCCAAATAGTGATTAAGCCATTCTAGCTCAAGTGACTCCCTATTTTTATTGACAGAGAATGTTCCTTAAATGACATCCTCTCCCCAATGTCACTCCTACAATGAGTAAAGAAGCATTTAGTCAAATCTAGACAATATCTAATTACAGATTTTGCTTTGACATACCAGAGATTTGATGATTATTCACATCTCTGTGTTAGTAGCTACTAAATTCTTAGCAGTTACAACACCATGAGCTGCTCCTGACAGAATTTAGCTCTTTAATATCAGAACAAGTATTGAGCTATTGAGAATTAGGGACAGAACTGGTGCACTTATTTGATACACAGCAATCTGTGTGTATAGGGCCAGATTCTATAAGCTACAACCAGTGGAAAGCCAGATGCATGGGTAGGGTATTGGAAAAGCTGTGGAGAGGGAGTGATATCTCTGTATCCATAAAAGAATAGGGAATAAATTACAGGTGACCTGGTGCTGGGACAGGTTGCAATTGCAAAGATTAATCCTAGAAGAGTAACAGGATGTCAGACTAAAGAGCGAAAGAAGAATAGCACATGGCCAAAAATAAATCTAGAAATGTCTATATGCCAATGCAAGAAGCTTACAAGGATGGGAGTAGGGGGGAAGGCAAAGTAGAATTCCTGGCAATGGAGCTTATTACATGATCATATTTTCAAAAGACCTCGGCACTCAGTTCCTGTTCTTGCCAGTGGGAGCTGTTCAGCGTTTTGCACTACTGGAAATCTGGTCACTCATTAAGATGTCTGAAAGTGAGCCTGAGTTCTTTTGAAGATATAGCCCATAATGGGCATTGCGGAAACTTGAACAAATTTCAGAGATCGGTGGGATACTGGGATATGTGGCTATGAACTGAACAGGAAGGACAGATGAGAATGGAAGAAATGGGAGAGAAGAATGAAGCCTAAAAGGGCTGGTCAATTTTGATGAAATTTTTTCTAGGAAAAAAATGAAAACAAAGCATTTCAGAGTGGAACACTCTGATTTTTTTTATTTTGAAAGGACTCTTTGTTTTTAAAATTATTTTATATTGGTTTGTAGTTTGTGTATGTAAACTTTTTATTTTATATTATATTTTAATTTTAAAACAATTAAGCCCTTGTCTTAACCTAATATAAAATAAGACAATAAAATAACATACAAATAAAATAAAATAATGTAAAAAACTCAAAAACATTTTTATTAACCCAAAAGAAATTTTTTCAGAAATTTCATTTTGTGGCAAATATCAAAATTTTGATTTTTCATTCTGATAATTTTGAAATGCCAGAATTTCCTGTCGATAGAAAGTTTGACCAGCGCTATAGAGAATCTAATGTGATAACATGTCTGAATGAAGAGGACCATGCAGTACAGGGGTTGTCAAACTAGGGCAGGGAGCCTTCAGGGGGGTCACAAGGTTATTACATGGAGGGTCACAAACTGTCAGCCTCCACTCCCAACCCCTGCTTTGCCTACAGCATTTATAATGGTGTTAAATATATAAAAAGTGTTTTTAATTTATAAGGGGAGTCACACTCAGAGGCTTGCTATGTGAAAGGCACAAAAGTTTGAGAACTACTGATGTAGTAGAATCTGTGCAGACACAAATCCCATGTGATAAAGATACAAATATGCTAGTAGGGAATATTGTAGCCTGCTATAAAGGTGATTTAGAGACAACTTTGCACATAACTCAGGAACTAGACCATAGAATGTAATAGAGAATAATAGCCTTTCCATGGGTGTTTTGAGCTGTACTGTAGATTGCAATAGCTAGTATATAATTCTCGATTAAATCCTGTTTGACAGTTCACAACACTTACACAGAAATTCTCATCTGTTTAAAATCAATAGGTGTTTTTCTGTAAGGGTATGAAGACCTGGCATAAACCCCACTTAACAGAAAGCCTAAGGGGCAGGCAGAGTGGCATCACAACCTACCCTCCCTTAATGCGAATCCATTCTAGGGAATATGGGCAGGGGCATCAAGCACAGGGAGGTGAATTTACATCTCCATCAAGCAGTTTGAGTGCATCAGGGAGAAGGCTCAGGGGAGACTTGATCAGACTCTATAAGAACCTGCACAGGGAGCAGAAATTTGACAGTACAGGGCTCTTCAATTTCTCAGACAAAGGCATAACATGAACCAAAGGCTGGGAATTGAACCATGACAAATTCAGACTTAAAATAAAGTGCATTCATGAAAAGGGTAATTAACTATTGGAGAAACCTTCCCAGGGTTGTGGTGGATTATTTATAACTGGACATTTTAAAATCAAGATTGAACATTTTTCTAACAGATATGCTCTAGCTCAAGCACAGCTATTGTATTTGAAGCAGGAATTAATACAGGGAAGTCCTATGACCAGAGTCCAGCTGAAGGTCAGAGTAGATCATCACAATTATCCTTTTTGGCCTTAAAATCTGTGGATCTATAAATGGTTCCTATGCTCTATATTTGTTTTGTTTCCCTGAGCTATTCTAGTGATTCTGTAGCATTAATCTACTATAAATCAAATGTAATGAGCCATTGGAATACCCAAATCAAATATGTACAGTATATATTCTAGAGAGACAATATATGAAATGAGGTTTTGGAATTCAAAGTCTGCTTTTCTTGATTAATCCCCTTCCTCTATAGCTCATCTTTGATGCACATTAACATGAATTTGGATTATGAAATGATTCACCCTTAAATTCTTTACTAATACTCACCAGCTAATAAGTAGAGCAAATAACAGTCCTATTTCTCAGCTTAATCACCAGGATGAAGGACTAAGAAAAGTAAATGGCAACTTGACACAAATCACAAGAGACAGAAATGCAGCTGCTACATGAAATTCAGTACTTTGGTATAAATTAAATGGAAAAAATACATTAATGCAAAAGCACCCCTATTAATTCAGCATTAAAGTTGAGGTTTTAAACATACAAGAGTTGGAGAACTTAGTAATGGGGCTACATCAGTATACACCAGCTGTGGATGGCTTAGGCATGAAGTTCTCACCAAGGTTTTAACTCTGCATCCATGCATAGATATATTTTTAATAGCATCTTTCATGACTTGATCATAGCTACTCATCAGTGAGGTAAACAGAAAACTGGGTGCTCTGAGAAGGAGAGAGCACATGGTTTCCATGCCCAGCCAACCTTTTCTATGGGCAGGACACCTTGCCTGTGGCCTTCTAGGACTTGCACGAAGTAAAAATATTGCTGGAAGCAGTCCAGAGTGAACCTTGCATTATGATGCACCCCCAAAATGTTCATTGTTTGACTTCCATATAAACCACTTGCAACTATTTGTAAGTTTTTAAAGGAAATACTGTAATGATACCTCTTTGTACACTACCTATTTCTTATCCTGCTTACATCCCATGGGAGTTGTCAGCTTGGAACAGTCCCATGTGCAGGACTGAGAGCCAGCAACTGCAATTGTGCCAGATCTCTGAGTGGGAGAGCCAAGGAAGGAAAGCCTCAGCAATCTCCTGCTTTGTGTACAGTACCTGTGCATGGACCAGGAGTTCTTTGTTATTCTCACCTTTTAAAGAGCAAACTGTACTTTAGCAGAGTACCATGTAGGCACAATTTTGCTAGTGTTAAATCCACCACAAGAATGCAATTAAATAAGTGAATGTGCTATTCACTGCTGATCTCTTAAATGAGCTTATGAGGATGAGGCAAATGAGTTGAAAGGGTCAGAAAGAACCAAGATGCACTATTTTATGCATCCATTAACCTTTTAAGGACCACCTACAAGGCCAGCCTGTTTTTATCTTACCACCTGTGACACTGGTCTGGGTGATTCCCAAGATAAGAGGCCTTCTGTCACGGCCTATCCTGTAACCTTAGATGTGTTAATGCTGTGCTGCTATGGAGCAGATCCCTGACACCAGCAGCAAAAAAAGACTCACTCTGGCATATACTCTCCACATAGTTTGCACATCAGAGACCTGCTTAGGGTGAAAAAAAACCAAAACAAAACGAAAAGCTTGAGAGGAAAAAATACATAGATTCAAAGATGAAATAGCAGGGGAAACAAACACACAAGTTGCACAGAAAATAAAGATAAAGAGACAACCTCAGGCTTTACACATCTATATTAGGTAAAATCTCTCTTCTAATACAAGTTACCTATTGCCTTTGAACAGTTTCCCAGTGTATCCCCTAACTTATAGCGGGGATACATCATTTTACAAGCTCCTGCCTGACTTCCCACCACGCCACTATGAGATGGAGCTGAATGTTACAGCACAACTTATGAGCACCATTTATATATTCACAAATATTTTAAATTCATAACCACAGTCTGTAAACATATCTGAGAATGACTGTCAGTTTCAGAAAGTTACATGCTTCCATAAAAGCCCTTAGTTGACATTGTATATGATTAGCTGATTCAACTGATTTTGGTGGGGACTGAAGGGAGGTTCAAACTGCCTGTTCTCCCTTCCGGGTGTCTGGACCCTGACTGTCACTTAGCTGTGACACTTTGTGCTTTGATACTGTCAGATTTCATCAGTCAAAGAAAGTGAGCCCAGTTCAAGATTTGGATGGGAGATCTGTGTTAAGTTGTACAGATGGTTCAGCAGAAGACATTCTTCCCTCCAGGTCCATACAAAACAGCCTCAGCATAGTACTGCAGGAGGGGACACTGCACTATCAGAGATGCTTTCTTTCAGATGAAATGTAAAAGGGAGGTCTTGAAGGCATGCGGTTTATAAGTAGCCAACTGCATCTTTCTAAGAATAGTGTATATAATTTTAGGATTATGGTGTAACCCTAACAGAAACAAACTTTTGATTTGTAGGCAATTTTGTAACAAAATTATGCTTTTGTGGTGTAACAAAATCCAACCTTTGTGTGTCAAGGCATCCAATAGTAGTATATTTCATTGTAATGTATTTTTTTCTTATCTTTGGGTTAAGAATTATGAATGTATTGGTAAATGTCATGTGAAAAAGAGAAAGCTCTGATCACTGCTGAGAAGACACAGTGCTGTGTACTCACTACTTGTAGGATTTGCTGTATACTTGACACAATATTCAGGCAGCCAGAAAATATGATTCTTCTTTAAAAACCTAGATAAACCTAGATAAAAAAAACCTGAAGATAAGTCAGTTTGGGATATTCTTTTTTCATCCATGAGCTAAAACTTCTGGAAGAGACACACGAAACATCCTGCAAGCTGGGTCCCTGTTCTGCCAATGCCTTCTAATTACTGGGTAAAAATGAAATAAATTCTGGAAAAAAATGTGTCCATGTTTAAGTGAATTAAGTTGGATTTCTTTTGCCTTTCAATTCAGTGTCACTTGCTCAGGCTTCATTGCCCCAGTCACAACCAACTGAAACTGATGATGGTGGTCCCAGGAAGTCCAAGAGAGATTGCATGGCTGAGAGTTGCTTATGAGAGGAAGGGAAGCCTTTTACAATTACACAAGAGGGCATATTTTGCTCTTCTTTACAAAGAAGTTTCCCCCTGAGCTGAGCTCTTATGGTCCAAATCAGCCTTGGAAGTTTGAACTAGCTAATCTAGTGGTGGAGCGTAGCCAGTGGAGGACAGAGGGTTTTGTGACTTGACTGGAACATAGCAGATGTCTGTATAAGTGCAAATTCTGCTACAGACTTACTGTATGGCCTTGGGTAAGTCACTAATTCTCACCAGCCCTCAGTTCCCCATACGCAAAATGGTGGTAATACTTTCTTTCTTCCACACTTTCTCTTGTCTATGTAGATGGTAATCTCTTTGGGGCAGGAACTATTTCTCACTGTATGTATGTACAGTGTCTAGCACAGGGGTGGGCAAACTTTTTGGCCCGAGGGCCACATTGAGGTTAAAAATTGTGCAGTTGGCCAGGTAGGGAAGGCTGTGCCCTCATAAACAGTCTGGCCCCGCCCCCTATCTGACCCCCACCCACTTCCCGCCCCCTACTGCCCCCCTCAGAATCCCTGACCCATCCAACCCCCGCACTCCTTGTCCCCTGATTGCCCCCTCTGAAACCCCCGCACTATAACTACCCTCCCAGAACCTCTCCCATCTAAGCCCCCCTGTTCTTTGTTCTGTGATTGCCCCCTCCTGAGATCCCCCTACCCTAACCACACCCCGGAACCCCACCCCATCTAAGCTCCCACTGCTTTGTTCCCTGACTACCCCCTGACCCCCCCCAACCCTAACCACCACCCCCTGGGATCCCACCACCTAAGCCCCCCCCACTTGCTTACCGTGCTCAGCCAGGCGCTCCTTGACCCAGCCCCCGGCCCGGGAGCATGGGGTCCCGAGGCTCCCTGCGCTCGGCCTGGCCCCCAGCCAGGAAGCGCAGGGCCGAGTTGCACGCCGCCCGGCCAGGGAGGGCGCGGCCCTGCAGCTCCCCGCACTGGGCCCGGCCCCGGCCCCGGGGCATGGGGACCGGCAGCATGTTGCACTCGGCCCAGCCAGGGAGGGCATGGTCCCGTGGCTTCCCACACTCGTGGGCCAGATAAAAATGGCCAGTGGGCCACAGTTTGCCCACCCCTGGTCTAGCACAATGCAGCCCTATTCTCATCTGGAGTCTCTCACTGCTGTTGTAACACAAATAATAGTAAAATGCCTATTCTAGGCATTTTGGTAGTAGGACTACCAAACATTCCAAGGTTTGGGGGTAAATAGAGTCAGCCGAACTGGTTCAGCCTGCTTTTGCCTTGAGCTTTAATTAAAACAGTTGTGTTGACCTATTCTGGCTCCAAGACTATATCATCATTTTCTATAACCAAGGGAAAATCTTTTTTAGATGATAATGGAAAAATGGGAACAGCTGTAAAAAGTGCCTGTCACTGTAATGTGGATCTCTGTTATTATTTTTGGATAAAATATTACCCATTCAATGCCAAACTAAGTTAAATAAATACAGGGGGAATCTATGTCATAAAGTTCCGAAGGACTTTTTTTAAAAAAGGAAAATAACAAACAAGATTTCTTAGTAATACCATGAAAGTCAAGTAATGTGTTATCTTGCCCAGAACAAATGGTAGTTGGCATGCACCAAAGCCATTTTATACATGAATCAAAAATATTGTTAGTGTCCTAGTCCACTGCAGTAACATAGTAGCAGTAGATCTTACAGGTTCTGAATGATCGCTTCTTGGACTCGAAGTAGTTCTTCTTCTTTAGAAACTAAAAGTATAATTTCTTATTAGCAACTTAAGGCCTCATTCCTGTCCCACTTACTCCACTCTGAATCAGGAAAAACTCTATTGAACTCATCCTTCAACATAAGAAACTCGAAAGGGACATCCAGTGAAAGTATTCCTAAGCAGAGACATTTTTAAAATTGCCTTAAATTCTGTAGTTTTTCAATAGGCAGTGGTGTGAAAAGAAATGTGTTCATGTAAAGATGAGTTCCCAATATAATGTGCATTTAAACAAACCTCATGGTTAGTGTGTCAGACACAGGACAGACAGAGGAGCAAATGAAAATAGGCATTTCTTCTGTTGAAGCAGTAGGGGTCTCTGATGAAGTGTACGAACCCTACATGGCAACCACCAAAGATAGGTTGATGTCAGTGCTACATTTGTAATGAAAGAGGTGCCAGGTCTCAAGCAACTTTTTTTACTTTCATAACTGATGAGGCAAGCCCAGAGGTGCCAAGACTGCTGGCTCAGCCCTGGCACAAATTAAGCACTGGTTGATGGGCAGAATGTCCATCTCCACTTCTGTGACTAATTGACTGAGTAGTAACAGCTGGAGTGAAAACCTCTCACCCAGGCAGAAGGAATCATCCGACACAGAAGCTGAGGAGTACCTTGAGGAAACTTCTCAGCAAGGGCTGGCAATGAACCACTCAAGGTACAGACCCACCAACCCCCACAGAGGGTGGGGTGACATTCCTGGGAACAGCAGCTAAGTGGATTTCTTCCCCTCCATGCTACAAGGTAGCGAAAAGGGTTGGCCTTAAATGCCTATATAGTCAGTCTCTTAGTTTAGGACAGGGAGCTAAAGAATAGCCTACATTGGCCAGAAAACTAGAAGAACAAGGTCTTAAAGGGCCAGAGTACCTTTCCATTGTCCCTGAATAGAGAGGAGGGAGTTTCATTCTGCAAACTCTTCCATGAGTAGTCTCACTGAAGTGGATTTCTAGAGTTGTCCTCCAAAACAGCAGCAAAATAAAATACTTTAGCAGTGGAAACAAACATGTTACTGTGCAAAGTACATTGATTTTCAGATTTTTAAATTGTAGCATAATAGATAAAAAAATAATGGAGAAGAAAAAAATTATTTGCCCTTTTACATTTTTAGAACACTGTATCAACTTAACTAATCTTTATAGCATCCCTTTGTGAAAGGGAGGTATAATTACCCCATTTTACAGATAACAAAACTGAAGCAGAGACTGGTTGAGTGGCTAATTCAAGTCCACAAAGCTAGTTATTGAGAGCCTGAGCTAAAACTCAAGGCTTCTTAATTCCCAGTCCTGGATTCCATTCACAAAAACAGACTGGATTTCCCCCCCCCACACACACACCATCCCCATGGCAAGATGATTGAATCAACAGATTCTGTCCCACTCACCTTCCCTCTCTCAAAAGTAAGATTTTATTAGTAAATTATTGATAATATTAACATGCCTGAAAAAATCAGTTGCAAATTTGGAAGCTGATCCTACAAACCCTTGTTCATATGAAGCAAGATAACTTTTGTGAGTCAGGATTTTCAAGATGGGGCCCATACTAGAAATCTTTCTTGTTGTTTGATTGAATTATCTTGAATCAAATATAAATATTTATAGATAAAATATTGAGCAGTAAGTGTAGGACACACATTGATGTCTGCTGTCTAAATAATGAATGAATAGAAACAGAAGATGGGTAACACATTTGTCCAATTGGTGTCTTTGTATACAATCTGCTTTCAGAAAACATTATACAGTGAAGAATGACAGTGCTTTGGGACCTTTTATGGTTATTGCTATTCATTTGTTATTACCATCTTTATGCCTCAGGGAATAACTCTTTACAAAGTTAGTATAGAGCACTCCCTCACCCAAGCTTTCAGTTTCCTACAGTGTTTTTTTTGTTGTTGTTGTTTTGGGGCTTTTTTAAGCAAAATGTTCACGAGTTAGGCCAGTGCTGACAGGGTCCTCTGTTGGTTTCTGCAGGAGATGGAGAATGTATTGCCAGGATTCTCAGATTGTCAGGGGAAAACAGGAATGTCCACTAATGACTACACCAAGAATGTGGCTTTCAGATGCCGGGAAACAGTCGTGAGACTTCAACCACGGTAGGCTTTAACTTCAAAAAATGCCAATGTGTATGCTGCCTGCTGTACGAAATATTCAAGTTCCTGACTTCCACTGGCAGTCGTATTCTTTATGTAGAGTCCTAGAGCTGCTCGCAGATAGTAAAGCAGATGGAGATAACACACTTCTTTAACTTTAAATTTCCAAGAAAGATGAACATCTTTTCCCTCATCTTAATTCAGAACTCTCAATTCCCTTGGATCAGTTTCAGAAACATCCTGACACTTTCCTCTCCTCCCTTGCCTCAGTGATTCTCAGATCTATATTTCTACTGAAAAGTCAGGGAAAGGCAAGTACAGCATAGCTTTGACACTATGATTCACTTAGGGATAAATCAGGCCCTGACTGCAGTGGAATCAGTCCAGTTCCATCAGAGAGAAGTTCCATGAAGTGCACCTGTTTACCTCAGAGCTCCATGGAGATTCCCTGGGCCCTACACAAGAGGTGTTTTCAGGGGACTACACAGATTCATGACCTAATTCACTCCCATTGAATGGGGAACAGCAGCCTGCAAGCTACAATAGCCAAAGATGTATAGCAGCTATGAAGCAGCCTAGAAGAAGGATTCCTTTCTGTTTCATCCTACATAACCTCCCCAGTATCCAATGTGTTCATGTAGGTTATGTCACAAGGCGAAGTTTTGTTCCTTATTGACAGGATTGGATTCACTGTGGAAGATTATGCTGGGCTGAGCCTGTGATTCTTGGGTCACTACTTTAAAAATCAATCTGAAACACCAGATCCCTTTCTTAGAGGAAGGTTCAACAACACTAAGCTGGGTATAATGGTTCTCTTGAGTGAGGGACTGTCTTGTATATTTTCTTTGTTCACTGTCTCAAGTGGCACCCCACCTATAGTACTTTTTAGTGTCTGAGTAAGGAGACTGTACCGACCGCAGTCACTCTGAAGTCCCTTGTGCCAACTGTTCATAAAAACATGCTGACTAGCATCCCTACTGCACATTGCTGGAGAGTATTATCCAATCTACGCAAGAGGCCAAGTGGAAAGAGGAGTCAGGAGAAGAATCACTTTTTCGAGGGCCTGTAAGAGCAGCTTTCTGCCCCAGAGTGCTGGATGGGTCAGGGGACAGCTCATGGAAATATAGATCTCAGGCAGTGGTTCAAATTGAGACTAGGTTCGTAGTGACAATTCTAGTCCGATGGCAGTTTGGTGCTTTATGTGAAATATTGCCTGGAGTTATGTTTTTTAGTAGGTAGCTGTGGCAGGGCAGGGGTAAAACCCCTTGAGTGACCTGCCACTGCTTGCTGAACCCTGCCTTCTGGCAGAGAAGCCAGCTGCACTGGCTCCAAACAGTCAGTAAGGAGCCCAGCTGTGGGCCCTAACGAGGGCTGGCTCATGGCCGTGGGCTGAGCTTAGCTGCCACAGCTGGGGCTGATGACTGAGAGGGCTAGAAAAGCCCTGAGTAAAACTCAGTCAGGAGGCTAGCCAGGGCGGAGATAGGAGACTACAGCTCTGTCTCCTCACTACAGGCAGGGAGCCTCAGGGACCACTGGGGATAACTGTTGGGGGCTAAAGGGAGCCATTTTGTGGCACTGTAAATAAAAGCACTAGGGTGAAACACCAAAGGAAGGTGTGAAGACTTCTATTTTCTCAGCCAGAGCACGGGGCATGGGGGAGAAAGAAAGGAAATCCATGCAGACCTTGTGACAGCAACCATCCCAAATGACATTAATTCACACACTTGGGCACAGTCCTAACAGAGTGGCCAAGGATTTAATTGGCTTTCAAAGTGAACTGCTTTCAGCCTCTACTACTGGTACTCCAGGATAAGTTGATGCACAGTAATGTGGGCTAGATCCATTCAGGCTTCCACTGGTCTAATACCTAAGGGAGGACACTAATAAATTCTCCAAGGGATAGGGGTGCAAAAATGCTGCAACCTGTCTTATGTCAGGGTGGTCATAGAGGGCTAACACAGGCTAAAAAGTGAGGGCTGCTGTCAGTGGGGGTATGTGATTGTGACAGAAATCAGGAAGGGTGCTGATGTCAGCAGTACACCTTGGCATAGGCCTGGATCTCAAAGCTATTTAGGTGACTAACTGCCATTGATTTCAGCGGGTGTTAGGTAGGTAAATACATTTCAGTATCTGGGCCACGTTTCCCCTGGCAGGAAGCTGCTGCTTGCCTTCACTGTGCTAGAAGGAGGAAGTAGTAAAACCACCTACTCCCCACTGAGAGTTAACTCAGTCCCAAGACTCACTGAGGTGAGTTCTTGGGACTTAGTTATCAGCGGGAGGTGAAATTCATACTTCCCTGCACTATTTTATGTGAATCTGTCCCCTGGTATCTAATATGTATCAGTCTTGTGAACTCATGTTCAATCTCCTAATTTGAACCACTGTGTTAAGAGTTGAAGACCACTATGCATTTTCATTAGCTGTGCCCAAAGCCATGTCGTAGGTAGCTAAACGATGCTTAGGAAGTTTTCTCTGATGCAGAAGCTTAAATGAACATACCAAAAGGCAGCAAGGCTATAAAAATGATTTGTTATGGTCCTCCTTGTTAAAGTTTACTTAAAATATTGAGCACAGTGGCATCCCTCATTTCAGAATTCAGATGCTTATAGCACAGTGTTTCTCAAACTGGGGTGCACGGACATCTGGGCATCCCCGAGGGGACTCCAAGAGGTCTGTGGGTCCTTCTGAGAAACTCCTCCCCCTTCTTAGCTCTTTCAACTCCTTTCTCTCCCTCCAGCATGCTAGGGAATAGGTTTACCTGTCCTGGCTCCCCGCTGCTCCCAGAAGCAGTGGGCACATCCCTACGGCCTGGGTTGCGGCAGGGGGTTGGGGTTGAGAGGGGATAGGAGTGTGGTGCTTACCTCAGGATGCTCCCAAAAGCCACTGGCACATTGCTGTGGCTGTGGCTCCTAGGTGGGGAGGCCAGGGGGTCTCCACATGCTGCCTCTGCCCTGAGCACTGACTCTGCAGCTCCCATTTTTCAGGAACTGGCCAATGGGAGCTGTGGCGGGCAGTGTCATTCTCCTTATTTACAAGCACAGTATGGCACAAGAGTTGATGGTGTCTTGTGCAGCCTAGTATGGCTGTGTCACTAACTGTTCCTTTTGTTTGCTAAGTTTCTTCTTTATGTTGTATCAGTTGTTTTCATTATGAGTGGAGTTAAAAAGTCTAAACAGTTCTGAGTTGTAAATGTTTTTTCTTTACATCTACTACTCATCAAGGGGTCACAGATGCTCCACACCTCTCAAAAATAGGCCATTGTTATTTAGATGCCTAAATATGGATTAAAGAGCCACCCAGATTTGAAAGTTTGGAATCAGTCCCTGCTCAGTAGAGAAATCTAAATTCATCATGACACAACAAGCGAGGTTCATATACAGATAAGCAGTAGGAGGAATGGGAGAGGGATGATGGGGTGACAATAAGCTTACCTGTTAGCCCATGTATGCATCTTGATGATGTCTGTTCCTTTACTGTGTCCTTTCCTCCCACTCATTTCTCATAGGCAAGACAGCAGAGGTTGAGTTTTAGGAGGTATTTGAAAGCAGCAAGAGAGGTGATCTGGTGAACAGGTTTGAAGAGAGCATTCTAACGCAAAGCTTAGAGAAATGATTAGGGTGATGGGGAAGTAATATCCTGTTGTAGCCTTTGTATATCTGCTCAGTCTTCAGAGCTGTCTGCCCAGCATATTTCATGAGCATTAAAGTCTCTTTAAAATATTAAACATCAACTGCCTTGAGGAAACTGATGCATCCCCATTAAAACTGAGTTTCTAATACTGTTGTTAGTAATTACACTGAATACTATTCTACGAGCCACAAATAATTGGATTTGGATTACTGTACAGAGCAATCTGCATCTTTGGGAGATAAAATGTATAAGCCCTCCCTAGCAGCAAAAGTTGAGATTAGGGGATTACCTCTCCTTAACCAAAAAGATGGAAAAGCTATTGTGTGAGCACTAACATACAATCCAAAAAATATGCTATTAAAAATATTCTTCACATATTAAATGTGATTGGTAATCTTTTAAAAAATGGAGAGCAATTGTAGAGTTATGTGTTGCATTACTCAAATATGAGGAGGCAGTTTGTTCTTCCATTGTTTATTACACCCCCTTTTCAAACTAAATAATATTTCACTCCTTAACGAGCTACGGTTCTTCTTATCCTAAAGAATGGGGAAAAACCTGGGGAAATTCCAGGCTTACCATGTATTTAAAAGATGTGATTTACTCAAGTGGTTTGGGGCTGTAGCTTGTGGATCATTACTACCTTGACCATGAAATGTTTCCTCTCCAGTCGAGGATGCCTCTCTTCTCAGAAGGCAGTGGGTGTGTAACAATGGGTAGAATGTGAATAGGGTCTACGTATGCCACTGCAGTTTATGAAGTAGACACTGCTTTGCTAGCTATGCTACTTGCACACTAGAAATGTACACAAGCAAACTGTTTTAGGGAACTCACAAAGACCAATCTGAAGCTGCAGTGGGCCCTTGAAGTAGTATCAAGTATATTTGAGCGCAGATATGTATTTTTTAATCCATCAATCCAGGGAATTTGCTTCATTAGTCCTTATGCAATTTTTCGAATTTCTACCATATTTACAGCATCTACAATTAAAAGTCTGATTTTATTTCAAAATATGACATTAAGAATGACTTCATGCATGATCTGTAATTCACCTCTTCTGGCCTTGTTCTTAAACAAGTGCTCAGAGCTGTTACAAATTGACTCCACCCTGCTGCTGGTAGCAGCTGTATTTATTTTGATGTGTCTATCCTTTTTTTTTCTTTGTCATGTCCACAAACTTTGAAGATATTCCGTATGGGCCTTATGTCATCTACACCATGGTGTAAACCAGGAGTATCTCTGCTGAAATCAGTGGAGTTACACTCTTGTGAAGTGTAAGTGAGATCACTGATCAAGCCCTTCAAATATTTACTCTGCCTCTTTATAAAATATGAAAAGTAGCAATAACACAGAGAATTAGATTTTCCATGATCTAGATTACGTGGAAGGCAGAGTTGTCCAAAATTATTTAAAATTTCTGTTTGAGCGTAAAGCAATTTTAATATATCCGCTCAGATGGAAAAAAAGGGTTTCATCCTGCTGCTTATGAGGATAGTGGTTGCTTTGTAACTGATTTAAATGAGAGCAGGAACAGGCCCTAATTTATTAAATTACATGTACTCTGTTGCCAGGTTACCATCAGCCAATTTGCATTTACCTAGCAGAGCTATTAAGCTTAATTGTAAAAAAGACTATGGGGTGTTTTTAGATCTACATGCACATGCAACTACCATTAACATAAATGGTCTGCACAGAGTGGAAAAAGTATTTTGCTTGCTAGGGTAACTTCAGGAAACATCTAGTGTTTGTGAGGGTCTGAAAAACACAGCAGTGAGAGAGTATTTATTCCAGTTTCATTTTGTAGAATACAAACAGTGTAATGCAAGACAATCTCACACCTGAAATACAGACAATAATATTGACGAAGACCCACAGATGATGCTTCAAGAGTGTTATAAAGGGTTTTTCCCCCCATGAGTTACTAACTGTGGGGCTCATTAGAAGTGAAGCCATGAGTGAGCTATGTAGGTCATCCCACACAGATCCAATACAAACTTTATAGAAGTCCACACCACACCAGTACCTCTCTCATTCTTTTTTTTTCTTTTTGAACTATACCTGCATTTTCTGTCTGAGACACTATGGAAGCAATGGGGTAATTGGTATGAGAATAGCTTGTTGAATTCACAAGTGCAACATTAAGTCAATAGGCCAAATTAATTTGTCTTGTGGGGATACTGCTCTACAGATGTCCATGAAGTGGTGCTCACTTGTACCATTGGTTAACTTGCCCAATGTATCTACTGGGCTGAAATTTCTACAAAAATCTATATACTATGGATCGGGATAGGCAACCTATGGCACACATGCCAAAGGCGGCACGCAAGCTGATTTTTAGTGGCACTCACCCTGCCTGGGTTCTGGCCACCAGTCTGGGGGGCTCTGGATTTTAATTTAATTTTAAATGAAGCTTCTTAAACATTTTAAAAACCTTATTTACTTTACATACAACAATAGGTTTGTTATATATTAAAGACTTACAGAAAGAGACCTTCTAAAAATGTTAAAATGTATTACTGGCACACAAAACCTTAAATTAGAGTGAATAAATGGAGACTCGGCACACCACTTCTGAAAGGTTGCCGACCCCTGCTATAGATACTTAGTATCATAGCAGTCAGAGATGAGAGAGACCTTTTACGACTTCCAGGCCATCTCTATCTTTCTGTCAATGCACAATTACTCCTTAGACTAGACTGGATAAAACATTAGTTCGTATAGTTCTAAAATCCCAAACACTGGGGCTTCTCCACTTTCCTTGGAAGAGTATTCCATAGCCAAATATGCCTCACCATCAGGACACTTTCCCTGATATATAGCCTACATTTTCCTATTCTTTGTTTCATCCCATTATGCCTAGATATATCCATAGATACGCTATTACACTAAATAATTCTTCCTCTTTGGTACTTACTCCTTGACAGCTGCCCTTCACCCAGTTATTGATCTTCGCATGGCCTCTAGACTGTTTGGAGATTGTGCTGTTTTCACTTAATGTGAAGGTGGTTTAGAGCTGGATGTTTGGGATAGCATGAACTACACTTCAGCAGTCTCCCATACCAGCTTCCCATAGAATTTGAGCAAGATGAAGGAGAGGATGGAGCCCTGAGAATTTCCATAGCTGAAGGGTCATGAAGTTCTCTGGGTATGTTTACACTGCAATTTGATGCCTGCAGCTGATTCAGGCTCGCAGGGCTCAGGGTAAGAGGCTGTTTAATTGCAGTGTATATGTTCCAGCTTGGACTTGTATGTCCCCTGCTCTGTTTTACCAGTATTCTTCAATATATTTCATGTTATAGCGATCTCGGTTGATGACCCACCACACTGTGTATTTAAATGCGTTATATAGAATCCTGAGGTAAATTTCATAGGAAATTTTATTTCTTTTCAATATAGTATTGTGTGATCTTATCACAGAAACAATAGCATAACTTCTATAATGTAAATTCAGATATACAAAGTCTGAAATATTTGCAATAGAGGAAAATGGGGTGTTCAATGGAATTTTTCTATTTTTCTATTGTAGAATAGATCAGTGTGCATTTCTTTCACCAAAGGAACCTACTGAACAACTGCAAAATTTAAATGAGGTAAGTTTAACCAAAACTTTTAACTGCATAAATGCAGTGTTGTTAAACTCACACAATATTTGACATTTAACATAGAACCCTCACTCCTGGAATCATGTGATTATATAAGAATTTTGGCTTTCATTTTTGAAAAAGTAAGTTTCTAGCTTTCATGTTGGCAGAGAAACATTTGAAAATGTCACCCAAAGGAGTACCCTAAGGGCTCAAAAACCAGAAGGCAAGTAAAAAGAACCCCATTTTTTTCAAAATCTCATGATTTTAAGCCAATTTTATGATTTCTAGTGTCCGAATCATGATTTCTAATTGATTGGTGTTAGCAATACTGAGAGAAATTTTAAGTTGCTATAGTTTTGTTTGGTCCTCACATCACAACTGAAATGCATTAGCACAGCACTTCCATTTTGTTTAAAAAGTAAGGCTATATTTAGGCTTGAAGAAGAGCTGTGGGAGGGGACAAAGAAGTCAGGCACACAAGGCAAGATGAAAAAAGATTGATGCATGAGGTGCATTTATCCAGTGATCAGAGGAACAGATTGTGGGAGAGAGAAAAGGAAGAAATTAAACCAAAAGGAATTGCATATATTTCTGACTGCTGAAATAATAGTTAGTTTTAACGTGGATGTCAGAGAATATGACACGGAGAAGCTCTTTGTGTGACAGCAAGCTCATACTGTGTATCAAACAATGGGCAATCTTATGCCAAACTCAAACAATTGAGTATATGTATTGGAAGCCAAAATACAGGCTGTGCAATTGGCCTAGGAAATGGGTAACTTTACAAAGCAGCTTCACAAATGAAGGTGATCTCATACTAGTGTAGAGGCCTGTTACACTCTGAAAAGTTCTGAACAAGACACTGTATTTTATAAGGTGTAGAATAAGGCAACAGAGACAAAAAATGGGGAGGAAGACGAGAGGAGGAGGTTACTGTCAGGCCTTGGAAGAAGATTGTTACCACAAGAATCAGAGAACATCCATGCCTATTAAAAGGGCTTTGACATGCACTGATAGAAAACCACCATCTATTCTTTTCAGGGAATTCAGGTGTAATCAGTTCATTACTCTGAGTCCTCTTCTGTGTGCTGATGTCACGATAGCTCAGATCAATATTAAAATTTATAATATAAATAAGATGACACCATCCATGTCCAGCCATAGGAAGAGAGGCATGTGGAAATGTCCTGTGGTAGTCTGGTGCCAGGTTGTAAAACTCATGAGAAATTTACCTCAATAAATTGTTAGTTCTTCTGACAGCTCAGCTGCAGAAGCCAATAAAACTTCCACAATTAAAATAACAGAATTTAAAATTCTTACAGAACATACTTCAAATTTTATGATAAACATGCAGTAAAGATAATAAATAAAAGCAATTAAAATATACTGTTAATATGGATCATGTTTACTTGTAATGATAGAGGGATGATCCAGGGGAATATAATCAGAATCTCTATATTTCAGATTATTTCAGGATTAATGCAAACCCAAGTGGGCAGGAGGCATACCAAGATAAATTTACTCCTTGGGTCATTGAAGGCATTCTGCCTCCTCACAGCTCACCCTTGGCATTATACAAGCACAGTGCAGATCTGTATGTATCTTATTACTGCTGGTTTGTTCCACATAAAGGAAATTCTGCATTTAAAATGTCATAAGCCTCAGGACACACAAACTGCCAAAACGGATACTGCAGCTCTCTATTGTTCTTTGCTGAGAATATGTATTAAAACATTCTAGATTATTTTTAGCTGGAACTGTGATTTCAGATTAATAACTTATATTGTTCTAATGCAACATTTAAATTTCTTGCAAACCAGAAATCAAACAAGTTGATATTAATCCAGTTCCTTTTTATATTAATTACTTTAAAGAATTTTCAAGGTTGAAAGAATGGTTTGTCATGCTTTTTGCCCCAGACAATTTTACAAATCTGAAAAGTCCATCAATAATTAAATACAAATCTACTATTTAAAAATAATCCAGATACAAGAGAATCCCTGTCTTTCCCACAGGCTGTGTACTTGAGGAGGGGCAGAGCATAGCCATTTGGGGGCTATGGGGGTAATCAGTATGCGACAAGGAGGTCTGACATGCCCCTGTCTAGAGAATACCAGTTGGAAGTTTTGGTTATTTTCCAGTCTCCCCATTCGCCTTCTAAACTGAGAAAGGACAGACCAAATAAAGGGTTCATACTCTGTTCCGCCATTTGCCATCTTTCTTCTCTTCTTTTACCTGTGTCTTTTCCCGTAACTTTAAGTTTGCCTGACTGTCCACTTTGTGGCTCTGGAGCTGTCTGGGTATCCAGTAACAATGAGATTCACAGGACTTCAGACTAAATAATAGTGGTGGATATTAGGGTGGTCTTCAAAAAACAATATCTCTATATTTTATTTTCCCAGGTACAAAGGACAGGGGTCCAGAGACATAAGTGATTTTTCTGTGCTTCCATGACTGCTACGTGTGTGAGTGGGCCAAGTTGTGTTGTGACGGTGGTGTTTTTTCAGTTCCGTGCTTGTTCTTAGTATCCTGAGAATCCATTCCAGATGCAAGTGATCTTCTCTGTGAAATATGATAATTCTTCACAGTGAGAATTTCTGTAACTTTTATAAAAACATTTATGGTGCAGAAAGTTCTCAGTAGGGCGTGGCTTTGTGATCTCTGTGGCAGAGGAGAAGCAGGCTCTCTTTGCCTCCTTCACAGCAGTGCTTGAGGCTGTGTGTAGTTTAATGTGTTAATACTGATCCATCAAACTCTTTATGGTTTGGGATCTGTGTCTCAGATGTAGCCTGTCTTCCATTGTCCAACCCAGCAATCTGGATCATCTGGGATGCTCCAGTGGACAGTTCGTATATCTGTTCAACCGGATGTTAGGGGAAGGATGTTTTCAGTAGGGGACTGTTGAATTTGTTCTTCAAAGGTCTGGGGAAGAACTGAACCTGAATTTGCTGAACTAGGCCATAGTACATAGTATTTTCCCAGACTTTTCCTGAAGAGGCAGTTTGAGGGAAACATTAAAGGAGTCTTTGGTGGTGGTAGGGTTTTTTTGGAGTGGGGAAAGTCAAGGGTGATTTATTTTTTAATTGGCATCTTAACTAAAGAATATATAGAAGAGTTTTGGTAGTTTGCACATGGAGCTAGAGGCTTTGAGTACATTTTTAGAAATGGAGGAAGAGGGCAAATTAAGATGTAAATAGACATGTCATAGTAGGATAAAGTCACTTTTGTGTCACTGAAGACCTTCTGCAACCTCACAGTTCCTCCATACCATGATATAACCAGAGTGCAGATCTTGTTGTGTTTTATCATTGTTAGTAGGTTCCACACAGAAAGGAAATTTCTACCTGGAAATACCATCATGTATCATTTCTATTTTCTGTCACTTTAATGCATTCTAAAAATTTATAAATTTATGAACTGTAATAATCTATTTTCAGTTTAATACAAGCAGTCAAGAAATATTTCTTTGATCTGGGTTAATGAAGCTTTTACTTTTTTCTTGTGACATTGAAATGGAATTAATTGGCGCTCACTCTGTGCTTTTGAATTGTTAATTGATTTGAAAGGATGCTAAAGGTTGAATAAACTATCTTCCAGAGGATATTAATTACTCCTTTCTCAAACTTGTAAAGCACAAACTCTTATTAAGGTGATCATACAGTGAGCTTTCCAAAAGATGTTTAAAATAAAGATCTATATTCATGCAGATTTTCTCATAAATATTCTTATTTGGACTTTAAGAAAATTTAAAAATGCATGACTTTAAATGTTACCACGTGCTCTTTCAAGGAAGCTTATTTTAGAAATTCATGACAAACTGTATGGAGACAGATTCTTATTTCAGTGGCTGAAGTAAATCAGGAATAGTTGCGCTGAAGACTGTGGTATTTCACTAGCACAGAACTGTATGAGATCAGAATCAGGTCCCAAGTATTAGGAGCCAGAGTCTCAGCTGGTGTAAATCAGTGTAGTTTAATTGTCCTAAGTGGAGGTGACTCTCAGCTTGTAATCTTAACAAAATACTGTTAAGTCTGATGAGCAAACTTTGTGACTTAACTTTTCTTTATTGTTGTATAAAATGGCATCTAATTTGTTGTTTGCTTCTCTGACCAACATCCTTCTCTTAGTAACCTAGACAAAAATCTGGCAAATAGTCAGTCCTCTAGGAACTGGCTGTTTTCCTAAGGATTAGTGAAAGAGAGAATTTTAACTAATGAGGTATGCCTCCTTGTCCATATCATGCAGGTCTCTAATCAATGCAAATGTTGATGTCTCAGCTTCTACTTCTGAATCCTTAATTATTTCTGTAGCTTTTTGACCGTGTTCTACAACTCTAAAGCTAATCCACTCTTTAATGGTCAGACAACTAAGTGGGATGTCCATTTAGGTGGAGGCTATACATTTATAGGTAGAAATAAAATGTTCTTTTTGGCACATAAGTTCCACCCATGGAGACTTATTGGCTATGCCTTGCAGTGACTACCTTTCACACTGGGAGAGAAAAGAAAAGGAGTGAGGGCTTGGAAGCTGGGCTCAGGAGAAGAACTCCATATCTGAATGCTGCATTGCGGATGCACCCATATCTCTAGGATAGTGATCTGTAGAATGTCAGGGGCTGGCCTAGTATACCTCTTCCAAGGCTGCAGCTCCTTTTCAACCCAGTAGACTGTCCTGCCCTGAGACAAGTGAGGTTTGATGCATAGAAGAGCTACATGCACGTCTCTAAAGAAAAATCCAGTCCGTTCAGTTAGGACAGATTGAGAGTCTGTTTCCTTTCTGGGGACTTGCTAACAGTAAGATAAGGATTTGAACATTCTAAACTCTTACATTTAGTCCAGATAAAATATTGAGACCCTCACTATATCAAGGGCGTGCTATACTTTCTCCTTCGCTAACTTTTCCCGGGGTCAGGGCCACTCTCATGGGAGCTGAAACTGGATCAACAGTAGCCAAAACTGCTGTGCCAGCAGGACATTAGGAGACACTGGCTTATTTGCAGCTGGTGCAGAAAAAAGCAGTGTCAAAAATTCTGTATCAGGATCAGAGCACTCCCTGATGGCATATCCAGTGGAGGAAGACTGCCTGTTGATATTGGTGGAGTCCTGCAGCAGAAATAAATGTTGCCATTTATTTCACTAGAATTTGTTTGGCCTGTTATGGTATGTTTGCATACTTGAGCACCTTTTCATTATCAAAGAGTATGTCTACACTGCAGCTGCTACAGGTAGAAAGATGCTTGCTAGCTCTGTTCAAGCTAGCATTGTAAAATAGCAGTGTGGACATTGTGGTATGGGCAGTGGCATGGGCTAGCCACCTGGGCTCAGACCCACGTGGTCAGGCAGGCTTGTACATAGGCAGCTATCTATGGCCATGTGTGCTGCAAAATTATTGGTGCTATTTTTAGCGCACTAGATCGAGCAGAGTGCCCAGTTTGTTGGTGGTAAGGTCAGATAGGTTGATGGGATATTTCAGTTTCTGTAGCATTCTTTTAACATCAGGCTAACCAGAATTACATACGCTGATATCCATGTAACAAGTCGTTATTCAGAGCATATTCAAAAAATTATATAAATGTATTTGTTGTTAATTATTTTTAGCCTTGCCACAGTCAGTGAAAATCCACCACCCACCCACCTTCTACAGATGGTGAAAAATATAATTTATAGCAGCTGAATACAAAACCAGCTGGTAAATTACAGTATAAGCATTTCTAAAATACGTTAGGCATTTTAGTCTGTGTGAGTGCTTTTATATTGGAGCTTACCATAAGTTCTATGGATAATTTTGGAAAAAAATTAATAGGAAAATTCTAAATTAAGGAGTACAATTTCCCCTTGTTATGGGAATAAGTTGTTTGCATCCCCATAGCCAACCATATTTGCCTCTGCCCTCCCCATCAGTATTAGGTGAGTTAGAAACAGTGAATAGGTCTCCCTTGTAAGCCTTTGTCATCAGGGAGAATCACAAGGGGAAATTCAATGATAGAATCAGATCTTCCACTAGCCTGCACTTTGTGCTGTCATTTATGCCTGTGCCAATGGTAAAACACTACCATTGTGATTTCGTATCATTTTCCATTTACTTTGCACCTGTGTAACTGAGAGCATGAAGTTCAAGGGAGTGGAGGCCCATAGCCTCTCAAAAACTCATACTAGCTGATTGACACATGTGGAATGCCCAACTAAGCCACCATGAAGAAAGGCTATTGCCTGCTAAAACTCATGATCCGCACCGAACTGGTTGTGGCTTTCAGCTGGAGAGGGTCCTATGGCAGAATCACTGCCCAAGACAGCTGGTAGCAGATGATTTTAAAAAAGGATTTTTTTTATATAGACTGGCAGGTATTAACTAGCCATCTTGTTGTTTCCAAATATTATTCAGTGGGGGTGAAATTCAGCAGCCTTGGTGTGGAGATCCAGTAAAATACTCTCTCCACCACTACTTAAAATTCCATACAGGGTTGCACAGGGGAGGATCACACAAGGTGCATCTCCTATGCACTGCAGAAAGGCTCTCCACTCTGGTGCCACGTAGGCTGATGAAGCTTTGGTGGGAGATACTGAGACAACTGCAGGTAGCACCAGAAGCAGCCAAACAGGGACTGCAGTACTGGAGGGGTGGGTAGAGTAGGGCCCAGCTGGGGCAAATCCTCCTCTTGGCACCCCTTGAATACAGAACTGTGCATGGGAGACCTCCCATACATTCACTATGGGAGCACTAGGACCTGTGTGTTAACTCTCTTTCCACCTATCATGTGGACTTGGGAAAAATCTGCAAAGAGATGCCAGTTGGTAGGGGCAGAAACAGCCAAAGCAAGGAACTTCAGATGTTTAAAGAACTTCATCTGGTTTTGACTGGGCTTTCTCTACTGTGTTCTGATTAGCTGTTTTCTCTAAAGCTCCACTTCCTCACAGTCTTTTCAACCTCCGCATCACCCCACACTTGCCTCTCTTACCCAGTTCTTCCCCGCCTTGTGCCATAACACCCTCTTTCTTTTAATGTCCTCCTTCCCTTCCTTTTCTTTCCAATTATCTTAACCCCTCCTAAGCATACCCACCTAAAGGAAAAAAATATGAAACTAACATGACATTTGCCACCATCACATTGTTCACTCTCCTTGTGTATTCTACCCCTACCCTACCCTGTGTCTGTCTATTTAGATTATAAGCTCTTCAGGGCATGGATGGTCTTTTAGTTCTGTGTGTACAGCACCTAGCACAATGGGGTTCTGGTCACAATTGGAGCTCTTAGGTGATAGGCTAATATAATAAGTGGGCTGCATTTATGCAGATCCTGTAGTCCTAACACCTCATGGAAGTGGCACAGGAAGAGCTGCGTCTACTTTTTCAGACCACAGAAATCATATAAAATATATAATTTTTGAATGAATACTGATGAAATTTAAGAGATTAATTCTGAATTACTGTCCTGATCTTGCAAGCAGTTATTACTGGGTGCTTAACATTTGAAGTGCTTGTAGTAGGTTTGAAGACCAGCTGTTTGTTAGACACTGGCTCAGAAGTCACCAATACTGAGTCACATTTTTAAAAATATTTGAAGGATAAGGAGCCAATTATGCAAAACACATATGTCTAATGTCAGCTAATGGACTGGCAATCCCAGTATTGGGATGCCTCAGAGCAGACATAGAGTGAGCCACTGCAAAGAAAATGCATCTTCATCTGGAAAGCCACAGTTTCTGGAGGAAGTCTCAGAGACGGAATCCCAGAAATTCTAAGGATGAACATAATTATTGAAGAGATGGAACCAGGGAGTATGAACCGTCATGAGCACTCTAAGAAAAATGTTGTGCTGTATAGAGCACTGGCTTGAATGGAGGGCCAATGTGATTCCCTGGATCCTGCTGGGCAGATCTGATATGTTAAAGTGACTGGAAGACAGAAGTGGTTATTTCTCCCTGGAATGAGAAGATCATTGATGGACGTTGCTGGGTATCAGGAAATATCGATGGATTTCAAGTGCTTATAGATCCTATATCTGGGCAAGCCTATCTATTGGGTATTGGATAGCCATGTACTGTCTAAAGCCATCAAAGAAAATACCAGTGAGACTTCTAAACTTGTGTGTAGGCTGTGGAGTTGTATCTTTAAGCCAGAGTTGTAGGGGCACATCGGCTTGAAGAGGTGTTCCCTTAGGTGAAGGTTACCTTTGCAGAGAATGGAGATAAGCTGCTGGTGAAAAGAAAGGAGAACAAGTTGCCTCCTCTGGAGAAGGATGTGGTAGAAAACTGCCCGTTCCAATTCAGGAGCTCCAAGGGCTGACTCCAGCACAACTGGCTGAATTAAGGGTGCCACTAGTGAAGCAATAGAAGTCTTTTCTAAGGATGACCAAAACTTTGGTTATACCACCTTTGTTATGGGTCATATACACACTGTGGTCACTAACCCAATACAGCAGAAATGTCAGAGAATTTTTCCACAAGTGTTTCAAGAGGTTAAAAAGCATGTCCAGAATCTGATATTCCAAGGTGTCCCAAAAGAAAACCATAGTCCCTGGACATTGCCTGCAGTAATCATGATCAAAAAGATGGCAGAGTAGTTTGGTTGTGATGTCAGGAAACTGAATGAAGTGACATGCAAGGACATCTACCCGCTGCTCTGTGTGGAGAAATCATTAGATGTTTTGGGAAATGCAAGAGTGTTCTCAACCCTTGCTCTGACTTTGAGCTATTTCCAAATAGCAGTGAAGGCACAAGATAGGGAAAAGACTGTAGTACCAACTCCTTTCAGGCTGTTTGAATGGACACGATTACCATTTGATTTGAGGAACTGTCCCAAATTGAGGTGTCATTAAAGGAGATTTTGGAACAAATCGATAAACTAAATGGTAATAAGTCTCCAAGACCTGATGGTGTTCACCAAAGAGGTCTGAAGGAACTCATATGTGAAATTGCAGGACTACTAACTGTCATCTGTAACCTATCATTTAAATCAGCTTCTATACTAAATGACTGGAGGATAGCTAATGTAACGCCAAGTTTTTAAAAGAGCTCCAGAGGTAATCCTCATAACTACAGTCCAGGTACTCACTTCAGTACTGGACAAATTGGTTGAAACTATTGTAAAGAACAAAATTGTCAGACACATAGATGAACATAATTTGTTGGGAAATAGTCAACATGGTTTTTGTAAAAGGAAATCCTGCCTTACCAATCTACTAGAATTCTTTGAAAGGGTCAACAAGTATGCGGACAAAGGCGATCCAGTGGATATAGTGTATTTAGATTTTCAGAAAGCCTTTGACAAGGTCCCTCACCAAAGGCTCTTAAGCAAAATAAGCAGTCATGGGATAGGAGGGAAGGTTCCCTCAGCGATTGGTAACTGGTTAAAAGATAGGAAACAAAGAGTAGGAATAAATGGTCAGTTTTCAGAATGGAGAGAGGTAAATAGTGGTGTCCCCCAGGGATCTGTACTGGTCCTGGTCCTATTTAACATATTGATAAGTGATCTGGAAAAAAGGGGAAAACAGTGAAGTGTCAAAATTTGCAGATGATACAAAACTACTCAAGATAGTTAAGTTCCAGGCAGACTGCGATGAGCTATAAAAGGATCTCACAAAACAGGGTGACTGGGCCACAGAATGGCAGATGAAATTTAATGTTGATAAATGCAAAGTAGTTCACACTGGAAAACTTAATCCTAACTATATATATACAATGATGGGTTCTAAATTAGCTGTTACAACTCAAGAAAGAAATCTTGGAGTCATTGTGGATCATTCTCTGAAATCATCCACTCAATGTGTAGCGGCAGTCAAAAAAGTGAACAGAATGTTGGGAATCATCATGAAAGGAATAGACAATAAGACAGAAAATATTATATTACCTCTATATAAATCCATGGTACGCCCATACCTTAAATACTGCATGCAGATGTGGTTGCTCCATTTCAAAAAAGATATACTGGAACTGGAAAAGGTTCAGAAAATGGCAACAGAAATTATTAGGGGTATGGAATGGCTATGAGGAGAGATTAATAAGATTGTGACTTTTCAGCTTGGAAAAGAAGTGACTAAGGGGGGATATGATAGAGGCCTGTAAAAATGAGTGGTATAGAGAAAGTAAACAAGAAAGTGTTATTTACTCCTTCTCATAATACAAGAACAAGGGGCCACTAAATGAAATTAATAGGTAGCAGGCTTAAAATAAATACAAGAAAGTATTTTTTCATGCAATGCACTATCAGCCTCTGGAACTCTTTGCCAAAGGGTGTTGTGAAGACCAATACTATAATGTGAAGACAAAATATTGAAAATTAATGGAAGATGGGTCCATCAATGGCTATTAGCTAGGATGGGCAGGAATGGTGTCCCTGGCCTCTGTTTGCCAGAAGCTGGGATTGGGTGACAGGCCATGGATCACTTGATGATAACCTCTCCGTTCATTCTCTTTGGGGAACCATCCATTGGCCACTGTCAGGACAGGATACTGGACTTGATTAACCTTTGGTCTGACCGAGTATGGCTGTTCTTATGTTCCTATTTGGCTTGTGCAACGCAACTACTACATTACAGAGGCTAACAGAGTGAGTATTGGCAGACTACATTCTGGACACCTTGTTGATATATCTAGATGATATTTCTGTGTTCTCTAGAGACTTAAAAAGTAATCTAGAGAAACTGGATTTAATCTTCACATATTTGAAGGAGCATGGCTTGAAACTGAAACCTAGAAGTTTTGCCTTCTACAAGTGGAATTCAGATTCTTGGACCATATGATGTTGACAGATGGCATCCAGGTAGACAAAGAGCAGACCAAGATATTGAAAAACTGGACTGTCTCTACTACAGACAGTTCATCCCTAAATTTCCACACATTGCTGCACCTTTACATCAACTAGTCGATCAATTGGGCTGAAAGAAGGGGAATGACCAAGCACTCCACTTTGTGTGGGATGCTGCCTCGTCAAGAAGCCTTCAGTGAGTTAAAGCTACAGTTAATGACACCAGCTGTACTCGCATATCCTGACTTTAGTCTGCTTTTAATAGTGACCAAAGGTAAGAGCCTCCATGACCTAGATGCAGTACTGAGTCAAAAGCAAAGGGATGTGGCTGAAGGTGTGGTTATGTATACAGGCTGTAGGTTAAGGCATTCAGAGAAAAATGACAAGAATCACAGCGCCTTTAAGTTGGAGTTGCTTGCCCTTAAAAGGGCTGTCACAGAAAAGGTCATACTCGATGTTCACAGTCCTTTCCAATACCTGCCAACCACCAACCTGGGTGCTGTTGAGCATGTTTGAAGTGCATTACAAGCTGGGAAGACAAAACATCAATTCTGAGTCATTGTATTGACTGTCCCTAATGGAAGAACCAGAGGAGAATGAGGATTTAGAAGAAGATTTCATAGTAATCCCTGAAGATATCGTGTGGGTATACCTGTGGTTGGAGGAGCCAGAACCTGAGGGCTATGGATGTGTGAGGGAAACTTCCCAGAATGCAGTGGAGAGAAATCCTTTGTCTTTCAGGAATGACCTAATGATTTCAGGGTACTACTGGAAAGCGATTCAGGTTCTGCAGCAGCAGGGTATCATCAGACTAGTCCTAGCAGCAGTTGTGAAGAGAACTAGATCTAACTGGACATTTGAAATCAAGGACCTACAATTGAAGAAATTAAGCCAGCAGCGGTAACATCTTAAATTTCACCGTGGAGTGTTGTCCTGGGTTTTATATGACCCAAGAGAAGGAGAAGAGGTGAAGCAACTGGTAGTGCTGGTATCACTATGCAAACAAGGTGATGAGGCTAACCATGACCACGGAAGGCATTTCAGAGATCGGAGCACATGGAGATAAGTCATTACTGGCCCATAATGGTTAGTGATGTCGAGTCCTGGGTTAAGTATACAAGCACTATGCCCTAGCCAGTGACATATTTCTTCATATCAACGCTCTTCTAATTTGCATCGGTGTTACAGCCCCAATGGTAGTCTTAGCAACGTACTGCACCCTGCAAGAGAAGAATCGAAATGTGTTAGTCCTCACTGACATGTACACCTAGCAACACATTCAAGTCCAGGAAGAAGATACTGGACTTATACATTTGTTGTAACTGTGAAATTTACTGCACCTCAGAGACTGCTGCATTGAACCTTACCCAAGCCAGTTCCTCACAATGTTTATGATGTGCAGTGTTGTTTAATCCCAAGAAATGGTTCTGGTGTAAATGGATTATGTGTGTGTGTAAGTGAATTGAAGTGATTAAAGGGTTACCCGTGAGTCAGGAGTATTCTGGAGTAGGGGCACCCTCATCCCAGCTCAGAGGTGCCCATGGAGGACTGAGATAAATATCCAGGAACCCCTGGGCTCAGTCCTTCCTGTGTGATGTGAGTCCTATTCACTTGGCACCAGGAGGAAAAGTAAAGATGGGCAGGCACCAGGGAGAAGTGCATTCAGGTGGAGACTTGGATCCTTTTGTCACTTAGTTCAGTCAGGGTACTGTGTACATACAGAAATTTCCCTACAGTGGTGGGACAAATCCTCTGCTTATACACAGACTGAGTGGGAGGCTGCAGAAGGGAGGCCTGGACCCAGATTATGCCAGTTCTGTGTCTGCTGAAGATTCCCCCTCCCTGGCTATACTCAATAAGGAGCCAATATCCACTTCCTTGCACTGCCTGAATGCCACAAAGGGAGCAGATCAGACCTGGAATCTTCCCTTAAATTTCTATTTTATTGCCCACAGCCCAAATGTACCTTTAACAGAAAACTCTGGGGTTTATAAAGTGGCTATGTCACAAAAGAGTAAAAATTGCATAGACTTATTAATTTGCATGATACATCACTGATTATGGAAAACCGGGGAAGCTATAATTTGCATAGATGTTTGAGTCATCCCTGTTCAGAAAGAATTTACATCTTGATAACCATGAGTAGATATAATTAGGAATATAAAATTAAGGATACATAAGCATGAGGACATATATTTCTGGGGCAATTCTGACTTTGTCAGCAAGTGCCTAATTGTTTTCCTTGGCTTGGTTTTGTGTGTTTCAACTGTGTACTTAGAGAAATTTCCCTATTCAACTGTGTGAGCTTTTAGACAGCCCTCTGCATTTTAATGCATCTTCCATTGCTATCTGTATTCCCCTTGAGGGAGGGTAATTGAACATACAGAGTGTCAGGAATGACTCATTTAATCCAGTCAGGTGGTGATTAGGCTTTCAGAGCATTTGCATCACAGCAAGATGCTTGTGTCAGATTGTACAGCTGAATATTACACTCAGCATTGAAGATTAAAATGAAAAATGGACCAAGCGTGAAACAGTAGCTGAAGGTACTGGTATAGATAAGCAGCCTTGTCCTCATTGATTTGTCTGCGGTGAGCGACAAAGATCTTTTAATTTTGCCTTTGCAGCTGATGGAAAATGATATGATAGCCCAATAGAGCCAGCAACAACCTCCACACAGAAAATGTACAAGAACAAATAAAAAGCAATCTCTTCCAAGAACCCTGAGGAAGACTGTGTAGCTCTTAGTAACTCTTTGTTCACTGCGGTATATTTCACAATATGCTGTAGAGAGGTTTTGTTTTTAGGGTTTTTTTATGAATGGTAAACTGGGTGGAGCATAATGTCATCAGATCCTGATGTCAGCACAATGAATGAAATGTTTGCATAGCATATCGTTCCAAGACCAAGAAAACAGACACCACCTCAGATTGGCTTCCTAGAGCAATTTGTCTTTTGCTGACGAAATCACTGTTCCTACGTGTGTTGAATAATCCGTATAAATTAGGATTTAGATAAGCAGAGGACATGAAGATACACGTGGAATAATGCAAATATGATCTCTTACACATCCCTTTAAGAGCTGTTAGGGGATCACCCCTTCTGCAGACACTGCTAATGGGCTCAGTGAACTGAAGACTTGTCATTGTATTTTTGTTGTTTTCTCTGTAGCCCAATGTTCTGCTTCTGTCTGCAGAATTCTTTGTTAAAGCTACAAGCTGTTGAAACTGACTTGTGCTCTGCATTTTTGCCAACCCAGGAAGAAACTCCTCAGCTGCAGGCTTTCAGGGATCCTCCAGCCCCTTCATCAATTCAATCCAGTGTGCAAGCTGATGGGGCCAGTTGTGGAGGTAAGCTGCTGTGTCACGATGTGTCCTCATTTGCAATTACAAGATAGTCTTATGTTCCAGTATAATCTAATATTTGCAGCCCTATGGAACACAGCACAGATGAAATGTGAAGGCTGAAGCACAATGAGCTGCTGCAAATGCTAAAAAATGTAAACAAAAGGATGGTGTGCTAGTAAGGATAGATATAAATTGCAGCAATCTTTTCTTAGGTACAGCATTTTGCTTTAGAGGCAATTTTAAGAGTCCAGATTCCTTCTTTTTCAGTTTGAGCTGTTTATTTCTTTAAGAGACTTGCGTTCTTTATTTTTTTTACTGTGTTACATCTGCATTGTGTGTGTGATATTCTAACATTGCATGTAATTCTGTTTTGCAATTTTTTTTGTCAGAGCAATGTCACTTCATTTCTCCTATTATTGATTTTAATTTAATGCATCAGCAGAGAGATAGTGAAGGTGAGTTTTACCGCGCATTGATTTTAATAATTCATAAATCTGCCTTGTCGATCTTTCTTTCATATTATGTGTTACTTTTTCTTTTCATAGCCCTACACACGGAAACTAATCCCTCCAAATAAATGGCCCTAACACTTGGCATCATTTTCTGTCTGTTCATAGCTTATAATCACAGGGATGGCAGAATCGTGATTTTAGGCAGAAGGGAAATCATTGTTCCTAAAAAATAGGTCATAGTTAATAAGACTAACATACCACGCAGAGGAATGATATGTAATCTTAAACTGTGTATGGTCCACATTAAGGCAAATAGGTCAATAATACGAGGCCTAATCCTAATTCTACAAGGTAGATTTTATGGATAAAAGAAAGGGGAGTTCAGAAAAGCTTATGTCAGAAGCTGTTTGGATTTTCTGTAAAATGTGATTATTTATTTTATATTTTTATTACTTACACTATTCCATTTTAAACATTCTCAAATGATGTCAATATACTGTAAAAATAAGGAATAGTTACACATAACCCTAATCATTGAAAATCTAAGCAATGCAAAGGATGATACATATTGTAGCCAAAAAGAGAGTGTAACATTTTGGCTTCTGAGTTGATTAGGAACAAATTGTTTGGTTTTGTGTGTTCGTTTTCTGGCTGCTGCAACATAGGTGGGAAAACACCTTAAAAGGTTTCAAATACAGCTGTAGGAATTCCTAACAAGCCTAGTTTCTCACCTGTCAAGAATGGAAACCATGCAAATGCTACAGGGCAAAGGGGTCTTGTAGTCTGCACTAAAACTGCATTCACTGGCAGTCAATTTTTTGTCCTCCGATTTAACACACACATTTTGCTTCTGTGGTTTCATAATTCATAATCAGAGAACACTCGATATTCAATGGAAAACTCTGCAACCTTTACCTTTGATTTGATTCTGACTGCATTTAAACTGTTAAAAATCTCCCAGTTCAAATAACACTTACAGCATTAATCTGTTAATTTACATTTACATAGCAGGATACTGGAAGATGTAACATTTCTCTCACACAGTCCAAATAGAGCATGATCTGCCATTCAGTTATTTCCAACTTGGCTATGCATTTGATATACATTGTTTTGTGGTAGCACCTGCTTCTTGCTGTATTTGTTTACAGGCTTATTATTTTAACCTAAACAACACTGGTCCTTTTTCTTTCTCTCTTAAACTACTGGTGGAATTTATCAGTTCAATCAGCTGAAACACAGTAGTCACAAAGGTCTAGATTCTGCTATCAGTTATATCAATATAAATCTGAATGAACTCAGTGGATTTATACCAGGATAACTGATATCAGAATCTGGCCTTTAGGGTATATTTAGTGCTGGGCAAATAATGGATATTTCAGTTAATTGGGAATTTTGAAATATTGAAAAAAATGTTTTGTCTCAAACCAAAAATGATTTTTTAAAAATTTTCAGTGAATCAAATAGTTGAAAAAATGTAGAGTTGTGTTGAAATGTTTCAATGTGGAGCCAAGGAGAACTAGATTGGGTGAGGGAGAGGAGAGAAGGACTTGCAGTCCCTAGTACTCTCCAGGGATGTGGGAGACCTGGGTTCAGTTTCTCCTTCTGCCTTATGTGGAGAAAGAACATGAAGTTAGGTCTCCCACATTGCAAGAGAGAACAAATTTGGAAATCATTCCAGGTCGACCAAACCTGCATTTTTTTTCAGTGAATAAATAACAATATTTAAAAATGGATATTTGTAATGGTTTCATTATATACAGGATTCACAGTTTAAGTCAGGGGGTGCTGCAACACCCCCCTGCACTTCTAGTTCCAGAACCTATGTGTGCATCTACCTAGGTAGGCCAACAATAAACAGCAGCATCTTCCCTGTTCCGACAAGTTAAACAGTATAGCCAGTTCTCCCACTCCATTGAAGCCTGAGGAGCTACTAGTATGCTGGAGAGGAGAATTTGACCAATGAAGTAGAAATTATTAAGCAAAAAGTTATTGGATAGAATTACAAACCAGATACATTGGCCTTATTTGTCACAACCAGTGGTGGTCAGGAATTTTTCAACAAAATAGATGTTCATCAGAAAGTGCCAATTAGTTGAAAGCACGGATGAAAGTAACTAAAAGGACTTACTGGTACTCTGGAGTCCTGAGCAGGGAGCGAGGCCTCAACCGGAAGAGACTGAAAGGGTCTGGGGCTCTGGCTGTGGTAGCGGTGGCTCCAGCTGCCATAACAGATCCCCGGGTCCTTTAAATCACCGACGGAGCCCTGGGGGCTCCTGGCTGCCACCACTACCCCGTGGCTCTGGGCTCTGCCGGAACTTTAGAGGGCCCGGGGCTCCATTGTGATAACAGCGTCTGGGATCCCCTGGCCTTTTAAATTGCCGCTGGAACCCCCAGCTGCCACTGCTACCCCAGGGCTCTGACAGCAATTTAAAGGGCCTGGGGCTCCAGCAGCCCTTTAAATTGCCGCCTGGGAAAGCTAGTCTGATACAGTGCACTGGCTCTTACTGGTACACCATACCAGAGCATACTGACTTACTTTGACCTGTAGTTGAAACTGAAACTTTTTGCAGAAATATCTTGGCTTTGATAAAAGTTTCCTTGAGAAGGAAGGAAGTTCAGAATGGAATTTCTGGCCAAATAAAAGAGGGAGAGAGAGAGACCCACCCAGTGGTTATGGCACTTACCCGTGCCAGGAGAATGCCCTAACAGCTCCAAGAAGAAAGATGGAGAGAGACCTACCCCAGCACAGCCAATAAGCCTGGTGGCTAGGGCATTCGCCTGAGGTGATGGAATGCCCTAGTCATATGGCTACTGGCTATTCTGAGGTGGAGCTTGGTCTTTCTCTCATGCTCTCATTTGACCAGAAATTCCATCCTGGGTCATGAATCAGATAGAGCAGGGACTTGAACCTGTCTTCCACATCCCAGAAGGGTTCCAAAAGCACCGGGCTATTGGCTATTCCTTCCCTCTGCGTGCGGAAATTTTTTTTTGAAATGTCTCGGTTTCATCCCAATGTGGACTGGGAACAATTTTGAAATCTTGAATTATTTTGCAGGACAGAAAAGCCAGTTTCTCCTCATTTGCACTCACATCCCCTTAAATAATTCCCATGAAAAGAGGAATCAGTATGAATAGATTTATCAAAAGATGTAAAAGTGTGCAGAGACTATGCATGACCTCTGATGAGGTATAATCACACAATTTAGGAACATTTGGTGTCGTGTTGCCTGTAACATAGAAACAATTGGACGATGTCTGATAAAATAATATTTTCGGTCATTTAAATTTATTTATTTTGAAATCGGTGCCCAATTTTCTGCTTTCAAGGAGGTAAGCTGCTTGGAGTCACTATTTTCCCCACTGCTAAACAAGCTCAGTTAGCGTCATTAGCTATTGTGCTGATGTTAATTTAAAATACAGTATAACAGTTCCATCAAAATCATAAGATAAATGGACGTTTAATCTCTGAAAGTCCTACCGCCTCACCGTGGGGGAATTCCACAAAATAGTGCTCTAAATTAATAGGAGATAGAGATATATCTTCTGAATTTTTGTAACATCTGTGATACAGCACAGCCAGAGGCAGCAGGAGAGTGTTAGAGGGAAGCCTTATTCCCTGTAGAGGGAAGCAAGTTTACTAGAAGTTGGTTGGAGCGGAGAGCAGTTTGGAGCAGTTTGAAGGAGTTAGAGCAGAGAGCAGTTTGAAGGAATTGGAGCAGAGAGCAGTTTGAAGGAATTGGAGCAGAGAGTAGTTTGGAGGAGTTGGAGCAGAGAGTAGTTTGGAGGAGTTGGAGCAGTGAGCAGTTTGGAGGAGTGGGAGCAGAGAGAGGTTTGGAGGAAAGCAGAGGAGAGTTTGAAGAAGTGCTGCGGTGAGCTAAGAAGACCCAGACCATAGGTAAAGGGACACCTGGCTTATGCAGAGAGAGGGCAGGAGGCCCCACAAACTGAAGGATAGGAGAGGGAAATAGCCCAGGGGAAGGAATTGCTAGTTCAAGTAGTTTACTGCTATCCTCAGGGCCGCTGGGCTGCGACCCGGAGTGGAGGGTGGGCCCGGGTCCCTCCCTCTCCATTCCCCTACTCTAGGATACTAGTGGTGCAGTTAATACCCTGTTCAGGGGCAAGAAATGGTGCCCTGAACCCCCCACAAGAAGAGAAAGCGCGGGACCCATCGTAATAGTGCAGGCAAATTTGCCACACATCATTGGTTAAAATTTCATTTTTAGTTAAAAGCAAAGGTGAAGGAACACTTTCAGATCTGCTGCTTAACTGACATCTCGTTGCTCATCTGGGAGCAAATTAATGTTTAATTTCTCCTGCTGAAATATTTGAGAAATATATGCTATAAAGAATCCCTTGTAATGGATGTATGATACACAACTAATTCATGGTATGAACCTACAGTGTGTATAAAAAAGAGTTGATGCAGACTTCATTTTTGCATATATATCCAATTTTAGAGGGAAAATAAAAAATTAACTTTTGCCTACTTACAGTAGAATATATTAGCTATTAATATAGATGAAAATCTCTACCCATGTAGCTGAGAGAAAACACTCTCTTTTGGCATTGAGAATTCTGTTCTGGCTTTTGTAACTTGTTTGTACATGTAGTTTCAACAGGGCTTTGTATATTGGTATAGGATTTCTCCATCATGAAGCAGAATCCTCTTAAAAGCACACCGCACTGAAAAAAAAAAACAGTTAAGGGTGAAATTCTGGCCTATTTCGTGCAAGTCTATTGAGGGTGAGAAAGAGGGAGCAGGGATTCTCACCCTTTCTGTGCAGAGTCAGGGCAGAATATGGACTAGTACTACACAAGACTTGTCACCAGTGGGCAAAAGGAGGGAGATGAGGTTTATAGAAAAATTTAAGACTGGAAGGGACCATTACCATCATCTAGTCTGACCTCCTGCTTAATGGAGGCTGCAGAATTTCACATAGTATTTCCTACATTGAGAGCTGGATCTTGTATTTGAGCTGCAGAATATCTTTTAGAAACATATCCAGTCTTGACTTAAAGACTTCAAGTGATGGAGGATCCACTACATCCTTGGTGCAAGTTGTTCCAATGGTTAAATAAGCTCACTGCTGAAAATGCTCCTTTTGCATTCCCTCTCTTAAACACCAGCCACAATCTACTCCTTAGGAGCCTCTGCACCCATTAAGGCATGGGGACATTGCTAGCATAGTGCCATATACCTAACACCCCAAGGCAGCAGACAGAGTGTACCACAAACATTTTAATGTTTATGCAGCCAGTTTCAATCTTCTGTTCAGATGCATTGATATGAATGGATTAGTAATACATGATAGACTAGTAATTTTCTGCTGAGTGGCATCTTAGCTGAGCATTAAGAACAGAATTCTACAGGATACGGGTCACCAGGCTAGAAGCACTCAATATGCTGCAGGATAGGATCCAAAATGTGTTACTTTTGCAGGTGTGTCTTACCCTTTTCCGGAGCAAAAGACTGAGCCCTAGATTAGGGAATGAGTCTTGTTTTACATGTCTTCATATTCTGCTGCAAAGAGTGCATTTCAGAGAAAACTGATCTATAAAAACAGACAATGCTTTTATTCTGAGAAACTTCCAGTAGTGGGATGGCTGCCCCAGTCCTGGAGAACAGGGGTTAAAAGCAGCCAAGCTAGGCTAATTGAAGAAGCAGCCTCAGCTGTGGCCAGCTCAATTAGGGCCCAGCTGGCCCTGATAAGAGGGCTGGGAGCCAGGAGCTGGAGAAGTCTCACTCCAGCCCTGGAGTGGGAAGGGCTAACTGCCTGAGCGCAAAATACCTGAAGTGGAGCAGTGCTGGGGAAGGGCAAAGGGAGCTGGGGAACTCGAGCCTGGTAAGCCCCCAGGCTGCAGGCCTTGTTTAAGGCCAAAAGGTACTGGGGCTGCAAAAAGGCAGCCCAGGGATAGACAAAAACAGCATTTCCTAACCCCCTGCCAATGATGAGTGACCACTACAGACTACAGTCTGCCCCAGTCAGCGGGGGCTAGATGATGACTGACAGTAGCCATTGAGGCAAGGTGGGGATAGGGGGCTGGGGGTTCCCCTGGGAGAGGAGACCCGGAGTGAGGGTGTAATGCTGAGGCAGAACCCCAAGGTAAAGGGAACTGGGGTACAGGAGGGATATGGTGTCAACGGCAGGCGAGACTGCAGCCTGCAGTGGGTGCTCCATATGCTGGAGAAGAGCTAATTCCCAGTTGACCAGCAGGACGCATGGCACCAGTGAGTTGTCACTTCGCTACACTTCCTAGCTTTCTTTTAACAAAACCTTATAGTTTATTTTTATACACGCACACACAATTTATATTCTATTGTGGAACTCAGAGTACAGTGTTACACCAGTTATTGTAACCTGTGTATCCTCCTTTGTTGTGCTCTGAGTTGGTACCATGTTCTACCAGTATATGTTGCATTACTATATGATATATTATTCATTGTATCAACTGCAAAGTTTTCAAGCATCACACTTTGCTACCATTAACATATTTGATCACATAGATTCTTATTTATCTCTATAATGAATTAGGGTGTTTTATGAGAGATCTTTAGTCCCATATTGATTTGATCTTGTCATTATAGAGCCTGTACCAGCCCATAGAGACTGGCAGAGTGACGCAGACAACGGTCCAGAAGACCATCGCTCCTTAGGGACCAGTAGACTACTATGTCATATTACTGATGGAGATAATCCCCTTCTGTCACCACGCTGCTCAATCTTTAGTCAAAGCCAGAGATTTAATTTAGACACAGAGTCGGCCCCTTCCCCACCAAGTGCTCAACCTTTCATGATGTAAGAAAATATATTTTTAACTTTAATTTTTATTATGTTTGTACAGTCTAGAACATTTGACTCTTCATATTTCTCAGATATGGTCATGTCATTTGCTCTAAATAGGGATGTTTTATAATATAATGTAATATAATTTGGTGTGATTAATTTGAAATACCATAAATATGACCTAACATTTTCCAATGAGAACAAAGTACAACATTAGCTGAAATCTCAATTAATTATAGTTTAGTAATGACATTTTTAAAGGTTAGTTCATGATCAGTCTGAAAAGTGAACACAGGATAAAAAAGGTTATTATAAAGGTCTAATTCAGAGAAGATCAACTACAATGGAATTACTGCATGAGTCATTCATTGGAAATGGAAGCCAGTATCACAAAACATCTGAATAGTCTTTGTAAGTCCTTTTTAGAAATTCTAAGAATTAATTTCATTCTGAAACTCCTGTTTTCTTTAAGTCTTAAAGATGAAGTTTAGGCAAACAGAAATAATCAAGCCTATTTAAAGTCACACATGAAATATCCTACAAAATGTTTAAGCCTTTTGCCAATAAGGATAAACACTCCATTGCAATGCTAAATTCCTGTAGAATAGAAGACACTATAATAATGAAATATTTGGTGCTTTTTCCAAGTTCTTGGCATCTTATGGTGACTAACTCTTAAACGAGCATGTCTGCTTTTTAAAGACCAAAGTTAAAACTTACAAATATTTTAACTTGAAATAAGAAAATTTTTTTAAAAAATAACTTTTCTCTCATCAAACTAATTTTTTTGGTACTTGGAAATTGGTCAGAATCATTTTCAGTGGAGCCGGTTGAAAACTTTGTGAGTGAACATTTTTCTGTCAGAAAATGCCAGTTTCCCCAAATCTAAACTTTTTGTGAGAATATGTTGATTTTGACAAAATTCTGTTTAAATTTAAAAAATAATTACAAGGATTTTTCTGTTTTGAAAATTAATTTTGTTTTGAAATTTTCTTTCATTATATTATAAATTATAATGCAATATAAAATAATAAAAATGTCAAAATTGGAATGAAACATTTTAATTTTATCGAAATGAAGTATTTCACTATACTCACAACTTTTTTCTGAATTTTTGTTCTATGGGAAATTTTTTAAAAAATTGTTTTCATTCTGATTTGGAGCAAAAATAAATTTTGAAATGTTAGAATTTCCTGTGGATTGGAGTTGTGACCAGCTCTGATTTTCAGTTCCACATTTTCACGGGTTGGTGCCAGTAATTAATTCTAATCTACAGAAATCATGATAGGTTGTCCCATGGTCTGATTCGGGAAGTAGGTATCTTCCTGAAATTTGCCCTAAATGCACTTCATATTAAAGAAGTGCCATTTTGTGTTCCCCTTATTCACACTGCATCATACCTTACTCCACAAATAATTTAACTGAAGTCAGTATGACTACTCATGGAGTAGGTGCTATTATTAAGTACGAACAAAGGTATCAAAATCTGGCCTGTTAGGATGAGATTTTCAAAATGATTTTCAAAAGTTAGGCCAATGCTGAAACCTTTTCAGACTCCCACACTTAAGGATCAAAGTAAGGTAGGACAGGTGGGTGCTGCCCACTACACACTATGCCACATTTGAAGAAAAACAGATATTTCACATACTTACTTCATAATGCCTAACCATTTCTCTTTGTGTCTACCTATAGGAGAAATATTTGGAGTTCTAACACAATTTACATGTGATTTAGACTAGAGATGGTTTTGTGTGGCTATAGTTCTGATTTCGTGGCAGGAGATCAGAAGTGTTAATTAATTTGAAATACCATAACTATGACCTAACATTTTATTACTTCTACTTTTGCAGGCCAAGAAGTTCTTCCAGGTGTAATTGTGATGACTGCAAAGAACCACAAACAGTAATGCAACTTACCAAACATCTTCAAAGTCTCAAGAGAAAAATCAGGAAGTTTGAGGAAAAGTTTGAACAAGAAAAAAAATATCGGGTAAGAAAATTATTGGAGAAAATAAGAAGGGGTGAATGCTCCATGTAGTACAGATATCATCCTTAAAGGTGTAGGAAGGATTGCTTCTTGCAAAATAATAGGGAAAAATGATATCTAAGTGATTACAGGCCATAATTGTGAAGCTCTGTTTTGAGTTACCTTCATTGGAGTGTATCCATCAATCAGGACAGGTGATGGTAATATTTAATTACTTTAAAATACCCTGAAAATCTGTAAGGCAAAGAAAAGTTCTGATACTTATAAATAGCTTCTTACTTGCATTGTAGATAAAATTATTTTCTTGGCCACTTTGTTCTGCTATGTAGCTTTCCTCATTCATGCAGACTGAGCTATCTTTTCAAAGAATCAACAAAACAATAACATTCTTTAGAAGTCCTTTATCAAATAAAAATGAAGGCGCAGGTGCATGGCTAAGTGGTATCTGTGTCCTGAGATGTACAATATATGGTAGAGAAAGCCCCAAGTATTGACTCTGGCTTAAGCAAAAGCTAAGGAGCCATTCATCTCTAGAGTATAGAATATTGTGTGGTGTGAGTGGAGGTCTGTGAGGTTTCACCCTCTTGTGCAGTTTGCCCATACACAAGTTGTGGCATCCTCTCCATTTGTGTCTCAGTAGCAGCCCATCATCTATCAGAGCATTCTGCTGGTGTCTGAAGGGAAAGCAGTTTTCTTGCAGACCATGATGCTCCTTTGCTGCTACTATGGTATATGAAAGCTACTGCTATAGTATGTAAAATAATAAGCACCTTCCAACTTTACTTTGTTGAAATCAGACTCCTTATCTGTTTGAGATTATATTGCTTTCTAATGATTGGTCAATAAAGAGAATATAAGCCCTAATATTACTGATAGTTTATAGAGATTCTCCTTTAGCCCAAAGGTTGGAAGGTAGCTCTCTTTAAAGTGGAAGAATCTTGCTGCATCTGTGAGATTTTGGTGGCAGCCATGAAACATAAAAAACAGACATTTGTCTCTTTCCACAGTGAGCTTCTTATAGCTAGGTAGAGATAGATCTGTAAAGTAAACTAAATCGTCAGAATATTGTGCCATAGCCTTGTTCCCACTTCCACACCTTGGGATTCATCAGCTTCATCACTGGTCATTATTCAGCAACCTTTTTCAGAGCTACACTTCTGTGTAATTTACAGAGAATGGAACAGGATCAACAGACTCCACTCCTTCAAACTGGTGATTTCCCTGGAATTTTGTCTAAAAAGGGGAAGCCAGGGAGCTGAGTGGGGTTTACTTCCACATTTTGTATGTCGTGGGGCTGATATAAGTGATAGTCAATGAAAGGTAGTGAGCATGAACAACTCTCTTTGTGGTCCATATCTATTCAGAATTATGATTTTTTAGGCCCTGTATTGCTGCAGTCATTTAAAAAGGTGTGTGTGTGTGTGTGTGTGTGTATGTATATGTATAGCTAGATGGCCAACTTTGGGACTTGAGTAACACTTGTGCTTACTAGTTGGCAAACCCAAATAAACACAGGGGCAACCCTGGAAGTAATAAAAATGAAGAGATTTTTATCCTTCTCTTTTTTTTAATTGAAATGGGTTGGGGAAAAACATTGATCTGGAAAGCAGAAGAGAGTGTCAAGTGCAGTTCTCTTAATATTACCACAGTTAAATTAATAATCCTCTTCTGATCTTCAGGAGAGTTGAGGAAGAAAGCACTGGGAAAACACACACATAATATTTCTGTTACATTAATCATCAGGTCCAGTCCTGAAGGGTATGGTCGTGATCACATCACTGACCTCATAGTGGCTTGGGTAACTAAGCAGTCCTTCAGGATAGAGGGGTGTCCATCCTGGTGACCTCACAAAGATCTGGGATATGTGAGCAGTCCCACTGGATACTGTGAGTGAATCAATAAACCCCCATACCAGAAACAGAGAGGGGAGCAGTGAGTGTGTGACCTTAAGACTCGGTCAGGTGGAAGGAGAGTTAATGAATCACTAGTCTCACTGCCACATACATCAAGGGAAGCAGTTAAGTCACTATATGATTTTTTTTAATACAGGCATATGCAGATGAACTAGGCAGGCAGAAAGACTCACAGCATTTGCCCCACCCCCTCTGCTTAATCCTCTCCCAAAGCCCTTCTCTCCTACACAATATGTTTAAATTATTGTGGGTTTTTGGTCTTTTTAAAATTCCTGTTTTGATTCTGTGCAACTGCCACTGTGCAGTAAATGCTAACAGGAATCAAAAGAGGGAGAAGATGAAGGCAGTGAAAGACTAGTCAGGAGCAATTTTTTGCTTTGACAGTGTAGAAAAGTTTGAACTGCATGCAGGAGGGAAGAGGAAAAGAAGCCAGTAGAGACTCAAGTAGGAGGAGACCTGGCTGGAGTAGGAGAGGAAGATTATCTTGGTAGCAGCGTTTGCACAGATTTAAAATACATTTTACAGGTTTTTAAATGAAATTGGGTGAAAAATTTGAGCTGAAATGCATAAAATATTACTTGTTAAAGATTTTAGGCACCCTGGTCTTAAGGACTGCAGTAAAGGCTCTATCTGGAAAAGTGTTGAGCAGCATAACAGATTATTAGCATAATCAAGCCAAACATTTCAAATGGACAGTTTATATAATATAATGCTTATCAGTGATTTGGGATCTTAACTATTTCTGGCCATATGATGTGTGGAAGAATCACCATCTATATGGATCCCGGTAACCTGATATAGCTCATATACAGGCTGTCACTCTAAGACACCTTGCCACAGTTCTTCACACCGGGAGAGAGACCAAAGTGAATCCCATGTATTCTCCTTCACCTTGGAAGAATGTGGCTGTGAATGGGGGAGATCTTCTGGGCTCCTCTAGGGGAGACTTTTTTGACCTAAGGTATCAGGTCACAACCTGGTATCAAGCTATTCTGACCCCTGTGCCCTTCTCATATTGTGAAATGGGAGAGGGTCCTGAATAGATCCTGATAAATAATGAGGTCCTGGGAAGAGATCCTTGAATAGAAATGTTGACAGTGACCACCCTATGGGGGGAGAGGGTGTAGGAAGGATTAGGTAGATACTTATTCCTTTTTGAATGAGGGAAATAAATATATCTAATCATTCGCTATTATTCTCATTAACATGGAATCTTTGTATTGAAATATTTTGTATTTTAAAGAATCTGTTTCTTTATTGGACGAGTAAGTTGGGAGTATCATGAGAATTCCTGCTACATCAAGCCGAAGTTGATTTTTACAAACATAGGCCTGAATCTGCAAAGACTCACACAAACGTTGTAGCTATGCACTGTGCATGGACTGTCTTTGCAGGATCAGTCCATAGAGAATACAAGAAAAGGAATAGTCCCACAATCAATTCTTTTCTGTTCTCTTATGTGCAGCCTTCACATGGTGACAAAACTTCCAATCCTGAAGTCCTGAAATGGATGAATGACTTAGCTAAAGGTCGTAAACAGCTCAAAGGTACATAAGTGCATATAGTTTCATTTTATTGCACAATGCAGAATTTCATAATAGTGGAAATTTTGTAAAGCAATGCTAATGCAGTAGGAGCATTTTAGTATTAGTTTTCTGCTCTTTGCCCCCTACTTCTATTTCACTAAGTCTCCCTAATGACAAAAAGAAAGATGACATGACATATGCAGCACCAGTCTCTCCCAGCCATGCTTGAGGAGAGTCAGTTCAACCCTTTTCAATAGAGCTGAAAGAGAGAGAACTTATTGGTAACTTTCAACATTCTGGCAAACGGAGATATACTTTTAAATATTAGCCTCAGTGCATGTTTGTTGTTTCAGCATCGTTAGCATTAGCATACTATACATAATTGCCAAGTTAATAGGTTTGTTATACTGATACCATTCACATAGCAGTGGTAAAAGGGGGTTTGTTGAATTTACATTACAAAACTCAATTTTAAAGCACTTATTATTTGGTCATAAAAATAGCCTCTTGCCTGAAATGAGATTTAATATTAAAGGTCAAATTATTCCCTTGATAGCTGTATGTGGCTCCACTGACCATGCTGCTTGGGGCAACATATGCATATCCAAGGGGGAAATGTGGCCACTATTGTGTTTTTTAATAAAAATAAAACACAAGCTATTTTTAAAGTAATAAAAGAATCATTTTTGTGTTAGATTTTCACCATTAAGGGAATCATAATATTCCATTTCAATACTGTAGGGTAGGATTTTGATAAGTGCTTAAAGGATCTAGAAACTCAACTCCCATTGAAAGTCGGTGGGAGATGGGCACCAACCTCTCCGAACTCATTTGAAAATCCGTCTCTCAAATATCAAGTGATTAGTCTGCATTGTCACAAGACATTTTTAAAATAAACCTTTTTTTAACTAAGGAAAAGCAATATAGCTGTAAAATGGCCAAACTACATGTGTAACCTCCTGTAAATTGCCACTTTGAATCGATTATATTTCAAAATAATAAAACCCAGTTCTCATACATAAATTTTCGTACATCTTAAAGGCCCTGATCCTGAAAACACTTGAGCACGTGCTTAACTTTACTACCATGAGAAGCGCCATTGATTTCAGTGGCAGTACTTGCACTAGTAAAGCTAAATGTTTGTGAGAGTGTTTACAGAATTGGGTGCTTTTAAAAAGGAAGTACAATAAGTATCATTAGTTCTATTTTAGAGGCAGGGAAACTAAGGCAGAAAGAGGTAAAGTGACTTGCCCAAGGTCAACCTGTAGACCAACAGCAGATTCAGGAATAGAGTCCAAGATTCGACGCTCAGGCCAGTGCCCTGTCCACAGTTCCTCACTTCTTCCCTAGGAACTATGGGTGTCTTTAAGCCACCTTTAGACTCAATCCTAGGCTGGCCAGGGTCCAAGCTGGTCCCCATTGTAACATCATGTTACAATAATATAGTGGATGCCTTGTCTGATGCTGGACATCATTCTGGAAGTGGAGATCAGTCAGGCATAGTGGATACTTGGCCCACTTCCTTGTCAATGCTCACACCCACTACGTAAAGGGCTTGGATGGGTGGTGGTATGGGGTAGTGGCAGTTCTCTGCCACCTGGCATCTTCTGCTGTTTATGCTGCACCTGATTCCTGCGTGTTTGAGTGAATGCTCTCAGATCAGGGGCGGGGGAATTAAAAACTCAAGTTAAGGATTATTAATTTCCCAAATGATTGTGGTATGTTAACAAACTAACCAAAGGAGCCAGCGTGTTTTTCTTTTAGTGTCAGAAGAAACCTTTTGACAAATATTTATTAAAAACTCTTTTGCCAAGTAACTTGCTTTTTTGAACAGAGCTTAAACTCAAAATGTCAGAAGAGCAAAATTGTACCCCTAAAGCTCCCAAAAGAATTGTGCCACATGAGGGCACTGGAATATATAAGGAGACCAGGAAGCAAGAAGCTGCAAGTACCGAACCAAATCCGTCCGTCGAAGAAACTGTGGAGACCGTACTGAAGCGATTAAAGGAGAAAAGACAACAGCTTAACCTCCCTGAGACTATAAAGGTATGTGTGTTTCTTGCAGAATAATCACATCTGGGGAGGAAATTAAACATTGTTTTTAGCTGTCAGTACTCTACTCAGTGTATTCCGAACTGCCATGTTGCAATGGTATCCTACACATAACCCCACAGCATATTTTTGCACTAACAAAATCACTGATCCTCGTACACTTTTTCTGGGGTGACGATTCTAGGAAGAGTTACCAAGACAAAGAAGGGCTCTACCAATTGCACCCCTCTTATGTGCTTTGCTGTCCTGTGAAGACAAGACTGAAGAGGTTCAAGTGTCTATTCTGTGTCACACCCTGAGGCACACACAAAGCAGTGTCATTGAAAACCATGGGTTTCGGTGAGTTACTGTGGTGTGCCCTTAGTATTTATGGTCTGTGGGCTCTGCATCCTGTGGGACCCCTATGAGTAAGAAAAAGGACCATTACAAAGCTGAAGAATTTTGTGCAACTTAAAAAAAAAAGAAAAAAAAGGAAGTCTTCTCTGTTTTAAAATTCACTCCAATCTGGACACTTGATGAATCTTACTCTGTTATTACAACCCAGAAGAAATGGGTTTTACCAGCCAGTGATAAAGTATATACAGCAAAGTATCAGTAGGTGGCACATCCAAGATATATACAGCTATATAATAACACCACATTTACCATCAGGTAAAGTATGCACACCAAAGGCCACTTTTTCCTCTAATTTTCATAGATTCCAAGGCTAGAATCTGTGTGACCTCTGGTATAACACAGGCCTGAACCTCTGCCCCATCCAACTGCTCCCTGTCCCCTGATTACCCCCTCCTAGGATCCCTGCTTAACCCCACCCTGTTCCCTGTCCCCTGACTGCCCCCCAGAACACCCTGCCCTTATCTAACCTCTGGCCCCCTTACCATGCTGCTCAAAGTAGCATGTCTGGCAGCCGCGTGGCCTGGCCAGAGCCAGATCTCCTGCTCCGCCGCAGGAGTACGCAGCCCCCAGTCCTCCCCGAGCGCAGCCCATGTGGCAGCATGGCTACAGGGGAAAGAGAACAGCAGGGGAAGGACTGGGGGCTAGCCTCCCTGGCCAGAAGCTCAGATGCCGGGCAGGAGGGTCCCTCAGGCCGGACATGGCCCACAGGCAGTAGTTTGCCCACCTCTGGGTTAGAAGAACATCCAATATTGATTTTAAAATTGTCAATGATGGAGATTTCACATTGTTCCAGTGTTGTTCCTCAATGTCAAAAATTTGTGCCTTATTTCCTGTCTGAATTTGTGTAGCTTCAGCTTCCAGCCATGTTATGCCTTTTGTCAGCTAGATTGAAGAGCCCACTATTAAATGTTTGTTCCACATCTAGACTGTAATTGTCACCTCTTTAACTTTCTCTTTGTTAAGCTAAAGAGATTGAGCTCTTTGAGTCTATCTCTATAAGGCAGGTTTTCTAATCCTTTAATCATTCTCTCAGCTCTTCTCAGAACTCTCTCCCATTTCTCAACATTCTTCTTGAATAGCAGGCACCAGAACTGGACACAATATTCCCGCAACAATGCCAACAGAGAGGTAAAATAACCTCTCTGCTCCTACTTGAGAGTTCCTTGTTTATGCATCCCAAGACACAGTGTCGCACTGGGAGTTCACATTCAGCTGATTATCCACGATGACCCACAAAGCTTTTCAGGGTCATTGCTTCCCAGGAATCAGAGAACCCTGTTCTGTAAGAAAGACCTACATTCTTTGTTCCTAGCTGTATACATTTACATTTAGTGGTATTAAAAAGGTATGTTTGTTTGCGCCAGGTTTCCCAAGCCATCCATATCACTCTGAATCAGTGACCTGTCCTCTTCATTATTTATCACTCCCCCAATTTTTGTGTCATCCAAAAACTTGATCAGTGATGATTTTATGTTTTCTCCCAGGTCATTGATAAAAATGTTAAATAATATAGAGCCAAGAACTAATCCCCATAGGACTCCACTGGCAACACAACTGCTCGGTGACTATTCCTTGTTTATAGTTACTTTTTTGAGTAACCAGTTAGCCAGCTTTTACCCTTTTTAATGAGTGTGATGTTAATTTTATATTATTCTAGTTTTTTAATCAAAATATAGTGTGGTATCAAGTCAAATGCTTTAGAGATCTCTAACTATATTACATCAACACTTTTATCTTTATCAGCCAAACTTATAATCTCATAAAAAAAAAGATATAAAGGTAATTTGACAGGATCTATTCTCCTTAAAGCCATGTTGATTCTCATCAATTACATTACACTCCTTAAATTCTTTATTTATCAAGTCCTATTTCAGCCATTTCATTATCTTACCTAGGATCAATATCAGGCTGAAAAGATAATTACCCGGTCATCCTATTTACCTTTTTTAAAACTTGGTACATTGACTTTCTTCCAGTCCTCCTTCCAGTCTTCAGTCTCTAGTGTTCCAAGACTTATTTAAAATCAACATTCATGGTCCAGCAAGTTTCTCAGCCAGCTCTAAAAACTCTTGGTATCTGGAACTGCTTATTTAAAAATTTCCAACTTTAGTAGCTTCTAGTTAACATCTTCCAGAAATACTAGTGGAATGGAAAGAATGTTATCACCATATGATGAGACTATATCATCTGTTTTTCCTCCCAAATACAGAACAGAAATATTTATTGAACACATCTGACTTTTCTGCATTATTATTGATAATTGTACCATTTCCATTGAATAACGGACCAATATCATTCTCAGAACTCATTTTGTTCCTAAACTATTTTTTTAAAAAAGATTTCTAATTATCCTTAACTCTGGTCATAGAGTTCTCCTTGTGACCCTTTGCTTTCCTTATCAATTTTCTACAATTTCAAACTTCTGATTTATATTAATTCATATGCATTTCCCTTTTCTTCCATTTGTTATATATATTTTTTAATTTTTATAGATACCTTCACTTCCCCTCTAAACCCAGGTGATCTGCATGCTTGTTATAAATGTGATCAAGTCATGAGTACTTGTACCTAAGCTACTGTTACATTTAGTGCTGTGATCAGTTCCTCTTTAAAGATAAGGGGCAAAATTCTGCTCCCTATTACATCTGTATAGCCCCATTGATTTTAAAGGGGCTTTATGGGGGTAATTGAGAGTGGAATCTGGCTCAAGGAATTCTTTTTTAGATTGTAATTTTGCAAGTAGACTTTTTTGTCCAGAGCTGTAAAATATTTGAGCAGAGCCAGATATATCAATAATTAAGTGACTACTAGCTCATCAATTCAAATGCATCTTCAATAAGCTGTTTTCTTGCTGTCTCCTGCACTTATTAAACCACTGGGCAGAAAACAAGTTGCTCTTTTGTATTATTTGTGGTTCCCCATGACTGTGTCACATGGCCTCTAGTACGTGGCACTGGAGGCTAAAATCAATAGTATAATTAAAGATGAGCTTGAACTAGAGAACTGGATTTTAAACTCTGAACTGGGAAAGTTTGAACCTGAATTCAAATATAATAATGACTTGTGTTCCTGGGGAAACATCTCAAAGGACAGTGAGCTTCTCCCGTTGCACAATGGTTAGACCTGTATTACATGTTCTTTGAATACACTACACCCTATCTTTTTCTCCTGCCTGCAAAGATGCTCATTTTATATTTGTGAATATAAATGGCTCTTAATGTTTTAATCCATTTGATTTTAGTGATATTTTATTACTAGTAGTTATAAAATGGGAATAAGAGTCACCTGGCTGACTAGTAGGTGCAGGGCTAGTTTACTATATGACCAGAATGGTGAAGGAGAATAGGGGAAATAGGATGGGCAAAACACTCTAATCAAATAATGGCCCCACCTGGCTTTTTATAGGACTATTCTAAGTCAAACTTGCTCTGGAATATCTAGTGTTCTCTGAGTTTATTCCACTTCCCAATTTCTGTTGCTCTTAAGAAACTTTTCCCTCCTTAGACTTGGACGATTGTTCATTCTCTTCTGAGACTAGACATTAAAGTTCTGCCTTCATATATATGCTTAGTTTCAAGTTTCTGAGAGATAGTGACTCACTCTTGCTCTCACCTTTACTTTTCTGGGTTATATAAATATTACTTTTTTAGGGCCTTTTCCTGTACAATTCTGAGTCTCCTTTACTCCCAGTGAAGTCAGCATTTCCCAGGATCAGGACATTAGTCTCTCTTCATTCTGTCTAAATTCCAACCATTGCCTCCTATTTGTTGCCCAGCTTTGTACTGTCTCTCATTTTGCTACGCAGAGAATTGCCAGAGGCAACAACATAATGACAACAAAAATTGTGCAGAAATAAGTGCATCAGAACTTGAATTGAGGCAATCTGCATGTAAAGTTTCAAATGCACTGCCTCAGGATTACGGAGAGCAATCTTCTTCCCTAGTATCATATGTAAACTCCCTAAGTATATTGATCAGTGCTAGCCATGGTTTTTATTTCATCAAATTCATTCTGCAAACCTTTGTTCAATTAGCAAGTTTGCTATCTCTCACCCAAGGCTTTTCTCAAACTGGCTACTTTCTAGTTACCTGTCTCCTGCTTATATCTGTGCTTTTTATTTCTTCTTCTTCCTAGCTGTACAACTATGCATTTGTTTTATCAGCACTGAATTTCATGCTCTTGCATGCAGCCTACCGTTCTAAGCCATTGCAGTTTACGCTTTTTCTTCTCATTTGCTCTCCCTCTGATTTTTAAAATTGTCAGCAAATTTGATCATGGTTGAATTTAAACCTTCTTCTAGATTGCTAATGAAAATATTAAATAATAAATAATCACATGGCGACCTGTGCAGTATCTCTCTTGATATTGGTCCCAGCATGTAGGACTCAATATTATTGATCACACCCTACTTACTATTAATCATCCAGCTGCCACAGGCACACTCAGAGGATGACAGACCTAATAGTTTTTGAAAGATTTAACTTGTGTAGTGTATTAAACTAGTGATGAGGCAGCTTGCACTTCCATTAGGTGCCTGAATGCCAAATAGTGGCTATTATAGAAAAAATAAATAGGAATTTTTTTAAGTTGATAAAATTGTGCAGAGTTTTAAGACCAAGGTTTTCTAAAATGACAAATGATTTTTGGGTGCCTTAGTGTCTGGATGGCCAACTGAGATAACTTGGAATTCTCTGCAAATAAATCAAAATCTGCTCCCATTGACATTAAGGACTAAACTCTCCTGGACTTCAGCAGGACCATAATGGCTGCCTTAGTGGTTGATGATACAGGTCTAAATGCCACGGTTCACTATGCTTTTAAAGTTTCACACTAAATACAACTCTGTGTTTTCAGCAGATACTTTAATAATTGGGGAATCATCCTCTTCAGCAGAAATATGGCACATGTGCTGTCATGAGGAGGAGAGGAAAGGTTCTTATCACACAGTTTCTGCCGTGTAGTGGGGGAATTCTCTCCTCCCCAATGTGGAAAGTGTAAGTGGTTTGGTCCCAACTCCCATAGATCTTAGGGATCTGCCAGAAGCCATGGCAAACTGCACCAGCTTTACATGCTGCTCCCTACTATGGTACCACTAGTGGTACAGAACAGCACTTTGAGAGACTGTGGCTTGGCCCTGCTCAGGACTCCCCACTAGAACACCCCGTTGAGAGAGGTTTCATGGGCTCGATGGGGTACGGGTGACTCTCATTGAATTAACATTTCTGTGGATTCCCTACTTCTTCCTTATTCTCCACATGCCACCCACAGATCCCTGGAGCCACAGGGGGTGCTTCCACATGGGTGGTGGGGACAAAGTTGCTGAGGAGACTGACCATCCTCTTTTGTGCAGAGGCCCTCTGCGCACCACTCCAAAGTAATTTTCATAACCGTTTATAGTGAGTATCATTCACAGTGAATTAGAATCTGGATAATTACTAAAGTCTACGGGCCAGATCCTCAACTGGTGTATATTGGGTATAGCTCCACTGATTTCAGTGGATCTGTGTTAATTAACATTAGCTGAGGTTCTGGCATTACAAAATTACAGCAGAAAATGCAAAGACAATTGGTTTTGTGTTGGTTTGCACATTTTACGCCCAATTATACAGCCTGTACTCAGACAAAACTCTCTATGGGACTTGGTTGGGATTTTCCCTGAGTAAAGAGCGTAGGATTGGACCTTGACTCTGCAGCATATAGACACAAATATTAATATTTGTAGATTAGCATTTACTTCCCTGCATTCTTGGGAATGACACTGTTATGAGTGATCTGAGAGATGTTTTTATTGAACAGCCTCTCCAGAGAGGCTTTGTGTAGTAGAATTCCCAAGTTTGGAAAATGAATAGTATTGGGCAGAGGTGAAAGTAAGCCGGTACGCCCCGATACGGCAAGCCGGTGCACCGTACCAGGGCAGATCGGCTTCCCGAGGCGCAATGTAAAGGGCCTGGGGCTCCCAGCAGCAGCTGGAGCCCCAGGCCCTTTAAACTGCTGCCAGAGCTCCTGCTGCGGGAACCCGGGGGTGAGGGGGGCAGGGGCTGCGGCGGGCTCCAGTGGCAGGGCCCAGGGCAGTAGCGGTGGCCCAGCCCCGGGCTCTTTAAATAGCTGCTGGGGCCCCGTCCCCACTTCCCTAGGGCTCCGGCAATGGGGCTCCCATCCCCGCGGAGCCCTACTGTTGGAGCACTGGGGAGACTTAAAATGCCACGGAACCCCCGGCGAGGGGGTTGGGGTTGGGGTTGGGCTAAGGAAGGGAGTGGTGGAGGAGGCCCCTTACCAGTACGGGAGCTGTGCTGGGCTGGGGCTGGCTCTGACCCCCTCCCCCAGCCCCGCCCCTTCTGCCCGAGGTCCCACTCCTTCCGGGTGGCAGAGCTGGCCCCAGCCCAGTCCCCGTACCAGTAAGAAGTTTGAGTTACTTTCACCCCTGGTATTGGGTGTTCAGTATAATCGATAGACCACAGAAACCATGGCCATGTGCGTGAGAATGAGCGCCGCAGATCCACTGCAATTGTTGGAAAAGTGGTGTATGTATTTGACCGGGCTGTCCCAGCTATGCTATAAACTCATTTTATCCAGGCATGATTGCCTGCTAGCTGATTCAGTAATTATTTTTCCTCCATTTTAACTCCCTCCTACAGATATTGCCAACTCTTAATATGTTTGTTCAACAATTCATGTTGTGCTACTTTGGCATCACAGTGGCTGGATATAAAAGTTATTTAGTGTGAATCTATCGATCATTCCACTGAATACGTTCTGGTTCTAAAGACGTTGTCCTAATATCCCCTTAATGAATATGGCAGATCTGTTTTCTCTTTTGACGATTATTAGAAAATTGAGGGAAGTCTTTATTTGAACTACTGGATTCTTGTAAGCTTAACTATCGTATCTGGAATATTGTTGCCCCCCCCCACTAATCATTAGGTCTTGTTTAACAGTTAATATGGACAGATCTAGCCTACACAAAAATTTAAATATAAGGTAATAATGCACAGACATTCTTTTAGCAAGTTTCTTCCCAAAATGGTCAAGAGTACCACTTGATCCTTAATGTTAGTAGTTCTGACCTTCAGCATATTAATCTGATAAGGACAACTTCACTCTGGCTCTTTAGTCTCCAGGAGTATGCATCTATACATAATACCTACCTACATAACATTTTCAAAGGGTTCTGGGAAAATATTGTACTAATATCACTGGTTTCTCAATAGCCCACATACTGCCTCTTGGGTATGCTTTCCTGTTTTCCTTAGCTTGGTGCTTAAAGCAAAATTAAAAAAAAGTATGAACTGTGCCTTATGCATGTGCAACATGGATTTAATACCTGAGATTCAAGCAAAGTCTTTGCTAGGTTTGTACCTCTGCCTCGCCCATGTCGAGCAAGTACTGCACAATTTCCTATACTTAGGCTCTGATCCAGCAAAGAACTTAAGCATGAGTATAACTGCGTTGCTGAATCAGGGACTTCAGAAAATTTTACTTACTGGTAAGGACGTAATTGTCCCAATATTCTTTTTGGAGGTTGCAAGTTACTTAATCTCATTTACAAACTGGATATCTTGAAAGAAAATGAGCTAAATCAAAGGTTCAGATTTTTAAAACGTTATATACTTATCAAAGAAACTTCGGATCATTAAATAAATTTTCTGGGGTCTGCTCTTGCATTCTTAAACTTCTCATTGACATCAATGGGGATTTTCCCTAAATAAGACTTCACTTCCCTAATGCAAAGTGAGTATAATATATTATTTCTAGTCTAACTGCCTGATCCAAAGCTCATTGCAGTCCAAGTATGTTCATTAACTTCAGTGGGCTTTGGATCACGTCCCCCAAGAGATTAATACATATGTGTGATCACATAAACTCGGGGCCTACTCCCACTGATTTCAGGGCCAAGCTCCTGTTGACTTCAATGAGGGCAGGAACAGAATCATTTATATCAATGTTTGGGAAAAGTACATTTTAAAACATACCTTCCTAGATCCTTGAGATGAAATCTTGACTCATAACCTTATAAATAACTTTTTTAAATAGGATATGACAAAAAAGCAAATGGCTTTGGAAAAAATCAGTCTTCAGAAATGTCTGCTATACTTTGAGAGTACTCATGGACGACCTGTAAGTATGCTATGGAAAGATAGGTAAATTTCAAATTATATTGCACAGAAATTCTTTAACAGATATGCTTGAGATTACACGTTAGATATATTTAGACCACTCTTACACATTCAACATTATTGTAGTTGGTTCAAAGCAATCTTCAGATGTAAATGTTCATTGCTTGAAAATGCTCAATTGTGACCAAGTATTTTTAGAAATAAAATAACAAAGCCAGTGTTCGGTGTAATTATATTGGTCATCAATAGCAAAATATTGCAAACATAATGGTAACAATGCTCAGGACCCTGTTCTGATCTTCCACAATTTGCACCTTGCCTTAGGTATGTTGTGGTTGAAGTAGTGTGCAATCTGACCTGTAATTTGGTATTGAAATGTATACATTATTAGAGCATTTAACAGCATAGGAGAAAAGTTTTACAAATCAGACCACAATACAGAATGTGGCAATGTTATGAGTTATCACCTACATTTTCCTTTATTTATTGAAGATGTTAAGTCTATCCCTGTGCCAAGAAACCTGCCAAGATATAGCAAAGCACTCAAGCACATGGTTAACTTTGACGTTCCATGGAACATGAAGTCAGTGGAATTATTTGCGTGCTTAAAGTTAAGCACATGCTAAACACTTTATTTAACCAAGCCTAATGGTGCAGAAATCTTAACAGGGTGTGGGACTGATGTCTCTGATATAACTTACATTGATTAAATGTTCAGTTTCATGTTTTGGCATTTCTGATGTAACTTCTTTACAACAGTAAGTGTGAGAATGGAAAATTTATGTGTGTTGGAAATAAATATGCCTAAAATGATGGGCAGTTGACATTTTGTGAGGATATATTATTGTATCTTTTCATTTTCTTTTCTGATATCAGGTGTTGCCATCTAAAGATACTTGCTAGATATGCAGTGGTCATCATTAGGAAGTTGTTATTGACCTAGTTACCACAGAAAGGAATCTGAAATGTGGCTCTCATTATCCTATTCTGAGAATATATCATCAAAGTTACAATGCTTTAATAATGCTGGGCAAAAGTTGCCTTTTTAATAGTAGCCACCATATGTGTTTTGTTTTTTTTAGGATAACTACTAAAATATGTACCTTGTGCTGATGAGATTTTTGCTAGACAGTTTTTTCTATGTTTAGCAATTGTATATTGCTTTTAAAATAATTATACTGTACTTAAAAGGCTAAAAACCTCATACTTCAGCACATAATCCAACCACTGTCTAGGACTGGAAGAAATTTCCTCTAAAAGTGGTTATTACATAATTGCCCGTTATGGAGTTTCCTGTACCCCTTTGAAGCATCAGGTAACAGTTTTTGACTGAGGCAGAGTATCCGACTAGATGGGCTGCTTATTTTTACTGATATGGCAATGACATGTTCCTGCTTCTTACCTGTAAATAATATTGAAATTTATTGGGCCAGATTCTCAGCTGGAGTAAATTGGTGGTGTTTTCATGACTTTATTGGAAGCATGTTGTTCAGTAGAGGATCTGCCTGTTAGACAACTAATTAATATTGTTGGGGAAAATGGACTTACATACCTTAGTAGGCAAATTTCATGCTCAGGCACTGATCATAAATGCTGCTCCTACCATCAGTCCCCTGGGCATTAAGAGCTGTCCTAATAAGGTGAGAATTTAGCAATCACAGTGCTGCACTTCAGAGCCAGTAATTAGAAGTATATGTAACATTTTCTAGGGTGCCCGCTCATTGTGTTTGATTTGACAGTCAGTAACTTGTACAAGTTCAGCTATTTTTTTTTTCAAATATTTCAAGTTCACCTAATTTAAGCAGTTCTTTGTTGCTGTAAGAAGAAAAGTCCCACACTTTCCCTTTTAATGTGGGAGCAAGATCAAGAACAGCCTACCAAAGTGAGTCTTAGGGTACGTCCTCACTACTGCGGGCAGCAGTTGATGTTTTAGCGATCAATTTCTCGCGTCTTGTGAGGACGTGAGAAATAGATCGCTAGCGCTGGCCCCGTCGACTCCGGAACTCCAGCTCCCCCGGAGGAGTAAGCCGGAGTCGACGAGGGAGCGCGCCGCTGACTGCTGTCGCCATGAGGATGGGAGGTAAGTCGGCTGCAGATACGCCAACTTCAGCTATGTGATTCACGTAGCTGAAGTTGCGTATCTGCAGTCGATCCCCACCCCTAGTGAAGACCATCCCTTGAAGAAGTAGCACTGACTGATTTGTTGAAATATCAAATGGCTCTGTAAGGGCTCTGCTGTTTGTCAGAGAGAGAGCCCCACCGTTGGAGGGAGCACAAAACTACATGTTCCCAGTGGAGCCTCCACTTCAGGGCACTATGGGAGTGCACTGATGCTACCCTCTTTAGGAGGTCCACTGTTTGCCCTCTTTAGTATGTCTATTGCCCCATAAAAAGCATACCTGAATGCTGCACAGAAGCGTAAGTAGAGGATATTTCTTGTCCTTTCCCTTCCTCCCTTGTGTTTGTGAAACAGATGGCTCTAAGATTTCTGGAACATCTCTAGGTTTTCAAATATATAGTCCAAAACCCAGCTAGGAAAAGAATCTAGGGAAACATGGATGCTAGAAAGACAAGAAGTGAGAGAGAGTGTAGAAACCTGATACATGAAGATTGCGGTAGCTACAACCAGCGAGGAATGGACGTACAAAGATGAAAGTGTCTCCTTCAGAAAACAAGCAGGGTTTTTTTGCTGTTATAGAAATTTATAGACAATCATAGAAAAATATTATTTTGGTAAAAAATGTTGGAGCTTTTTGATGTAAAGCCAAAATTTTCAGTTAAATTTAAGTTTGGTTTTCAAAAAATGATTTTTTTAAAGAAAATATTTTTCAGAACCCAACTTTTTTTCAGTTATTGTCAGAAGAAGAAAAATACACTATGGGGGATTTTGAAAAAAAAAAAGGAAATAAAAAAAATACAAAATAATTTGCATTTTTCAAACAGATCCAGTTATGGGTAATAACACCATTTTCACAAAAGACAAAAATAAAACCACAGCTGAATCATTACTGGTGTCAATTGATACTTATAAAACTGGAGCACTTTGTGCTAAAGACACAGAAGAGCATCAAAGGAAGTGATTGTATTTATGGCCCCACTCATAATCCAGGAGAAGGAAACCAAGTCCTTTTGTACAGAGTAAATGACATGTTGGCTCACAGGAAGGGATATCACTAATGATTGCATTAGAGTTGTGGGATTTTGTATGAAAGAAAGCTGATGTCTATCCTGTACCCCAAATAGGGTTATTCAGTAGCCACAAACTAACCAAAATGTTCTGCGGCATGATCTGAAAATCCACACGATAGATTCTGCCTATCACATGCCATATTTGTGCTGAGAACAATGGTGCTTTGAGACACACATTCTGGAAGCAATTCTATAAAGTGGCCTTAGATCCAACTCTTTCCCAAACAACTTATGCCCCTTTTTGGCTGTTGCAGTTGCCTAGGATATTCTTACTGTATATCCCTAGCATTGAACTCCTGGCAGTGAGTGGGAATGAATGCTCAGTGGTAGACCCTCAGCTCTTGAAAGTTTGACCTTTGTTGGTCTGCCCAAACTACAGTTTGGCAACCTTTAAAACTCTTTTCAGGTTAACAATCCCTTATTTGCAGTCAAACATTTTTGTGACTTACACCCCTATTTACATTTGCTATAAGAATAAAAAAGTTTCAGTTATAACAATGATACACTTATATAATTTGTATGTTTTGAGAGGTTGACGGAGAATGCTTGACCTTGAAGGATAAGTGTATAGGGGAGCAAGTTTTTCTTTGCTGTAGAATGGAATAAATTTCTGATATCTCAGAACCCTCCCCCTGATTGCTTTAGGTAGGACATAATACAAACAGGTAACCTGTTGGATTGGTTTGTTTTTGTCTTGGTTTGGGTTGGGATTTTTAGGAGTTATGGAATTCCATTATGGAATGAAAGGGTGGTTAATTTCAGTGGCAAGCATGTAAAATGGTTTGGTTTTATGGCTGATGTGCTTGGCCCTTGCTAATTACGGTTTTATACACTCATCTGTTTACTGTTGGATAGGCAGGAAAATATTGTCATATACAGTAATAAATAAAGCATCCTGAGCAACAGACTCTTTGAACAACAACTCTTTTTAGTAGGATAATAATGGATGGCAATGAGATGGAAAAGTCTTAAGCAAAGCTGGGCATTCTTTGCCTTTCGTAGAGACCTTAACAGTACCTACATTTACCAAAGCACATTGTTCTGAAAGAGAGAGACAGAAACTAGACTCTGGCATCAGACATGCTGCTCTTTAGTGGAGGCAGATTAGATCTCTCTGTCCTTTTATCTGTGAAGAGAGGCCCCCCAAAATTATAAGCATGAATTGTGCTGGCCTCTTACCATCACATGGCCTGTTTATCCTTCCATTTATACCAGTGTATATCAGGAATAACTGCACTGAAGTCAATAGTGTTACACTGGTGAGAAGAGAATCAGGCTTTGACAGTTTAGCCTTGGGGCTAGAATGTGATCTCAGTTGTACCAGTGTGAATCTGAAGTTATGCCATTCACGTTAATGGAAATATTCTGATTTATGCTGTAATGGCTGGGAGCAGAATGCGGTCTATAGTCCTTTCAGTTTTAAAATCTTGAAAAAATTCTTACATTCTTATATTATAAGTAGACTATGTAATCCTAAAATTGTGACTAAAAGGATACAGCTAATTATTGTCAAAATTGTTTTTGGTTTGTTGTTGTTATTGGAATGATTAGTAATATTTGAAATTATTATGGGAAACCACCAAATACTAGTTTAAGCATAAATTCCTTTATTAAGTCCTGAGACCAAATGGTATTTTATACAGTTGCACTAAATATGTCTAAAAAGCCTAAATAATAAGCAATTTACCAAATCCAAACAGTAACAAAACATTTGTAAGCATGATAATTACAAGCAGGCTAAGCCCAGGGGTGCTTAAACCCATATTGGTTGGCTCCAGCATGGTCAGGCAGGCAATTAGCAATGACCTCTCTGAGAGTTTCCTTTTTATACCCTTTAACAACCAAGGGATGTTACTGCCAATTACTGACTTCAGCTAAAAAACAACTGGAGACAGTTCACCCTTATTTCCAGTCTTAATACAGAGATTTGCAACTTCTTTTCCTCCCTTCTTGCTGACCTAGAGTTTTTCCATTCCACCTGGATTCACACAGACTTTAACACTGGTGTGTGGGTTGGGCAAGGGATGTGTTGGTTCATTGTAGACAGATTCTCTGTATTTGATTTAAAGCCATTTGCAGTCACCCCTGTGGTCAGAGGCCTTCTTTTTAGAAACTGCCCCATATCTGCTTAGTTATTCTTTGAACCAGACAGCCTCCCTGCTTTATAGCTTTTTATTTTCAAGGCTTTCCTTCTATTTGCTAGGCAGGGCCTTTCCGTACAACATATATATAGAATCAAAGACTTTAAGGCCAGAAGGGACCTTCATGATCATCTAGTTTAGTCATACATTTCCATAACCAAACTTAAGCTAACTTTAATTCTTAAATTTTATACTTATCCTACAGTTGTATATAGGAAAGCTACACTTCACTTACGTGAAATGAGTTTGAAGATAATGGGCTTGATTTTCAACAGCATTTCAGCCCAGCTACTGTTCTTGATGGTGTGATAACTGACCAAATTTTTTCAGGTGCAATTATTAGATCTTTACTGGTTTCTGCCCCCCCAGATCAGGGTGGAGAAGGAAGGGGAGAAAAAGGGGTTAAAACTACTAACTACATCAGAACTGATATGTGCGCCTACATGTTTTGAGGACACAAAACTGAGAGTCCGAAGTATTTAATTTAAATTGGCTTTTCTAAAATAAGACCTGGTGGAGATCATTTTGTTAGAAAGTGCCATCTATGACACAAGCAGTATCGAAGACCCTTTGAGAAATGGTACAATGGGGTGCAGAAAAGATGTTTAGATTAGGCTAAACATGGTGAGACATGAGAGAGCTGTTGCTCTACATTCAGTTCAGCTAATTTAGTATGTGTAGTTCTGCTTACTGGCACTGTCTCCCACCTCGGGTGACTAAATGTCCTGATTTTATAGGGACAGTTCTGATCTTTGGAGCTTTTTCTTATATAGGCACCTATTACCCCCACTTCCTGTTCTAATTTTTCACACTTGCTGTCTGGTCACCCAACCTAAAATCTGCTTTGCTAATATTTTCAAGTACAGAAGAATTGTTTGCCAGCCCTGCCAACCTAACCAATTACGAAGTCAAGTGTTTATTTCCAGCAAGAATATAACATTTTGCTGGCATTAAGACATTAAATTGTCTAATAAAATACATGATTTATTTTTTACAAGCTAATCATAACTTTAATTATATCAGAAGTTGGAGAACGAAGGGTGAACTTGTAGAGGCTTTGGCACAAGGCTGCAGTGTTTGGGTTGCTAACCATGCAGGAAAATGTGTTAATACCACCATAAAATCTGACTTAATTGACTTTTTCATCAATTTAATAAAACCATGTCTAGTACTGTAGGGTTGTATTATATGCTCTTTGTAAAAATCAGCTGCTGGACCAGAATATTTGGCAGGGTCTCTTTACAGATATTTTGCTTAGCTGAGCTGCCCCTGCTGTCCTTTCTGGGTGTTGAGCTCTTTTGAAGATCTGACCTATTATTTCTACAAGTATTCTTACAAGAGCGGTTATCATATCCCCTATGTAGTAATCAGATGGATGTGACGGGGTGGAATGCAGCTCTCTTTTCAGTTATTTGATTAGAAGACCATCCGTAATAATACCCAGGTGTTTTGTATTCACTCACTTTTTACAGTACAAAAATACCAGTAAGAAGAAGTTTGGACAGTGTATTAGTCAACATGAGGATATTTACAACAGTTGTTTCAAGTAAATAATGTTACTCTTCTATTTGTGCTGGTGGGTGTGTGAAATCCCCTCGTGCAGGTTAAGGCTTAACTGGGACTTAGCTTGTAGGTCACGTGCACAGGGGTAAACGTCAACCAGTATTCCCTTTACTAAGTATTGCAAATACTGCTTAAATTTAATTAGTCAAAAGGTATCGTTTTCAATATTTGAAATGGCAACTGCTATACCACTGCACTTCGCATGTTCCATGCTGATTTTTTTGTGGGATGTGCACATAACTGCACGAGAACTGATAATGTACAGAACACAGGTTGAGGAATATTTCCGTGTAATGCTAGAACCAGAATCTTGAGACAGCACTCTAATGGAACATTACTTAGGAAATATTATAGCATCATATTAGAAAATCCTGCCTGCTGATTGGCTATCAAAACATTCTAAGCAGTGTTATCACACCATACTACAGTTGCTGAAAATCTTACACTTCATAACAGTAATAGCCAAATTGTGAAAGAGAGCAGGCCCAAGAGCCTTACACAATTGTGTTATTCCATCTATATTTACCATCCGCTTGATTGCAAGGGCAAATCAGCCTTAGTAGTTCTTGTATGTGCAGACATGCAGCCTTAGTAGCTATTGTGCCATGAATGTGCATTAGTGACAACTGTCTATGCATAGACAGAGAGAGAACTGTACATAAATGTAGAATGTCCCTTTCTGAAAACTTGGCCCATTGTGACCAGCACAACACATGCATTTGTATGTATCAAATAGCTGTAGAAAATGTAAAGGAATGTACTTCTAAGTACCTACCTTTGGAGGCTAACTGCTTAAAAACGGAAAACGCTAACAAAACATATTCAGCGAAAAAAATTAGAAACTCAGCTTGTTACAAATAAGATTGTACTTTTATACTTTTAGCAAATGCTAAAGATCAGCCCTAAACAAAATGTCACTGTTCTGCAAACTTCACTGTGGAGGCAGGAGTGCAGTGAAAGACTACACTAAGAAAAGCTGCCAAGTTGCTAATTATTATTAAAACAGTAGGCTTAGGAATGTTACTGGGGTCACCAGGGAACATGCTGGGAAAGTCTGCTGATGTCTTCATAAGAGAGAGCTGCCTCTTCCCTCCTAATCTGAAAAGTCAGCCAGAGGAGAAGCTAAAAGGGCTGTAGCCTTAAAAATATTTTTCTCTGTTTTGGAGGTCAAGGGCAAGAAAGCCTGTCTACTGCAATGAAACTGAATGTGGTGATTGGGAGTAAAAACAGCACTCATCTTCCCCTACAATCTGGGGTAGAAGCAGAAGACTGGTAGTAGCACTTACAGTCTTCCCCTACAATATGGGGTAGAAGTAGCACTTACAGACTACAGAGAAGGATACTTTAGAGATATTCCATAACTGGATTAGATTAGACAGGCTGATGGCATTCAGCAGCATTCCTCCGCTCTCTCTTCCTTACTCCATATACCTCGATAACTTTCCATTTCTGGGCTACCGCCCATGCCTGCAGCTTGTCCATATCCTTCCACCTCTGCCCCCACATACTCACCTGCAGTGGTGGAGATGAATTCTACACAGTAGAGTGGCAGCAACTCCCATGGGTGCTTAAATGGTCAGTGTGGGGATTGCCAGGGATTTGACAATAGGGTGTTGTGGAGCACAGGGAGGAAATGAACTCATTTGCAGGTGATTTCTTTCTGACAATGTTGCCCTAGGACAGGTATGTTGAAATCTTAGAACCACAGAGTTAGAAGGGACTACAAGGGTCATCTAGTCTAACCCTCTGCCAAACTGCAGGTATCGTACACAGTTAAATAGATTAAGTATGTTTTTTTCCTCTTCAGGCTACTGGGACTGGCCAACTCTTTCTTTTAATAGAGTAGGATGGCCTGTTGCACAGCCAGAATCTATAGTCTTTACATGACCTATGCAATTTGATAGGCCATAAGGGATTTTGGTTGGATTGGGTTCAAACTAAAAAAATAAATAAATGCATTATCCCTAAATTAGGTGCATTTGATGCTCAGGGGTTAACTAGAAAGAGAACAGAAAAAACTAATTCCTTTAACAATATTGGCATCTTCAGAAGGGGAAGTGTAACCAGTTCACCCTTTTCCCAAAATTATGCCTCAAGGAGGCAAAGATTCCACCTTGTATATTTTTATTAGAATATAGGTTTACACTTTTGTTTTCAAATTGTATACTGTAATTTTTTATGAATTATGCTACCGTTACCATAAATATTCATAAATATTACCTGAAGCAATATTACACATAAAGCCAAACTCTCCTTAGCTACACTGGTATAAATAAGAGGATAATATGGCCCATAATGCTTGTGTATGAGAAAAATAAATATACTTTCTTACCGTTTCTTTTTAGGTAACTAAACAAGAGAGAAGTCTTATGAAGCCTCTTTATGACAGATACAGGATTATCAAGCAACTTCTCTCGACACCATCTTTGATTACAACCATTGTAAGTTGGAAAGAATTAGTATTTATTGTAAAGAAGCTATACAAGATTCTGAATTGTGCTTCATATGCCAGTTTGGTGACATTCCAATCATTCTTACATATGAAAGGCTTATAGAATGCTTATTGATCAAATTATCCAGTTGATATTTAAAGAGGAGTAAACATCCTACACGATTCAACCCCAAAGCATGCCAGAGGTCATGATGTAAAACATAAATTTCCGAATCAATCAGTTTACATGAGTGGGGAAGGGATCAGATGAGGGAGTTCAGCGTTTAACCTTCACCATTTGAAACAAATCTACACCACAAAATGAAAGCTATGTCTATCTGTTTTATACTGTTAACATATCCTCCTTGATCTTTGTTTGTTGAAAATATCCATTACTTCTTAGCACATTAAGATCTTAGCATAGCATTTTGATCAGTGCTATACCAGTGTGAAAGAAAGAAAAAAGCTTTTCATGTATGTGATTGTTAAAAATAACAATTTTTTTAAAAAATATAAAATATATGTCAAAAATTGAGGTGGTAGAACTGGTCCAGAACTGGTGCCTTTACTCACATTGGGTAGAGCTTTACTTTGTGAATTCCCCATTTCAGTAGCATTCCTTGCAGAATGAAGTACCACTGAATGTGAGCTGCAGTAGCCAGTTCTCACCCTTTGTAAATCACTTGTTTCATCACTGTCAAAGAAAATACTAATTACATAGCCTTGTTCCACATCTTGTGGTAATATTAGCATGGGACTTCCACATGAGCTTCAGGGAGTTAGGCACCCTACTCTGATTGAATTTCAATGGGTTCATTTATTCCTTTGAAAATCCCAGCCATAACCTTATTACTTCAGAATCTCTTTAAAGCTTACTTCTAATGAACTTTGGTACATGCATTTTTTGAAATCTATAAATAACAGTTTTTAAAAAGTGGAAAATTTCATCATCTTCTTGTACTGTAGTATAACTATAAAATGTGTTGCAATATGGTCATTCTTTTTTGGTTGCTAAAACCATTTGTAACCCTAAAAATACCCCTAGAATTATTATTTTATGCATATTGTGGCTTTAATTTATGAAGACCGTTAACACTAGATGTTACAAGTTTACTTTATGGAGAATTAAATAAAGAGCTCTCTCATTGCAAATCTTACTCACGTGGGGAGTTTAACTGATTTCAGTGGAACTAGTTTAATGAATAAGGGTTTTCAGGATCATGCCCTAAATCCTATTTAAAAGCATGCTCTTGAAAACATTTTGTTGTATGAGTAATCAACACTAAGTAATTAGTAGAGCTACTTATGGAAGTCAGATCCAGATTCTGCCACATTTAGTCATGGCTTACAAAGCAATTTGCCCCATTAGAGGTTGTAGTGAAAAATCTCGAAGTGTGTTTAGCTCAAAGTGATTTTAAGACCTGTAACTTTTTGTCTTTTAAATAAATAACAACATGTAGACGGCTAATTTGATAATGATGTTACATATTACAAGCAGGAGGAAGAAGATTCAGATGAAGATCATTCTCAATGCAGCCATGAATTATCATCCAGTATGGCATCTAACCTTCCTGTAGATGACCATCTGTGTTATTCAGATGAGGAGAATGAGCCTGCAATTGTTTCACCTCTAGATGAAAAAAAGGCAATCAAACAACCAGCCCTGTCTCTGTCCAATTTACATGAGGCCACAATGTGAGTGTTGCAGTTTCTAATACATATCCCCCTCCCCAAACAGTTACATGTTCTAGTGATAGCATGATCTGTACTTACTGTCAGAATCTCCCAAGGGTCAGGAAGCTCTAGACCTTAAGGATTGAGTTATTTCCTTTTTATGGGAGAAAGCAGAGACAGGATATTTATTTGATCAACTTACTTGTGTGGTTTGCTGTACTTTGTGTAATTCAGATAGCTCTAGAGAGAACTGCCTAAATCCAGAGAGAGGCAAGGGAATATACATATAATAAGAAAGAGAATGATATATGCAAATAGGTAGAGCCAACATGATGACATTGTATAAATGGTTTTTGACTTATCTATTTTTGTCAGAAAGTTTAGACATTTATCTACTTAATTTCTTAAAAGGCTCTTGTGGAATAACACACGGAGGAGGAGGAGACTTCAGTATTAGTGGTGGCTTGACCAACCAGGCTAGTTTTTTTTTCATTTATATCTTGCAGTTCTATTGGTTACATTTCATTTTTCACAACTGTAGTATTGCTGGTGTGAAAGAGGACACCTTTTCAACTGAAGAAGCTGAATTATATTATCACATTTCTAAAATGTACAATAGTAGATTGCAAGAATTATTCTAAATTCAGTCTGGCCTGGTATACTTGTTCACATATTTTCACTACAAGTTAACATAATTCTGTCTGTATCTTTGTCAAAGAAAATTGTTGCTGTCAACAAACTCCAAAAAGTGATACAGTGATTTAGAATCTTGTTATGTTTTGTATTTCTGTGAAAAGGGGCTGATGTCTTTCAGCTCTGGTGCTCATTGATGAAAACACACCCTATGGAAGAATATGATCTCATATATTATATTATTCCTCATATATCCCATGTGTTTTGATTGACACCTGAGAATCAGAGACATGAATAAAGTCTGATAGGTCTTCTACCGAGTGAAGATAAAAAGAATATATGTTGGTCTGTGGAACTCTCACTGTGTAAATGATGCAGCATGCAGAAGTGCTGCTGAGATTTCTCAGCACATCACATTATTATCAAACAGTATCTTTTAGAACATATTCTGAAAGTGTTTTATCTTCTGCCTAAGGACCTTATTCTGCGAACACTGACCAGCCTAGTTCTTACTTCAGTGTGCAGTTCCATTGACACACAATAAACAACAGGATGATCAGGTCCTATGCTGCTAATTATGTATCCCCTTTGTTACTTACAGGCCTGAAACTGTAAGGTGCCAAATGCTTTCCGTGAGATGCTAGGCGCCATGAATGTCATATAGAATTAAGGGTGCCACAGGATTAGGGTCTGAGTGTTTTATTGCTTCCTTCTGTAGATTCCCTGCATTCCCTTTATTAGAGTCTGAATGACACCAAAAGCAAGGAAATGCTGTAGATTTACACGTGTGCTGTCATAAGTCCATTATACTCAGACTTCGAAGAAAATTTTAGGATTCCTTGAACTTAACAGGTCTAATTCTGTACTCAGGTGAATAGACACATTGTGCACACATTGAAGGGCCACACCCTACCCTAATGTTTTAATTATTTCCAAGTCAGCATAGGCTTTAATTTTCTCTACCTCCTTTGTAGGCCTGTGCTACTTGAACATCTCAGAGAAACAAGAGCTGACAAGAAAAGGCTTCGCAAAGCTCTGAGAGAATTTGAGGAACAGTTCTTTAAACAAACAGGAAGGTAAACGAAACCTCTTCCATGTATTTTAAGCAGATGTATGTTTCCATTAAAGAACATATTCTTAGGCAGCAGTAATTGGGCTGAGAGGAACTGTGTTATCTTTTGTGCTTTCACAGTCCCAAGGGTTGCTACAGCCCAGGATTGGAAAGGGACTGCTGGAAGCACCGTGGAGGCATCGGGTCACTGTGGAGATGATATTTTGCTTTGACAATTCCGCCAAGAAATGTGCAGATTCTTCCAGGTTTAGGGTCACCCCCATAACATATCCTGTGAGAGGGCAAAGATCCACAGGGAACTCTGCCAGAAGATCAGTCCAGAAATTTATTTTCCTAGGCTCACTGACAGAAGTAGTGTGACTCCTAGTCAGGGACTGGGGTAGCCCAGCAGCAGCTGTCTGCGACACATGTACTCTTAGGAGCTCCTGATTTCCAGAATTGATATGCATACCAATACAGACAGTGTGTTTTGATAAATGTAAAGCTGAAATGTCATTTTCCTGGAGACTTTTTATCTGACTGGTATGTTGGTGGCAGGCAGCTCTGTCACACCCCTCCCCTTTCTTAAACGGGTGAGGTGTGGCCAGAGGTGTAGGTAGTGTGGGCCTGATCCAAAGCCAACTGACAACAATAGACTTTCCACTGAGTTCAGTGGGCTTTGGATTAGTCCCTATAAGCAGAGAGGAGCCATTGTGTTGTTGTTAACACAGACCTTGTTGATGACTTTTTTTCTGTTTTTGTTCTTTTGGGGAGGGGGGTGTTGGGGGTTTATAGGTAAATTCCAGATTATACCTAAAACAAGGTGAGCTTTCACTCAACTTTTTCAAAAATTTGGGCCCCTCACATTTTCAAATCACAATATTGCTCTTACGAGGAGCAATGTGTGAGGGTATAATATTTAAATTGCTCAATCTGCTTAAATTCTACTGAATTCATGACATGTCCTGAATGAAAACAATTTAACTCCTTGAGTGATCTCAGGTAGGTCAGGATGATTTCCTATCGTGATGAAAATCAGCAGAAAGAACTTGCATGGTCTTAAACTCTATGGGCTCAGTCCAATGCCTTTTGGATCAATGGGAGCTTTCACATGGATTCCCCTGGATATTGGAGCTGACCTATCTGTGGTTCAAAAAGAAAACCATAGTAGTTATATTTTCCATAATACAGTACAACAACATATCTGCATATTTTGGAGTGAAGTAATTACTTACACAGTTGACAAGAAATGTGATTACCTCTTATAATCTAAACCTCAGAATTCAGTATTTATCGTGAAGTAGGATTATAGGAATGACAATTTAACGTGCCCTTTTCATATGTCTATGGTCATCTGCAATTAGAAACAAATGCAAAAAAAAAAATCACAGCAGAAATCATTTTAAAGCCCATTTTTCTTCTGGATCATAAAATGACAACGCTCTGTTTCACTGTTTCAGGAGTCCGCAAAAGGAAGATCGTGTACCCATGGCTGAAGAGTATTCTGAATACAAGCACACGAAAGCCAAACTCAGGCTCTTAGAGGTTCTCATCAGTAAGCATGATATCTCTAAAACAATCTGAAGTCAATGAAATACACGGCTAGTGTTTGCTAGCAAAAACCAAAACAAACAAAAATAATTTTACAGGTCTGGGTCTTTCTGCACACTTATTAGACACACTAAGAATCTGATGCACTTTAATAGTCTTATTAACTGAGAATAGGAGATGATGGCAATGTGTGTAAGAGTATGTAAACGGGAGTGAGTGAACTGTATTTTTTCCTTTTGGAAAAGTCTTGAAGTGCACTATGATAACGTTGAAAGTTAAAGGGACACTGTAAAGTACTTTAGGCCCTTAGTCTAAACCTCTTTACCTTAAAATTTATAAAGCGTTAGGGAATGCCTTCCAGATTCTAAAAATAATCAGAAATCCACCACTCTTACTCAAAAGCAGTGCAATCCACTATTTCTGTAGGCAAAACAACTTAGAGCATCGTAAGTTAACTAAGAACTGTAGACCAAATTCTACCCTTAGATCAGGTCTGCACGACTCAGAAAGCAGTGAGGGCCATATTTCTGCAAAAAAACCAGCTGCGGGCAGAAAAGCCCCACCCTCACCCCGCCCCCATCCACTTCCCCCCACCCCGCCCCCATCCACTTCCCCCCACCCCACCGCTTGGCTTGCCCTACCCCTCCTCACCCTGTGGGCTGCATGTGGCCCCCGGGGCCGCATGTTATGCAGGCCGGCCTTAGATACAAAGGTGCAATTCCCACTGGCTTCAAAGAGAGGTGCATATACCTGGACAAAATTTGGCCCTGAATTCTTGGAGCCGAATAAATTGAGGCTGCTGGAGAAAAAGAAAGTGGTAAAATAACTGCTAAATGCAATCATGTTTTTTTTGCAAATGAGAAAACCATCTATTTGGCAACGCAAAAAGGACTTGGTGGGTAGGAATGTGTGTTTCAGGTTTGCCAAAGGCAGTATAAGATGATGTAAAAGCACTAGGTGCTGGCCTGTTAAATATGGTTGGCAGTACTTTTATAGTACCCTAAACAAAATTCAGTAAAATAAATTGATCATATATGCTGATTTTTAATTCTGTATTAAACTTAGCACTTTATTTTGCCTGATGCTATAAAATTTTGCTTTTCTGACTACCAAAGCTTGTTTGGAAGCATGCACTTTGTAAAATGTTTAAGTATTTCTTGTGTTAGATATCTATATTAAAACAACAAGGAGAATAGTTTATTGCATTTCTGACAAGATATTTTGGATAGATAAATTTATGCAGTATATAATTGAAAGTCATTCTTGTGAGATGAGGCACTCTGGCCTTCTTGTTTCCTAAAAGTAAGACTACAAAAATATTTTTCTGTTGGAATTATGCATCCTTCAGCACACCCCACTTCGTAATATAAAAGGATTTTCCTCACTCTTGTGATAGATCATTTCTGTGTAAAGTGCAATATTTCACAGAAGGATTGTCAGCATTTTGTATTTTTCATTACAAATCAAAGGAAGGTACAATGGGAAAATGTCTAACCCAAACATGAAGGAAGAGCTTAAAAAAGAAATGTGTTGCATCACGTTTAGTGTTTTGTTTAAATTGCTGTATTGTATTAACTGCATATAAGCCACCTGTTGTTTTGCTATCTTAAGGAAACATTCATTTTCTGAAGTCTATTCGATACCAACCACATTTGTATTTATATTGTATGTAATGTTTCAGCAGGATTTTAAGTAATACATATTTTCAAATGGTTTGGAGGAAAAAGTGTGACCACTACACAGTATGGATTTTTTTTTTATTTCTATGAGGTTTGCTGTTTCACTATATTGACTTGACAATTTATAACTTTTATGAATCAGAATGATCTTCTCTCTAAATCTGTTTCAACGAAAGTAATCTAAGAGCAACAGGAACAGATACACAACTATTTGAAGTTTACAAACTACATCTTTGATAAGGGAAAATGGTTTCATGACATGTATACAATTGCTATTAAAATGTACTCTATATATTCTATATGATTGTATAATATTTTATACAACAGTACAAATAAAATATTTTTCTATTATATTTATTATGTTTAAACACAATTTTTGTTTCCAGTTAACTAATATAAATAACACTGTCAAACAACAAGTTGGAAGTGCTGACATTTCTAGGCTTTGAGATTTAAATCATGCTGCAATTACAACCTTTCATGCTGTTTGGAGTTATCCCAGTGTTTGTTCAGTAGATTAAAATAAATGCATATTTAAACACCATTGTAAGCCATTATTTTTATTTTGCTAAAGCGGTTTATATAGGTTTTTGTTATGTTTTGGCCAGGAACAAACAAAAAAAAATTTGCAGCATCTAGGTGTAAATGCTGTCAGAAAGAAAATCCAGGACTTCTGTTCCCCTAATGCTATAAACTATTAGAAGGAAGGAGGGAAGTTGTACTAAAAATGCTATTAATGAATTTGAAAAACTGGTGTTTGCTTTTGGTGACAGCGGCATGTGCATGCTTCTGAAGAGAACGTCTGACAATGGAAATGGACAACAGAGATTCAAAAGCTCCTAAGTAATGGGGTAGGGATTAACGTCCAACACTGATGTTGCAGGTCTTGCAACTGGGATCTTTCTTTGCGTTTGCAGTAGACAAGCTCATTAGCTGATGACCAGTAATTTCTGCAACTGTGCCGAGGGAAAGATCCACAGGATCAGTGTAAATTACTTCTAAAATAACATCCTGGGCATGGTGATAAACCATGATGCCATCTTCTTCGGTGCAGGTCAGAAATTTATTATCCTTTGAATTTAGCTGAGGAAGGCGCTGCTTACAGAATTCATCTCCTGGTGAGCCAACAGGAGCAACAACAAGAATGACATAGTGATAAGCTGTGTACATGCAGTAGAAGTCCCCGAAGTACAAGTTAGTATTTGGATTGAAAAGTTTTTCAGCTGCAATCTCAAACCTGTATCTTCCATAAGGTGAATCTTGTGGTGGCTTCCCCGTGTTAAACTCAGTGTTGCAGCTAAAGAAGATGCCTTCCAACTTCCCACTGATTGGAGAGCCATGGCTACCACTGTTATCCTTAACAGAAGGCTGCATTGCATTTCCATGTTGGTCTCTAAAAATGAATGACTATTATTGTTTAGTTTGCAGTGAAGTGTACAAGTTCAATTACTTATAGGACTGCCACCGTGTCATAAGGGACACACAGAAGCCAGTCATTTGAAAAATAAGGTTAACACCACCCCACTCTCAAGGGAAAGCAAAGACGAATGAATGATGGCTAGCTCCCTTTTTTTTCAGTGACACTATGGTAGGGAATTGCCCACATGCCCCCCAAAACCTGGAGCTTAGTCTGCTCCTATTTACACAACTGGCAGTAACTTAAATGGACACACATACAAAAGGTCTCTCTCCCTCTGTTTTATTTAAATATGTCTTACAGATTTTGAATTACAGGAGTGCTTAACCCATACAACCACGATGGAGTCCTGACTGTGCAGCGCTGGACGTTAGACTGAGATTATCATCTTTACCACGTCTAATACATTTGAGGAGAATTAATCAGTTTGGGCCCCATTAAGCCCCTATTTCATTTTCTTCTAAAGAATCTGTTTCACCACCTTGCTAATACCTGGCCCAATTTGGCTGCTATCGACTTCAGTGGAAGCAGGACTGGGCCCATAGTGAGATATTATTTGGTTCTTTCCAACTGTAATTATCCTAAACCCCAAAATACACAAATCCAATCTCTTGCAGTGCAGTTCAACTGTTAGTGAAGTGAACAAACGTTGTGTATGGAAGTACACCTATAGAATCATATTCAGGGTATCTCGGACTTTTTGTTTGCCTAAATGCTTCCAAAGCGCAATGAATCTTCAGTACCCTCCTATCTAGGAAAAATATTTTATCACCATTTGGGTTAGGTAACTCCTCAAAGCTATGATTGATTTTCTTTTGCTTTCTGTCTTGGTTGTAGACTATTAAGTTTCAACCACAAGATAATTCAATCCCAAGTCGCATGTCCATCTACTCCTTTACATTTGACAGAACTCTCTGCTGTGCTAAACTGAACTGCCATCGTCGCTTCATGCACACTTTTCAGAAAGCTTTTTAACATTAATTCACCAACGCAAACTGCTTGTGTTAAGAATGCCCCACACAATTCACGCCATGATCTGGTAATGTGTGGCATTACATGCTGAGCTACATGAGCTGTTTCTTGAGTGAGTTAGTGTTTGTTAGCAAGTGAAGCTCTAATGCCAACGTGCGAGCGCTTTTCAGTCACACACACACATTCCCTCTAGAAGGACAAACAGAATGGCTAACTGACTTACTGTAGTGCCTCAGTGCAGCGTATAAATGACAGAAGGCTTCCCTGTATAGACGATTTCCCCATTTGTTCCCCCCTTCGCTATGCCAGCCATTTTGATTTCAATAAAACAGCTTTTGTTTTCAGCCAGGGAAATGCATATGCATGTGCACTACCTTAGACTAGAGCCCACCTGCCATAGCTAACAGCTATTGCCCAATACTGCACATACAAAACTCCCTTTGAGTTCAGTGATAGCTGTGCCCTTGTAAGCAATTTACACATCAGGCAAACCCAGCATCAGATTTATCTGTAACTCGAAGAGGTGAAAGTGATTGGCCTGTAAAGACTAAACTACCCATCAAGCTCACAGATGACTCCTTCCAGTTGCTCACTGGTTTGGAATACTGTAGTTTTGGGGATGGGGTGGGGTGGGGTGGATTTTTATTTTTGTGACCGCCCTTGGTAAACACCTGACTAGAAATTCTTGCTTTCAGCTAAACCATAACAATAGACTGTAAGGCTGCTTCATTTTGTATATGCTCATGGAAAGCAGGTTTAGTTCTTGCTCCTCCTGAAGTGAATGGAAGCTATGCTGGTAACTTCAACAGAAGCAGTGTTTCTTACATGTTAACCATGATGCTGGTAAATGTACTAAGTGTCTTACAAAGTAACTATTTGGCAAAGATGGTTTTAAGTGGCATATGGAACAATGGCTTTATCATCGATAGTGCTAGCACCTGAGAACTCTTGCCAGTTCCAATCATATACCTTTTTCTGACTAAAATTTTTCATATAGCTGTGAGGCAAACTTCAGAAGCCTTCTGACCCTTTCAAGCTCACCATCTTTATCTTTGCAGAAGTAATACTATGAGAAGATAGGGTCTGAAAAGGAGATTAAGTTGTTACAAATTAAGCAAATTTATTTTTTTTAAAAGAAGATAAAGGTCACCTTCTTTGCAACCTGAAAAATGTGCTTGAAGCTGTATTGCTGTGACAAGATACTGACATCCAGTGGCCAATTAGGCTAATTATAGGTTAGCATTTGCTAGGGAATTGAGACACTTTGCAATCTATCATCTATTTAAAGGAAGCAGTCATAATTAAAATGTATGTTAATTATATGCCACATTTTTAAAAAAACCGTAATAGTGTTGTAGGATCAAGCGTTACTGAGGAAACAGGCCAAGGTCTTGCTGTGTGTCGTACAATCTCTTGAGCCACTCATCAGAACCTGTCCACGCTAGCCCTAAGTACACCACTTTGCGCACTACTGTTTACTGCTTAGAAGCTCATGGAGCCCATCAGAGGTCTTCTAAATTATAAGGCAAAACAACACTTTGAGGCAGGGAATGCTAGTTGAATGGTTACATGTGCTACGATAATTTGTTTTTTAAAATGTTGTTACCAGGCTCAGTGGTCACCAACAGCTTAGTCTCTCTTTCACACCAATATCACACACATCTGTCTGTCTTTCTTTTCACACCAATATCTTTCACACCAGAAATTCTTTGCCAACTGTAAAGGACCCTGAATTCGCCTGTTTCTGAACATCTTCATGTTTTCTATATTCCTGAGGAAATTATGCACCAAAAAATTAGAAGTTATGTGCCCAAATTCTGCAAATGTTTTTTGTCAGTAAATTAATGTGGCTCCAGCCTGGCACTAGGGAGCCCAGGCCCTGGCTGCATTGAGGTGGGAGATTCCCCCACTTCCTCCACTACAGGATCTCACCCAGGAGGCCGTACTTGACCCTGACACAGTACAAGGGCTGGGCCTGCCCCAGAAACACCCCGGGGCCCTGTCTTGCTGTGCTAGATGCACCAGGTGTGGGGAGGCAAGTTCAGCCCAGCAGGATCCAAGTGTGGAGGGATACAGGAGTAAGGTGAGGTGTTTCTGTGTGGGCAGCTCAGTGGGAGATCTGGATGCACGGGGGCTTGTTGTGGGGTTCAGGGTAATGGGACTCTGCAGGGGATCCAGGTGATGGTGGCTGGGCTCAGCAGGGGGTATCTGACTACCTTCAGAGCTTTCAAAGCTCTGTGAACTCAAATGCACATGTACTGTGAGCTATGAAAGATTCATCCATCTGACCCCACCCAGTAGGTATGAGGATCACATAAACCTGGGTATTCCAGATGGATGATGTGCTGTTATTACAGGACTCAACAGGCCTGATACAGCACTTAGCTGCTCCAGGTTTCTGCAAGTGTGACTTCACTCAAACTGAGCTACATTTGAGTAAAACTGTGGTAATGCAGTGTTGAAACAGGCCCAAACTCTTTAACATATGCTAAAGTATAAGAAATAAGCATGTTTAAATTTCTTTAAGGCAAGTAATCAGAGATTCTACCATTCTGGAAGCCAGTACAAAAACAGGGTGCTACTGCATTGCTTAGTGGATGGCAATGTACCCAACCAGTTCTCTCCTAGAATACTATTCTTGCCACTGCATGGTGTCTTTTCCTATGACACTGTTTGTTTCATGCTCAGGCAATATCCTGAGCTCTAACCTCTAGCGTAGGGGGTGATGGCATCTATATTTTGATTGGATAACTGTCTACTTTTGCTGCCTGTGCAAAAGAATATTGTTAACTTCAGCACTAATTCCCAAATAAGTATGATTAACTTCCACTGTATGGGTGGAAGTTAATCAAAAAATCCATCTCAAAAGATCATTAAGGTTGCACAGCAAGGCATTCAAAAATCAGTAAGGGATAAATCCACAAAAGACTTAGGTGCCTGACTGCCACTGTAGTCTACGTCCAACTCTCAGGCATCACTGTAATCCTCAAACTCCCTGCTCAGCTGCTGCCTAACCCTGAATGCACCTAAAATCCCTATGTGCTGGAGTTTCTGCCATTAACGATCCCTAGGCACCTGGGTTTCTGCCACTAAACATGTGCACAACCAACTTAATTTTGGGAAATCAGGTGCCTAAGCCTCCGCAGAACGCTCGGAGTAGGCATTCTTTGCTATTGCGCTTGCGAGGCCCAATCCAGTAGACATTTCAGCACCTACATTTCTCTGTAGATCTGGCTTTAAATGACAATATTCAGGTTGCATATGCTTGATTACAACATGCAGCTGCAGATACAGGAGACATATGTATACATCAAGTACTTGCAGGCAAATGTATGCACAAAATTATACACCCCCTTATCTTTAGAAATCTCAGTCTTAATTTCTAGTACATCAATCATCATCATCATTACTTAGTCTTTAAATTATAATGGTTCTAGAGGCTTACTCAGTACTGAAACTCCATTACAGCAGGTGCTGTGAAAACACAGTTTTTCACTCCAAAAACTTATTTCCAATTCAGATTCAGTGCTTACATAAATGAATCGCTTTTCTTCTTGAACTGGAAATGTAGTGCACAGGCTATCATAAAATTATGTCTTCACTTATGTATATTATTTTGTGTATAGTTTTAATATTTAGCTGGGATTAGTCTCTTAATGTGGACAATTTTCCATGTGTTTGTTTCTTACCTGATATAATCAAAGTATTCTTTGTGCTGATTCCGATAAAAGACAGAAAACTTAAGCATACGTCCTGCAATCACTTCAGCTTTTTCCAAAAGCTGTGTGAGATGAACTTTTGAATAATCTGTGAAGAGAAGACTATCTGTCAGTAAGAAAGAAACATCATCATCTCCTAAATCACAGTTTAAACTTATTTTGATGACTTGTACAAAACAGACAAAGGGTGTGAAAACAAAGAGCAGCAAAGGACCAGATTTTGTGGACTTAGCCATTAGAGGTTCAAAAATCTGCCCTAAAGTGACATCACGGGTCAGTGGCAGAGCAAGGAACAGAATCCCAATCCACCAAATCACACTACTTCTCATGACTGTGATGTGTCGTAATTTTTGCAAGGGGTTGTCAGCATTATCACCTACTAATGATATTTTCCATTAGAAACTTCTCCCTAATTCCCATGTGCCTATAACCTGATAGCACAACACACTACCACAGACAGGCGCTGACACAGCCCAACCAATACAGGGTTAAACTCTCTCCAGCACACTTAGCCCAGATGAAGGACTCAATAAAATTCTTAATGAGGAGTACAAACAGGCAGGCTCTGTGCACTGGGGTGAATTTCATCCCAATGAAGATGTGTGCAAGTAAATTAGGAGCCAAACATATGCTCTCTGGAGCGCAGGATAGGGTGGGGTAGAGATGGTGGTGCTCTGAGGCTTTCCACAGGCAGACTGCCTAGGGGCTGTGGGGTGCTGGGGGAAACATGCTGAACAGAAGCAGTTGGAGCACTTTCAGGAAGCTTCATAGCTGCTTGAGGCTAAAGACTGGGTGCTTAGTGAACCAAACCGAAATAGAGCATCTTTGCACCTGAGTGTCATCAAGTGCAATGTTTGGCCAACTGCTCATAGTCTGTATTTGTATGTGGGTACACTTGGAGGACAGTATGTGAGGGTGGGGTGTGTTGGTTGTCTCTGTGCCTCCCTCCCAACAAGGTACAACAAAATAGCAGCCACAGTTTAATTATACATTTTGAACAGAAAATTACCGCCTGACCCAAGCCTTCCATTTCCAGATGGGACAGGTACTGACTACTGACAATTATTCTGTGTCAAGTGGCTGATACAGACAGAAGCTAATCCCTTTCATACAGAAGGTTTACTTTCTTTATGTCCCTATGTTCTGTACCTTTTCCCAGCAATCTTACCTCCCGTACAAAACTCTATGATTTCACTCCACTCAGAAACAACGTAATCTCCATCAACTTGCTTTGATGCTGTCTGCACTGCTACGGTATATTCCGTTCTTGGGCTCAAAAACCAGTGTCCACGAACAGTCATAGGGAGCGGAACAGCTTTTGCAACCAGTTTAGTGGGTACATCCTAAAGGGGCAAAATAGTCTGATCAGTTAGCTGAACAAAACTAAATTCAGAAAGTCATATAAGTTAATTTGGGGGAGGAGGGGATGAAGTTCAATAACCTTATTTTAAACCTCTTGGGTCCAAATTCTGCTAACTTTTTCTCACACAAGTACCACCATGAAGTTAATAGGATGACACACACACAATAGGAAGGGGAGTGAGATTTAGCCTTTAGCCAAGTGCATTCTTTTAATATTGGGTCTATGTGAATATAGAATACTAGTATTACTTGCAGCATAGAATATATACTATAGGTCAAGGACATCAATTTATACTTAAAAATGCAAGCCTGCGGGGTGAAGACCATAAATTTGATCACTATCCTGCTAAGGAAATGTTAAGGCTGTTGAAACATACGCTTAAAAAAAAATCTCTTCTCACAGCTTTTCACTAAATGTAACTTCAATGACTTCAGTAGCATATTGATCTACATCTGCATGAGAGAAGACCGGCCTTTCATACAGCTCAGCACAAAATAAAGACAGTGACACTGAAATGTTTCAAAACCAATGCTGCATGTGTTAAATGTATCACAACAAGCCTGTTTAAGAAAGCACAGGGGAAAGGCAAATGCATGCCTTTACGTGGAATTTGGGCTGTAAGCTTTGTGTCTATCACTATAGTCTTGCAGTTTCTATTTCCCCCCCTCATTGTTGTTTTACTGTGGCAGAGCTTCAAACTACATTGTGCTGATAACAAAGATGGAGGCTCTCGTTTGCAGCTAGAAAAGCTCACAAGCTGCTGAAATGCTTGAACTCCACAACATCAAGGACTACAGCTTAAATCTCACCACAAGGGAGTAGATGTTATGCAAGGTTTCCTTGCCACTACTATGCAGAAAACATGGCTGATTTCTGCATCCTTCAAAATCGTGCAGAAGATGGTACCAGCCTTGATCTTGGGAACAAGCTGTGCAATAATAATAAAATGGACCATACTGGTTAACTTAATTGTAATCTTCTGTTCCCATTTGTGCTTAAGCAAGCTTAATGACAGAACACCAGCATGCTTGGGAACAGGCAGGTAATTTTAGAATTAGTATTATTTGTATTACCAGAGCACCGAATAAATAAAAGCTGTGATGTATCCACAATTTTTCCATTCATCAGAATAGCAAATAGAGACTGTCAGTATTCTTTGATTAACAGCCACAAAGGCTGACTGTCACTGTGGGAGCAGAGACTGGGGGTGAGAGAATTTGCATTTGAGAAACTGCTGGGAGAGAACCACTGCCTAAGGAAATGGGTGGAGTGGTTGCTGTCCCCTGGGATGGCTGTGAATGAGGGATTCATTGTATCAAGGTCACATGGGATCAGGGAAATTGAGGACTGGTTACGTTGGGGTTGTGACAGGTGGGAATCAAAGCAAGAGGCAGTGGCGATGGATTCCCTGCATTGATGTGGTGTGGGAGGTGGAGGTGAACTGGTATGGTGTGTGGAAGGAATTCCCTGCACATGCAGTGGGTGGCAGATGGGAGCCACAGCATCTTAAAGTGGCTGCTGCCATATGAACAGTGAACATTTTAAATTAACCTAGCTTCATCCAAGCACAAATGCAAACTAGCTAGAAATACTTTTAAAAACCCTCATAAGTTTGCTTCTGCATGATTCATAAACATGGTCTGAAAGGATTTTTTTTAATTAAGAAAAATATTTATTTTTCGATTGTTTTTATATTAGAAATAACAGCTTTTGTCTTCCCTGTTTGTGCAGGAGGACTATTTGGAAATGGAAAAACTAGCAGGACAGTGACACAAGAAAATTAAAACTGATAAGCTGAGAGAGATTTCATTTAAAATCTCTTCATTTTCCCCTTCATACTTATTTTACTCAGATGCTTAACAACTTGTTGAGGGAAAAGATTTTTTTTGTCAAAGATTCAGTTGCCCTGTCTCTTAAACAGATGGCTGAGAAAGATCCCATTCCAGTTATTTCTAAGGTTTTGGGGATGATCTCCCATTCCCCACCCCAATATGGGAGGTTTCAACTGTAAATTAGTGTCATACTGTGAGATCTGGCATGGGCATGTAGCTACTGTAAATAGGGTGACTGTCCTCTTTAATAAATGGAAAACAGGCAGAAGCCAGGCCAGGGGTGCAGTGTGGTTAAGGAATCACAGCCACTGACGTACAAAACCCGTCACATATTTCAGAGTCCTTGACTCTATGAGCAAACTCTGCAAATAAAGACTTAAGATGGCCCTGGTCCTAGGTTGTAAAGTCCCCCACATAGCCCTCATCACATCACTGCTCAGCATACAGCAACAAATGGGCAGGATGGGACAGTGAAGAGTTAAGGTTGTTTGGTAACCTTATTTGTGCATTTTCATACTTTAGTATTTGGGTTTATTTTTTAACATGCAGTCTTAAATGTCAAAGAGAAACTTTGAGAAAACTACGATGTTCACTAATGAGATGTTCCCCTTAACTAAGAGTAGGTCTTCACTACCCGCCAGATCGGCTGGTAGCTATCGATCTTTTAGTGACTGATTTCTCGCGTCTTGTTAAGATGTGAGAAATCGATCGGTAGCGGTGCCCCCATTGACTCCGTAACTCCAGTTTGCCGCAAGGCACAAGTTGGAGTCAACAGGGGAGCACGCTGCCGCCCGCCGCCGCCATGAGGATGGCAGGTAAGTCGGCTGAAGGTACGCCGACTTCAGCTACATGAATCATGTAGCTGAAGGTGCATATCTTCAATCGATTCCCCCCCCCCCACAGTGAAGACCAGCTCTTTGTGAAACACAGCAAGAGGGAAGCAGAAAAGCAAGGATGAGAAAGAAAAACAAGGAAAGAATTAAAAAATGACATTCACGTCCCCAGCACTAGACCTTGCACAAAAACCACATCTTAAATAGATATTATAGGACTCCAGCCAGACTGCACTCAACAAAGCTAATGGACTCAGCAGTCTGCTAGCAATGCAATCATTATTTAGGCTCCTTATCATATTTCCTGAGGCCAGACCAAAATTGTCTTCATCTTGGATAGTTTCTGTGCACATATCATAGAGATGATTATTGCCAACCTTAGTTCTGCCTTCTTGGGCTTGTCACTGAAGGTTCTACATCTATCTTCATACCTCTAAAATGTATATTCACAGCCATCACATTATTGTATATCAGAAAATTATTCCTGAGTACCAGAAAGGCCCTGTTTACCTCCAGTCACAAAACGGAAAAAAAAGAAAAAGGAATTACCTCTACTATGTTTATGGGAAATAACCTTTATAAAAGGCGTAATGTGATCACTTTTCTAATCCAGGGAATTTTTTCAAGCCAGTTACCTTAACTTCAAAAATAAATCTGCACTTTGAGACGTCACTTGGCGCTATTCTTTTTTTTGGCCCCTTTTCCATTTGGCCCCAATGGTCAGCTGAGTCTGAGAATGTGCAATGGAGGCTGAATGTCGCCTTTGTGCCTTAAGGATTCTGTCGTTACCAGAGGCTGGTTTGGCCATCAGTATAAGACAAGACAGTTCTAGTATATGAGGGCGCTGCAACAGTTCCTGGGAAATAGAATAGTGAGAGCACAGTGTGTGCAGATCACCCTCCCCTTGTTGGAGAGATCTGGCTGCTTTTCAGTCCTTTACACCAGAGAAGGGCAAAAGGTGACTAGAATGCACCTGAAAACCAGGGCTTTCACTTTTTGCCTCCATTTCTTCTTGGCTTTCTTGTTTGTCAGCTTGATTAGTAAGCACAAGAGCGGAAGACAGTGGAGCTAGGTTCAATTCCTGGCTTTGCCAAAAATTTATTTGTGACCATGACAAGTCACTTAACAGTTTGCCTCTGTTTCCCCAGCTGTAAAATGGAAATAACAATATTTCCATACTTCAAAAGGGCGTGATAAGGCTTGAGGCTTGCAAAGTGCTTTGAGATCCCCTCATGGAAGACAAAATATTAACATTGTTATTGCTAAGTCTATTTTAGTAACTACAGACTTCCTCACATACACATTTCCATTTTCCACAAACATGGTGACACTACAGTAATAAATAACAACATGCACTAGCTTAGGAACTCAGTGTGATTTACAAATGTTAATAAACTAAAGCCTAACACCTTCCTGAGGGATAAATATCATGTCATTTTTACCAACAGGGGACAGACACAAAAAGGGCAAGTTTTTATGGATGGGTGACTCACTAAGCATCTAAATAAATGACCTGATTTTCAGAGGTGTAGCTCATAGTTGCTAGGCAAAGTTCAAGGTGTTTACAGCCAAGTTCATTTTTGGTTCACAGTGTGAACAGATCAACACTGCTATATAACCTCATTGAAGGACCACGTAGTCTTCTGGGGGACTTCATTCTTCGACTTAATTTTCTACCATTACAATTTCTGTTCACTTTTAAGAGTGTAGTTGGTTAAATTATAATGAGCCAGCTGCAGCAACAGAGCACAAAATTTTCCCATTTGCATAGTGTGATATGGTGGGTCTCATCCCAGGTCCTGAAGGATGGGACCTTTGAAGAGTGATGAATGAGGAATCTCTTTGTGGTAGGAAGAGTTAGTGACCTTCCTTTGGATATCACCACTGCATTAAAATAAAAATACAAAAGTTTGTGCTTTATTTGCTTGAGCCAAAACCCACTGGAGGCAATGGAAAGACTAACTTCAGTGGGCTTTGGAACAGGGTGTGATGGGGTGTTCATTCCACACCCAAATGGAAGGGGTTAATAGAGGCCTCCAGGGCCTGCCATAACTCCTCTCAGAAAGGAGCAGGGGAGGTCAGTCCCCCTAGCAGCCTAGGGAGGATGAACAGGAAGCAGCCAATTGGAGGGAGGCTGCATAGAGCTGCCCATGAGGACCTAGCAGGCTAGTACAAAAGGAGCTGCAGGGCAGAGCAATGTCAGTTGATGTGGGGAGCTTAAGGAGTGAGGACTGTGTTCCTAGCAGGCTACAGCAATGACAGTATCTTGGACAGAGTAGTTGCTGGCAGTGATCGGGGGGGAGCAAGAGCCACTGGGGAAGTGACTAGAACTGGTGGAAAGTGATACCTAATCCCGGAACGGGGAAACACAGATGGCGACATAGCTCGGGAGCCGAGTCATAAAGAGCATGCTATGGTACTTGACTGAGGCAGGTCTGCAGGCAGAGGAAACATCAAGAGAGACACCCCTTGGAGAGAGTGAACCAGCTGGTAGAGCTAATCTCTGTGACAGCCAGTAGGAGGCACCATTGTGGTGAGTAGACTCTGTCACAGAGGGGCTACATGACCAACTACACAACAAGAACAAAACTTCATTCACTTGCGCATGTTGTTATGGCTTTCTGGGAGTCAAGATCTTCCTCCTCAAAATGAAAGGCAGGATAGATCAGTGGGTAGAGCAGATAAAGTCAAGAGAACCTAGTTGTGTTTCCAGCTCTGCTACTCACTGCTTTACTCTAAGTCACTCAGGGCATGCCACTCTACGGGAACTCAGCAACAGCTAAGCTGACCGAAGAATTCTTTGGTCAACCTAGCTGCATCTACACCAGGGTTTAGGTCACCTTAATTACGGCACTCAGGGGTGTGAATGTTAGCCAGATCATTCTAAATTTTAAGTATAAACTAAGGCTCAGTCAACCTTTCTGTGCCTTCACCTGTAAAATGGGGATAATAAGTTATTCACCTTGGTTAAATGCTTTGAGATCTCTGGTGAAAAGGGGGTATAAGTATAAACTATTACAAATAATAATATATGGAAGGCTTTGTATGTGTCAACATATTAAATACATTGAGTAATCCCCTATTCCTATTTAGCAGAGTACTTAAGCTTGCGCCACGCTTTTCTAAAATAAACTTATTTGCAGATATGGCGGTGATTTAAACCTGTTCTTAGCACTAAAGACAGATTAAATGAAACACAATGTCCTTTGATATGTACTATTATTAAACTATTCAAATAATAGTCCATGGAGTTCTTCACTAAAACCCATCCACTGTACTTATTTCCATCCATCCGAACAGAAGAAATCCAGCTTTTACCTGTTCACTAACCAAATTAGTATCCACAAGTTTCAACTTACATGCAGCAACATAAAACAGATCCTATTTGCCCATCATTTAATTAAATGACACCAACACAGCTATGCTGTTTTACAAAAGCTGTTATCCATTTCCTTTTGACCAAGTAGTTTACCACAGTTAGGAACTAGGCAATTGCTGAGCAAAACAAAATAAAAAATAATGGTCTGTCCTTATGACATTATTTGTATCTAAAAATAGTTTCTAAACTGATTTAAATGTTGAAGTAACAGGTACACTGATTTGCTATTGATCCTTTCTGGACAGTCATAACTTTTACATCAACAAATGTATATTAATTTGTGCTTACAAGAAAAAATATGAATTAAGAGAGAGATACCCAGAAGTCAAGAATCCACCTAAGCATTTTCTTAGAAGAAAAGTATGTTTATTTTTACAGCATGAAGGGTGAATTTAACTTCAAAGGCTGCAAATGCAAAAACAAGATAAACAGCAAGAAATCCTGTTCTAATTTATTTGATGCCACAACCATAAATGGGTCATATCATCCAGTGGTGCAAATTGGCATAGCTGCATTGAAGTCTGTAAAGCTATACCAATTTTCACCAGCTGAGGACTGGGACTAGATAATGTTTTAAAATTCACTGTTTAAAATTGTAATTATAGTTTTCGGGTACACAACACACACAAAACATTATTTCCAACCATCCTCATAAAACCAAAGGAGTATGGAAAACCAAAGGAGACAGGAAAAATGAGGAAGGAGAGTGGGGTTATAAATATAAAGATAACCATGGTCAGTGTAAAAATACTTTTGAAAGCTAAAAGATCAACATAAGTTAGCGGAAACATTTCCTGATTACCTCATTAGTTTATAAGCCCTGACTGGTACAGGTGTCAGTAACATTAAAGATATCATGGTTTGATTTTGTCCCATTGGTATTTGTGATCTGATATCACTCATCTTTTATGGATCCTGCCAACATATTTTAAACCAGCAGGAGATTGTGCCTTTGATAAGGTTGTCCTACCTTGACTTCCATCTCAGTCCATCCAACTACATTTCAAATAGCACTTTAAAACACTGTGAAGTCAGTGGAAGTTTGCTTACAGAAGAAGCCCCCATGAGTGCAAACAAATTCAATGTACCAGTGTATAGAGAACTAATGGGAAGAATGGAGAACAAGTATTTGGGTCCTAGCTGCTGAAATGTGTGAGCAAGTGTGCTAAGTCATTCTGAACAAGCATTAAGAGGAGGAGAAGGACCACTGGAAGTCCTCCTAGAAGTTAATTCCAATGAGCAAGTCTTGTGTCACGAAGACACATATTGCTGTTATGAGGACATCATGATTACACAGAAGTGCACACTGCACAAACTGTGTAACAAAAAATAAGAGCTGTAGGGGAACCAGAACTTCTCTTTTACAGGAAATTCTGCTGTTTCAAAATTTGTTTTAGGTCTCAACTGGAATGAAAAAAAAAGAATTTCAACATTCCTGCAAAATGAAATTTTCAAAAAATTATTTTGACTCAAAACATTTCATTTCTACAAAACTGAAATGTTTTTTATTGGTTTGACTTTTAATTTGAATTTTTGTAATATATTACAAATTACATGTAATGTTCTAACACGATCAAAATGTTTCATTTCAAATTCTTTTAAACAACTTTTTCCAAAAATATTCTGTTGGAAATTTTTTAATCAGCTGTATTAAAAATCCCAGATTTCTAGTGAATTCAGCATGTTGCTCTCTGAGGCAGTCAGGAGGATTGTCACAACATTTACATTTATTTATTCTAAGATCATACATTTCCACTGTTTGCTATTTTTTTAAAAAAATTACCTTGTGTTTAAATTTGTTGGAATTCTTGTTCTCTTTCTTGTTTAGATCAATAAAATAGTGAGTAATACGGTCCTTGGATTTAGAATCCATGTCCCATGAAATCTTGAAAGAATCACACGTGATGTTACTTATTTTGATGTTGTGTGGGACTGGAAGTTCCTCCATCTCTGCGATCCCACTATCTTGTGATTTATTCCCTGTATAAAAATAAATATTGACTGCATTAGACAAATATCCACTAGAGTGTGACTGTTCCAACTTTTAGCACAGGCAAACATTGGTCCCATACAACCATTCTGTTACAAACATACACACAGCTTAGACGCAACACAAAGGCCCAATTCTGTAAGTCATACTCGGGGGGAGAGGGAAACATCTGCTCACATGAAGCTGTTGCCTTGAAGTCAGTGGAAATACTCACATAGGTAAAGGCTCATCAACATGAATAAGGGCTCCACAATCCGGATCACAGTAAATTATATAAGAAAGATGCTGCGCCACTACATATATGGTTCCTCAGCGATATATAAAGTATTTGGTGACCAATAGTGAAAAGTTAACAGGACCAGAAATTACTTAATTTCATAGCACAGGTATTGACTGTCAAATGTAAGAAATATGATTAGAAATGGAATTCACCCTAGCAGTGATTCTCAAACATCAAGTTTAAAACAACGCTTTCAACATTTACAAGAGGCATGAAAATATAAAATCTAATACTGACATTGTGATAGTCTCAATTTGTCCCTTGGTTCTGTCTGTAATGTTTGTACACTTGAACTTCATTACAGTTTCATCAGGAAGCTTCTGCTAACTTCTGCAAATTCATATGAAGAGAGAGAGAGAGAGAGAGAGAGAGAGAATTGTCCACTGACTCCACCAGCAGCACTTGAACTAAAATTAGGTATTGCCTTGCACTCCTGCCTAGCAAGTGCTTCCCTGCAGTGGTGCTGCCAGCAAGTGTTAAGGGATGAGGTGATCTTTGCCAGACTCACACTGCATAACACTGTAGAGGGATGCAAATCAACAGAAAAGAGCAAGAAGAAAACAGAGAAAAGGACACAGCAGAGAGAGCTAAAAAGCAGTGAAGATAGATGGATAGTATGGTGTGAAGGAGAAGAGTGAGGCTAAGAAACAAGTCAACAAAGTTGGGGAGGACGACAGAGAGATGAGAAAAAAAAGGAGTGTGGGGGAATTACCACTGACAACTACACTGGTTGTCAGAGGTTAGAGGCAGTGGTACCGATTAGGAGAAGGGGATATGTAACATGGCATCATAATGCTGGAATCAAAATATTAAAAACAAATAAGTGGCATCCACAACAAGCTGCACAGGAATAGCCACTAATACCATATATGACTGTCAGGATTGTAAAAGTAGCAGAATCCTTGACAACCTGAACTGGTGCACCATTGAAACTGAAAGCTGAACCATTACAATTCCACGTCTGGTAGTTGTTTTCAGATTAACGTGACTGTAGAAATAGGTGTTTCCAAAAAAAGAAGAGCATGGGGAAAAAAGATTATTTTCCCTCCTCTGAGGTTCCAAAGTCAGTTACAAGAAAAAAGTCTGCTTTCCAAAATTTTATTCTAAAAATACCTTTTCTACTGAAGTTTACTTCCAGTGTAAACATTTGTGTAGTGCAAACTGCTATTTCTTTTCTTAACTCAATATTGAGTTTAATACACTTAAATGAACAACCATGCAGTTGTAAACACAATGAACACATCTCCTGCAAACAAAAAGATGAGAGATTGAAAAAAAATATTCTAAGCCATGACGTTCTACTGTATCATGTAATTATTTCACCCCACTCTTTTGCTAATGATGGCTCTGGAGATCTGGTCTTTGCCCCCATGGCATTGCATTCTCCCATCTGAATTGCAAATGTATATTTTATATGTTGTTATCTACGACAGAAAAAAATGAGGAGGCACAGTTTATGAACATGATAATATTTCATGTTTCACTGTTGACCCATGCTCTTCATTAAGACCAGGTCTCCAGAATAAATACCCCTAAGTACGTAAAACACTTTAGTAACAGGAAAAAGCTATCAAGGCATCAATCAGATCTTATCTGATTGATTTGAATGGCACCTTCCTTCTTTTTTTCAAAAATTACATCATTTAGTTCACTCCTTCTCCAGAAGCAAACCTCGGTGTCTCCTGAAGTTGTATGAGCTAATCCTGTCATTTTTCTTTCCTATTTTTCATTTTCAGTTTACTGAATGCAATGGCTCTCTTTGAATCCATATTGATCCTTCATTTTCTAATATTTACATTAAGATCCTTAGCTATTTAAGTCATCACAAATCTGAACAATTTATCTCAATCAACTTACAATCCATCTTTTCACTAATTTTAGTAGTATTTATTAAGACAGCTCCAAGTCTCCTCTTTTCTAATGAAAATAAGGCCAACTAAACTTTTTCCTCATGTTAGATTATCAAGAACTGGTATCATGTTTGATAGTCTATACTTCCATCACATCAGTCATATTTTTTCTTTGGCACAGTGGCCAGTACCACATATGCAGCATTACAGTTGAAATCTAAAAGCATTCTGTAGTTCACAAATCTATTACTACCTATGAATTTCATGGCTGTCATGGTGCTTTACACCAGGACCATTCAGAAAAACATTGCAACAGCAGGAATAGACACAAATCCTCTCTTTCCAAAAGTGCTAGTGCTGCCATTTGAACCCAGCTACTAACTCAAACCCCAAATCTTGCAGTTGAATCTGTTCAGATGTATCCTTAAATCCACAATGATCAGATTGCAAGATGAAGACCTCTGCAATTAGCAATATCGAGAGTGACATACAGTTGAGCAAGTTCTGATTCAATCCATTAGAGGGCAATGGTTAAATAGAATACATTCAATATACATTTCCAATTTGTATTCAAAAATTCTACTAGTACAAGGTGATTTTCCCATTTTATTGCAGCTGTGCACTGTGAGAATTTTAATGTTTCTTTTACAATATCTACCCCCACCACTAAAATATTTTAATTTTTACTTATCTGTAAACTGGATATATTATACTAGATTAGTTAACTGGACATATTCCTTAGTTTGGTTCTTTGCACCCAGAATAATTATTTCACTTTTATAAGACAGACATAAGGTTCAGTGCAGACGAAAGTGAAATGGAAAAGACCTTTTAGGGTAGTTTGTCTATTTTCCTGCCATTTAGTGAAAGATTGGTTCTTACAATATATGCTCTAATGCTGTTCAATCCAGTTTTAAATCACTCAAGCCACGGGGCTTCAACTACTAAAATTGCAGAACAGTCTCCAACAGGAACAGACCTCACCATTGGGAACTTGGAAGTCGTGTTCTCAATATTGTCACCCAAATTGCTTCTACAAGTTTGATGAAATTTAGGCCTCTTGACAGGTGGTATGAGGGGTATGCAAAAGTGGACTGAAGTGGAGCCTATACACTTAACTGGAGCATAGGCATTATGAGTATCAGAGGTTCTACAACTGACCAATCACACTTGTAAATTTCCATTTAAAGCTTCCCATTGTCACTTACTCTTGAGAGATTTTTCTATCCAGGATCTAATTTATCCCTTTATTCTCATCTTAGGATGTTACTGATACATGTCCAGCCATTCATGGTGAAATCTAGTAGTGAACCACTCATAGGATAGGTTAACAAAAGGAAATAAACTCTACGGCAAGCAGAAGTTGCAATTTAACCAGTAGATATTTGCTCTGAAGTAGTCCAAAATCCCAATTAAAAAGAATTTACCACTGTGGTTTGGTAGCCAGCTGTTTTCATATTTGCCTCTCTGTCAGTTCTTTACGGATGACTTGATCTTTCCTTGCTGAAACATCATTTAGATGCAAAAATGAAAATAACCTACATAATGCAGGAATGGAGAACTGTAAATTGAAAATTAAAATAGGACATCATCTGTTTAAAACTACCCCTTTCATTTTGCATTTTCCTTATGCTCCAACACTGGGAACAGCAACAGGGGAACATGAGAACAATAATGTTGTCACATGTCCTCTGGCTGAAAATTCAAAAGAAAAGACTAACAACCAAATGAACCCGATCTCCAGTGTCACATAATAGGAAATGTCTTCCTGCCTGGAACTAGGACCAGACACTTCAGAAACACCTCTGTTTTCACAAAGTCTAAGTTTAGTTACAGTATTTAATAAGTAAACCATCCAAGGGATTCTTGATCCTTTCATGAGAAGCCAAGGAAGCTACTTATTTATGTATTGTTCACACTTTGAAGGACTAAAATCTTATGATCAAAGCCACAAAATAAACATGAAATGCCAGCTTCACTGACATTAGTTAGAGAACCACAAGATTAATGCTTTATGCTCCTTTTCACAAGCTTATCTCTCTCTGCCATATCCAGAGTTAAATTTCAACTTAAATTGTCTAATCAATTTTAAAGCAGTTGGGATGTCACTACTGCAACTGAACCAAAATGTTGGCAATTGAGTAGAAACAAATTATATAAAATACATACTTAGTGTTTTCATTATATCTCCAATTCAGAAATTAGCTATGAGTGAATGAAATATACACAGAATTTTTTTACAAAACTGGAAAAATAAAATAATAGATGCTTTTGGGCTCTGATATTACCCTAACAGCCCAACTAAGCATCTAAAATAAGGCACTAACAATGGAAAGATCCTTAACTATCGCATGACTAGCAAGCAAGTCCCTATATAATTTGCATATATATGATACCATTTCCCACCTCTATTTTGCATATAATTCATCATTTGGACAACACATTAAAAATATAGGCTCATGCTGGAAGGCTATGCACCAGATACACTGCAGTGAGACTACTGAGCATTCAGACTTACTACAGAGTTGATGTGATTTGTATTAGCAATCAAATCACGCTTTCACTCCCATAACTCCATCCCTAATGCAAATAGCTCAGCTTGCATGATATCAGCCACCTCTCCCAGCAGTAACTGTGCAGTCTGCTGCACTATGTAAGCATGAATATGCATCAGCCAAACAAATTCATGGAAAACAGTACCTGGAAATGATTGAATACAATGAAATAATGAGCACCTATCAATAAGTAGCAAACAAAACAAAAAACCCTACAGCAATAGTAAGCATGACTGTTTGTATTCTCAAAGCAAAACAAACTTCTGAAACATTCATTCTATTGCAATGGCACTCTTTAAAGCAGAGGCAATTACTGCATCCGACGAAGTGGGTATTAGCCTATGAAAGCTTATGTTCCAATATATTTGTTAGTCTTTAAGGTGCCACAGGACTCTTGGTCGCTTTTGCACATTCAGACTAACACGGCTACCCCTCTGATACATAAATAATGGTGATAATTATACATCTCTAAACCAGTATAACTAGAAGTGTAATTTACATACTAGCAAGCATTAAAGCAGGAAAAGTAACCAACAGAAGGGTGTAAGAAAGTGATAAAAGGGCCCTCCATGTTGTTTTTAAACTTTCCTGTTGGCTATCTCCCCTGCTGCAATCCCATCCCCATGCCTCATCAGTGTGTAAATTGCACCTATTTAACAATGTGTAGTACACATTACAATTTGCACCACTTCTGAATCTGGCCCACCATGTGCAGGTCCAGTGCCTTATTTGACTTCTTGTTGAAGACTTAATTTGCAAGAGATAAGGGCAAGTCACCTGGTTCTGAGGTTTTCCTGTTCAAGGGTAAATCTCTGTTAAGTTTTGAGTCCTGATGTGAGAAACTTGGGTGAAATTTCCTGTAATCTTCCATGAGAAATGTGAGAAGAGTATTACGTTTCCCAAGCTGCAATGCAATGTCATAGGATCTTGGAAAACATGTCATCCAGGGAGCATCAATAAACGACTTGGCGTTCTGGATTACTTATTCTTCAGTTTGTGACTTCAACGTTACAGTTTAGAGGTGGATATACATGTGACCATCCATGAGTCTGGTGTTTGCATCTAAAGTGTTTACAGCATATCACTTACTCTGCCCAAGGGAATGGAATATCTTTTGCATTTAACATGGCTTGAACTATGACAAACTTCAAAACAGCAGAATCTCAGTTGGGGGTCCCTAGTGTCATGCCTAGTTCACACTCCCTTGCCGAGATCCCCTGGGACTTAGGTATTCAGCAAACAGATATCCCTATTTGGAGCAGGGAAAAAAAAAAATCTACAGAAGCCACTTTCCAAGTTGTAAAAGAGAAACAATGTCATGATTCCTCATCTCTAATTCACCCATAAGGATGGAATTTTGAACATAAAGATGAACTCACATTAGTCAAATAGTCAGGTCTGTATGTAGCATATTAAAATGAACAAACAAAAAACCTTAGCCCATAAATCAAACTGGCGTTTAGGTGAGGTAATATAAGTTTGATAAGGAAATCAAACAGTGATTTTACTGTAGTTGCAGAACAATAATATACATAATAGATGAAGCATAGCCAGGTGCAGAACTTAAATTTCACTTAAGCCCAATTTTGAGAGTTTAAAGGTGACATAAATGGTGCATAGGTCATTGTGCTGGCCTGCACAGGGATGAATTTCTCCCAATAGGACAGCGACCTACTGTCTGAACTGGCATATCAAACATTTTTCTTGCATATTCTTCCAATGGACAAAATCATGCTTTACATGGGCTTGTGCTTGTACGGGCAAGAGTGACTAATGAAACTGTAGAATTTAAAAAAGCCAGCAATGGTTGTCTGACATGTGGAATGAGTAACCATTCTCTCTTTGAGTATGTGTCAGCGTATCCCACTCTACATGACAGCCAGCAGGATCTTCTTCCACATTGTGGGACTGAGCAATCATAGTTGATCAATCAAACAAAGATTCCAAACTCGACATCTGCCCTGGCTGTCAAGTCAGGTGCATAATCTTTAACAGAGGTCAGTGTATTACTCCACGTGGTTGCTTTGCAAATCTCCAAGACTGGCACATTTATGAAGCAGGCTGATGATGTTGCTTGTACTCTAGTGGAGAGTGCCTTGAAGTCTGGGGAGAAAGACTCATCACCCAGTTGATAACTGGTGGAAATGCACAGTGCAATCCGCTTTGAGTGTCCCCGGGAAGAGATCACTTGATCTTTCAATACATCTTATATGACCACAAAGGAAAGGGATTAAATCCTAGCTAGGTAAGAGTGCGGAGCTCTGAAGGTGTCCAGACTGTGAAGTTTCTTTTCTGGTGGAGAAGAGTGATGTTTTGGGAATAAGACTGGTAAGGTGACTGACTGATTCAGATGCAATTCTGAGACTGCTTGGGAATGTACTTTGGGTGTGGTCTTAACAGCACTTTGTCCCTGTAAAGTGACTAGTACAGCAGTCCAGCTTGGATCTTGCTGACTCTGTGCTGACGTGATAGCAACTAAGAAGGCTGGCTTGATGGTAAGGTGGTATAATAAACAATCTGACAGAGGTTCGAAACGCAGCTCCGTGAGCCACCAGAGGACCCCACTGAGGTCCCAGGTTGGAGTTGGGCAACTAACCTGGGGGCAGGTCTGAAGAAGGCCCTGCAGGTATCCCAACACTAGAACATATGCAAAAATGGAATGTAATTGAACAGGAGCATTATGACCTGGGCAAGGTACCAATGGAGTCTGCTGCCATGCAGTCTGTTCCTTTTTCTCATCTTCAGTGCCAGATGAGTTCTGGAGGATTTATCCTCCTTTCCCCTGATGTCTATATCTGTGTATGTGAGAGGATATTGTGCTCTTTCTCCTGCCCTTGTGTTCTGGGCATTCTCTTTCTGTGCCCTTCTTTGATATCTGGGGCATTGCCTTCAACGTTAATGGTCTTGATGGGTCCGGTGCCATGGTCGGAGCTGATTATTTACTCAATGTAGACTTCTCCACTAAGGTCTTGGGCATCATCTGCCAGCTCAATGGAACACCAGCTAATGCAGGTTTGACCAGTATAGTATCTTGGAGCTTCAAGTCTCAGAGGTCTTCTGCGGCTGACACCACTCTCATAAATCATTCTAAGAGATGCAGTTTCAGTCTTCATCTCTCGACTTTCGAATCTGAGTTCAGAACAAGAGGCAAACTGAGCACCTGCTTGGGATGTGGGATTCATCCAGGTAAAACAGGCACTTGCTGTGCCTGTCTTTAAGAAGAATTAGTCTGTTTACAGGATAGACAAGAGTTAAAGCCTGTGGATTTTCAATCTGCCATCTCAAGGTCCTTCTTGAAGTACAGGGGATCTGTACCAGGGTGAGGGAGGGAACGGGGGAGCTGGGTGATCCAGATGAGGTTTGATCAGTCCATAATGTTGAAATTAAAGGCTGTTCTGAAGGTTTTCAGAAATCTAAAATGAGAACAGCTTGCACTACTGCTCCAGTGAGCTGGACATTGTTAGGTGCTGTCTCGCTGCTACAAGCCGAAGGAAAATGATTGGGGGCCACAGCCACTCGCACAGGAACGTAAGAAAGTAGAGAGTGTATATGTGTTAATTTTGATGGAATTACTCAACCCAAAGAGTCAAAGGCATCAACACGACGCTGTCGCTGTCCAACACCTTTAAATAAGGTTTGGGATTTGGTATACAAACACAGTTTAAAAAATATTTTATTGAAAATACAAAAGAGAAGGAACAACTGGGAGGAGGAGTTAACTGAGATGGGCCGAAGTCCTTGTTGTTAAAGTCTGATTCTAACTCCTAACTAAAACAGCAAAAGAGGAAAGAAAAAAAAATAGCAAAGAAAAAATACAGTTTCTATCTCTGGTGTTGATTCTCACTTTCAATCTCACTGCTGGAATGACACAGGCATGGCTCATGGTCTTTTTAACCAATCTGAGACATGGCAAATTAATACCAGCATCAGGCTGTTTAGGGCACTGCTTTTAACTGCCTCATTGGTCACAGACTAATAGCACTGTTGCAAAATACACAGTCTTGGCTGACTCTTATTAGATGGAAGGAAAAAGGAGAGGCACAGGGAAGAGAAGAAATAACGCAGGGAAAGGAAGAACACAAAGGGAGAGGAGGGTGAGGAGGACAATGTGGAGGACATCTCAGGTGGTGGTTGGGATTAGCCAGCGCTGGAGGAGATGGCAATATCACCTGGGTCCCTCTCTCTGGCCCATCTGGTCAGCACATCTTTCAGGATCAGGTCATTGCAGGCCAAATAGCATCATGTTGGATCGCAGGGTCCCAGATAGGTGGGAGTGGCAGCCATGATGGGCAAAGCTCACACTTTTCCTTTTCTTTTGTTTCTCAGTCATTGGTTGTTGGCAGCCAGCTTCTTTATTCTCTCCCTACTCCACCATCAAATATTTGTGTTTAAGGACCCCAGAATGGGACTGATGGGCAAAACAACCCCTCCTCTCATTATTTTGTTCACTAATTCAGCCCAATTTTTGACACACCAATTTTGATCCATTGATTTTTGGTCCCACGCTTTTCTTGATTACCAGGCCTGATCTTAACACAACCCCTGAGTTATATCAGTAGGCCTTTTTGTCTCTTTCCCTTTTGCACCTTTTCTCATCGTTTGTTCTTATAGGTTACTGTGACATTTTATGAAATTTAACTCAATTTTCACAGTGGATTTCACAAGTAAGATAAATTTGTAGGCCCAAACAACTCCTTGATGGCCACTGCTAGCCAAAAGAATCCAGTCTCTCACACATCAGGCATATGCACTCCATCAATAGGATCCACACTGATGTGTACTCAAAGAACCGCATAGCTTTCACCTTCTGTAAGTATTGTTTTCTTCACAAATTCTTTCTGGTAGACTAATCAGAAGCACCCAAGAAGTGAAAATACATTAAGAAATCCCAGTTAAAAAGAGAGCTAAGAACAAGTCTTACCATATTGTGGACTGACCTCTTTCTAGTTCATGCTACATTAACAGCAGTCAAAGAGATAACAGCTCTGATCAAATGACTAGTCTAAGAATAAGGCCAGAATTTTCAGAAGTGAGTACTTAAGTTTAGGCTTCCAAATAAAGTGCCTGATTTTCAAAAGTGCTGAGCATCCAACTACTTAAGTCCATTAATGGCTGTTAGCCAAGCTGGGTAAGGAATGGTGTCCCTAGCCTCTGTTCGTCAGAGGGGAGTGATGGATGGCAGGAGAGATCACTTGATCCTCACCTGGTAGGTTCACTCATTCTAGGGCACCTGGCATTGGCCACTGTCGGTAGACAGGATTCTGGGCTAGATGGACTTTTGGTCTGACCCAGTACAGCCTTTCTTATGTTCTTACTTCTATTTACTTCAACAGGTGCTGTTAAATGCTCAGTACTTTTGAAAATTAAGCCACATACTTAGGTGTCTAAATATTGATCTAGGAGATTAATTTAGACATTCACTTTTTAAAAGCTTGTCCTAAAATCGAAGGCACAAAAAAAACTGAATACAGTAAATAATAGACTCCACTTGACCAGATTCTATTTGGATTCTATTTTGGCTGACCTGTGGATTCATCTCCAAAAGCAATAGAAAAAAAACAGGTTTCTGCTATTTCTTTTCAATAAAAAAAAGGGGAGGCATTTTGACATTTATAGGATGAAAAATAGCTCCACTGTGAGAAAAATAAAGAATGGAGAAGATAAGGTGATGTGAAGCTGATATTCAGGGATAAGGATAATAATAAAGGGAAAGTTAGTCATATATAACAAAGAGGCTCCTTGCAACAGTAGCAGTCTGAATAAATATTGACTATGACCTTTCAGCTGTGGCCAAGAAGTGATTGGTATAACTCAAGAAATGTGGGTGCAAAGGTAGCTTTTTTTATTTACCTGATCTTGGGTTGACTATGTGCCAAGCTGGTCTCCTTGGAACAACTTAAAAGTATTCTCTGTACTGGTATAAATTCTGCTGCTAACAACCCCCAAGGAGCCCTTGCAGCAACAACATCCATACCCCCACACCATCAATAGCAGAGGAGCCTTTATGCCAGCTTTATGCTACCAGAAGATCTCCCTATACTGGGTTGATTCTTGCACAGCTAATTGAACCGACTTCAGGGCCACTTTCTGACACTGGCATAGTACAAACAGAACTGATGCAGCTCAGGATTGAGGTCACTGTATTTAAAAAGAAACAGGAGTCATTAAGTAACAAGTGGCCTATGGGTTGTCCCAAGAAGTGGAAGTCCCATGCACATCTGGAGACTTGATCAAAGCAAATACTACCTAAGAGCTTCAAGAAAGTGAAACAGAAAATGAATAAGAGGAGATATTAACCATTGAGGGCAACATGAAAAGCTAAACCTGTATACTGAATACATTCTGAAAGATTTATAAATCAAAAGTTGAAATAAATATTCAGAAATAAGAAGTAAATAGCGTTTCCTTGTAGAGGAAAAGCAAAGGCAACAGAGCACTAGGATATCAATAACCGTTCCAACAATCACATTAACAAGCACAAAGAGGGCTATCAACAGGAGTCTTTTCTGGCAAACTTTCAAGAATTAATGGCATCACATTCAAATAATAAATATGCTAGCCTGAGGGAAGAAGAAAATGTTGTCTCCAGTCTCAAAAGAATGAGGGATATTACCTATACTCTTTACAAGCAAAAGAGCTTGATAAAAGGAAATCCATTTCTTAAAAAGGACCATCTGTATTTTGGGACGAGGAAGCCCCTTCTGATAAGCAACAAGGATTCTCAAACACCTGAAAGACCACATATCCAAAATGGGCTTCCCAGCTTCATGCAAAAGGTATTTTAATTTTATCAGGAACATGGTCAGAGGGGTGCTAGAAAAACAGTACCCTCTTGCAGGATATTGACCAAATAAAACTACTGTTTATAGAAGGACTGTGCCACATTTTATATGAAAGTCTTCTTTCTCATGTTTGATTTCACCATTGCTAATACATTTAAAGACCTGTTTTGAAAGGACCCCACAAATCAGACCTTTGAGAAGATAGCAAAGTGGTATGTTACAGCAGGCAAAAAGGGCCAACACAAAACAACAAAAGAAAGGGATGATTTAGTTTTGAGGAAATCACTTACTTAGGCCTTGTTTACACTACGAACTAACATCAACTTTCTAGAGTTTGAATTAAGACAGCCGATGGTTTACATTCGATTGTGTGTGTCCCCAGTAAGTGGGCTAATTCGGTGGATTGCTTCCATAGTTCTGCGGCTACCATCGACTCTCAGAGCAGTGCACCATGGGTAGATATTGGGGCAAAAACAGTCTTGCGAGTTTTCGTTCGTGCTTCCCATCACTCGCCCCCTCCCTCCATGCGAGGTGAGGCGGACAGTTGTTTTGTGCCTTTCAGGCCTGCAGATGCCATATTGCTTTTGGCAGACAGAGCGATGGTCAGTCAACCACCGCTCCCGCTGGAACTCTGCTCTCCAGCTGCTATGACGTTTACCTCGTAGGTCCTCTCACTGGTAGGTCAGAATATCTATTCTCATCGCATCAGCATCTCTTGCAGTGTGGCTGCTATCCTGCTGTGCTCCAGGCACTCCAGAAAATACATCCAGTCTGGTGGCCTCCATATCTCCCGCCGAGTGGCACCTCTTCTCTTTCTCCCTTTGAAGTGTGAACACCTCCGCTATAGTAGTGAGGGCATGGAGTAGTGGGAGCATGGAGTAATGCTTCTGCTGCCAACTCTGCCCTTTTCCCTGGACTGCCCATGCAGACGCCATTGTAGTAAGGGCATGGAGCCCGCTAACTCATCGCAGCAGTTACAGGGATTGTAAACAGCTCATGAATTATCGTGCAAGGTATGCAGAAATGGAAAACCTGTGCGACAACACAACAGCAGAGCGGTCATGAGAGTGAGGAGGACATGGACACAGACCTCCCAAATACAGTGGCACTGGCAGCTTAGGAATCCTGGTGGCAATGGGGCAGGCTCATGAAATGGAACGGCGATTCTGGGCCCGGTAAACTAGCACAAACTGGTGGGACTGTGTAGTGCTGCAGGTCTGGGATTATTCCCAGTGGCTCAGGAACTTTCGCATGCATAAGGGCACCTTTATTGAACTCTGTGATTTGCTTTCCCCTGTCCTGAACTGCCAGAATACCATGATGCAATAAGTCCTCACAGTTCTAAAGCAAGTGGTGATAACCCTCTGGAAGCCTGTCACGGCAGACAGCTACTGGTCAGTCGGCAATCAGTTCGGAGTGGGTAAATCTACAGTGGGGGCTGCAATGATGTAAGTGGCCAATGCAATTATTGAACTGATGCTGTCAAGGGTAGCGACTCTGGGAAATGTGCAGGCCATAGTGGATGGCTTTGCAATAATGGGGTTCCTTAACTGTGGCGGGGCTACAGATGGAATGCATATCCCTATTCTGGCACCGGACCACCAGCGCTGCGAGTACATAAACTGCAAGGGGTACTTTTCCATGGTCCTGCAAGCACTGGTTGATCACAGGGGACGACGTTTCACCAACATCAACGTGGGTTGGCCGGGCAGGGTTCATGATGCTTGTATCTTTAAGAACTCTAGCCTTTTTAAACGGCTGCAGGAAGGGACTTTCTTCCCAGACCAAAAAATTACTGTGGGGGATATTGAAATGCCAATTGTTATCCTTGGGGACCCAGCCTACCCATTAATGCCCTGTCTCATGAAGCCATTCACAGGTGCCCTGGGTAGTAGTAAAGAGCTGTTCAACTACAGGCTGAGCAAATGCAGAATGGTGGTAGAGTGTGCATTTGGGCGTCTCAAGGGCTGCTAGTGGAGCTTACTGACCCATTCAGATCTCAGCGCCACAAATATTCCCATTGTTATTGCAGCTTGTTGCGTGCTCCACAATCTCTGTGAGAGCAAGGGAGAGATGTTTATGGAGGGGTGGGAGGTTGAAGCAGATCGCCTGGCCACTGATTACATGCAGCCAGACACCAGGGCGGTTAGAAGGGCACTGCCTGATGCAGCGCGTGTCAGAGAAGCCTTGACAACTAGTTTCACGGCAGGGCAGGCTACAGTGTGAGACTTCAGTTTGTTTTCACTTGTTCTGTTTGTTTATGCTTCCTGAAAACCCACCCCCTGGCTCAAGCTAATGTATAAAACTTTTGTTTATTTCTATGTGTCCTTTTTCTTTCTCTTGCTCTCCTGTACTTAACTTTAAGCCAGCCGCCCTCCCACATTCTATCATGGCTTGCGGAGCAATAATAAAGTCATTGTTGTTTGAAAACCATGCATTCTTTATTAAGTGATCACAGAAATGGGGGGATTGCTACACATGTAGCACTGGAAGGAGTGGGTGAGGGGGTAAGCACCAGGTGGGATGGTGGGTGAGGGGAGGACAAGAAAACACAAGTCACAACTTTGGGAGTGCCACCTTTCTGGTGGTTGGGTGGTCCTCTGGGGTGGAATGGTATGGTGCCTGGACCCTGCCCCTCCCCGCGTTCTTCAGAGTGCGGGCAATGAGGCTAGGGAACTTGGGGGACAGGGAGCGCAGTTACAGAGGGGCTGCAGTGGCGGTCTTTGCTCCAGCTGCCTTTCTTGCAGCTCCACCAGATGCCAGAGCATGTCGGTTTGACCCACCAGAAGACAGAGCAGCGTTTCCTGCCTTCTCTCCTCTCTCTCGTCCCTCCACTGTTCATGCTCATCCCTCCGTTGCTCCCTTTCATCCCTTCTCTGCTCCTGCTTGTCTCTTCTTTCCTCATGCTCAGTCACTGCTATCCAGCAGTCCAGCATTGACTGTCTCCAGACAGCCGCCTACAACCCGACATGGTCGTGACCGATGCAGAGAAAAAGAAGGTCCTCATAGCAGACGTCACGGTGCCATTTGAAAACCGGTCACCGGCCTTCCACGAGGCCCGAGCATGGAAGACGCTGAAATACACCCCACTGGCCGACACCCTGAGAGCTCGGGGCTACAAGGTGCAGCTCGTAGGAGTCCTGGGCGCAGGGGACCCCCAGAATGAGCCAGTAGTGAGTGTGCGGAGTTGGATGGCGCTACGCCCGGCTCATGAGATGGCTCATGGTGTCTGACACCATCAGGTGGTCCAGGGACATATACACTGAACACATCACAGGGCATCGTCAGTATCAGGTCGAGTAGCTGAGACCACCGACCAGGGAAGCAACCCACCCTCCCTTTCCTGAAAAACAGAGGGACGCACCCCACCCATATACTTATCGCCTGCACCGCCACGGACTTGGACTCTCGCTACACCCCATGGGTGGCGTACCCGAACACACCTATACACTAACGCTTTAAAAAACTCCCACACCCCAATCTGGATCTGTGCTGGATATGAAATATGCATGTACTTTGAAAACCCTGTACCTTTTACATACAATCGCCCATAACCCCAGCCTGACTCCAGATATCCAGCAGCTTACTTCTTAACTTGTGTATGTTTTCATTTTTTAACATTAGTTTTAATAAAGATACCTTTCCTTCTACAATCTGAAGTTGATGTAGCTCTGGGCAGGCAAACAGGCCTAGTTGTACAGAGCACCTTACAGGATTGACACCATACATCTCAAATGAGGAAAGCATTTAATTTTAAATATGTGCTTATATTCCAAATATTTTAGTGTTATACCCTAGCCCATATATGTCAGACAAATAGAATCACATAAAGGATGTATAATAACAAAGACTTAAAACATAGTCAAACCAAAGCAAATTTCACTAAAACACTGGTTCAAAGGTGTTTCTTCTCAAAGACGGCTGTTTCTGTGTCAAACTTCAGTTTTCTACCCCAATCAGTTTAGCATCAGAGTGATTAAAAAAAAAGGTTTAAATATTTTTTAAATAATTCTCCTCCTGCCAAAAATGAATGTAATTTTTGCTTAAACACTCCCCAAATCCTGAAACATGAGCTCCTAATAGAGATCACATACATAGAGCTTGTTTTTTTAATCAGTACCATTGTAAAGCCAATTCATTCCTATTAGAAAGATAAACCTTTCTAAATCTTCACCTGTTTTCCTCTTTATGTTTAATACTACTGTTGCATTTTTCCTAGTGATACAATATGTTCCCTTTTATGTTCTAAATGCACAAATAATAATTCGCAATATGTTTAATGAATGGTCTTGGAAATCTCATACATATTTGTATTCTCCTGTTACCTTGTTTAACTAAGGGCTAAATTTTGCCCTTACCTATCATGCAACCCTAGAAACTTCAACAGGACTGCACTGGTATAACCGAGAGCAGAAACTGGCCCTAACTACACAACTATATCCTAGTTCTAGTCTTTTTCTTTCTCTTTTTTGGCACGGTGCACAGATCTGTGCCCAAAATATGAATACACGTTTGCATTCATGTTATGCAGCAAAAGTAAGTAACTTTTAGTCCACAGAACACATGACCCTTGTTATACTAATCTGACAGCCTAAATCAGATACAAACAACGTAAGTACAGTCTAAACACAAGTGAGACACATGAACTGAATCTTGCAGCGTTTTACAGTTTATTTATTTGCCTACCTGGTGGATTATTGTTGAAACCATCAATACTGATAATTCTGGTGGATTATCATTAAGGTCTACATGTTCCCCTTGATACACGTGAATTCCCAGTGAAGTTAGTGGAATTACGCACATACACATTTAGAGAAAATAGGGAAATTACATTAAAGTGAACTTTCCAAATAAGATACCTGAAAATGGTTTTCAAGCACATTACAAAGCAAATTTTGTCCAGGGCAAATAAAAGTCTCAATCTGATTGGTCTGATATGAGGTAAGGTGACAAACCTTTTGGACTTTGTAGTGAAGAAACTTCTTTTATTAAACACCAATCTTGTAGGGTTCAATTCTGCCACCACCTCTCTCATGGAGTTGTAACTCATTCCATGATTAGCTCCCATAACTCAATGGGACTAATTACAGACTGAGACTTTGATCCTGCAATTGACAGAATATGGGTGGACTATTGTGACCATGCAGAGCCCTATGGACTTTAGTCTTGAAGTTGCCAACATTCAGATGGACAGCAAAGTCTTGATTTCAGTAGGACTGCTCGTGCAATAAGTTACTACTCCATGGGCGACCTGGTGGCTGCATCCCACCTTACATGACTAGTTTTTAATGAAAGACATTTATTTAGTATAAAGTCTAACTTGGTATATGACCAAGCGGATTCAAGCAGCTATTTTTTCTAAACCAAAGTGCTTGAATACTGTTTTCAGAAGTCTATTCTGCAAGTTCATTTAGATGTAATATCAGGGATCTATTTTCCCTAAATGTGTATAAGCATAATTCCCTATCGTCAGTGGAAACATACGAAATAAGTAAGTGTGGAAGAATCAGGCTTGTAGTAGTAAATAAAATCAAAAGATTACACTATATATTTCTTATATTTTAGAATACAATTATATAAGCAAAGCTGCAGGGCTTTTGCTTATAGTTTATGCATTTAATCAGTGCAGGGGGAAAGTAAGATTAGATTAAACAAGAAGCAAACAGTTGCTCACAGAGACAATCACTCTAATTACTCAACCAAAATCAAATAACACAGTTAAAACGTTTCTGTGGAACATAAATTTTAATTTAGAAATTTCATTTACATGAGAAGATTTGTTGCTTCCAGGGCATATTTACCCCTTCCATTTAAAAGTTAATGGTGATAAAAGCCAGTATTTTTTAGGAAAGTTTGATTTTATATATTTAAAAAGTGATAATATTTAAACTAAGATGTATAAGTAAAGTATAATACTAGTATGGTGTATTACCCAATAAACCACTAATAATCCTATACATTAAATTATGCTTTCATATTGACATGATTATTTGCAATAATCACCTTCAATAATTTGTAGGATTCTCTGTAAACATAAACAAGAAGAAAATCAAGAAAAAATAAGGCATATTTCACAACATAGCAAATTTCTTAATTATCATGACAAAGACTACCAATATGATATTGCTAATGAAATAGCTTCGAGACTTACATTTTAAAAGCAATGACCTTTCCAAGAACAATTACTTTGAATAATGGCTTTCAAAATGAGGCTGGCTAGCCATTGGATGGTTAGACAAAAACAAATCCTACAACGTGGCAAGGGGTTAGACCTTTCCAGTCCTGTCTAACCCTGTGATTCTATGAATTTCAATGTCCATTACATTCACCATCTTCCCACAGAATGTTGTTCTGCGATCGTAAGAGAACACATTTCTCTCAACTTCACTCTAATTGGTAAATGTCCTTTTAAATTAACTTCATGAACACGTTGTTTTAGTATTATTAAACTTAGTCTAGAAATAATTGTTTCTGCTGTTCTATTAACATAAATTAAATTCCATGATGTCCCTTTCAGAGAGCACAGAACCCACAAGTCTCACAAAATCTTATAATGCAGAACAGTTGCAGAAAAGCCTCTATGTTAACAAGTACTTGTACCTTCAATTTTGCACCCACTATTTATTAAGGCAGAAATACTACTAGGCGTAAAACTATCAAAAGCAGCAAAGTGCCTTAGGAGCCTAAATCACATTCTCAAAAGTAATTTAGGCACTTAAGAATCTAAGTCTCATTGAAAGTCAATGAGTGACTTAGTTACGTATGTACGTTTGTAAATTTGACCATAGATATCAAACTACTAGTATTTTTGACCCACAGTGAATTGTGGGTGCAAAATTACAATCAGAGGCTGGGATGAAACCTGGTTAGCAAAATCCTGCACACAGTGACCAAGGTGGCTATACTGAGCTTACTCCATTGGGAAACAATTCCCAGTAGATACTCTGAAAGCCTTAAAAGCATTCAGCTTTTAAATTTTTATTCACTAATGCTCGAATAAGCATTTAAAATCAAAAACAAAACTTCTAAAACATCAAAAGCAGCCAGGAGAATTCAATCCTCAATGGAGCGAGTACGAAAATGGCACCTCAAGCAAGTCCCTGCAGCTACCTTTGAAAGCTTCTCCCTACCTTATATATTTCACTAGACAGAAATTCTGACAATGGAATCTCTCAGCAATTCTGTAAGTATTGAAATCAGGTCAGTTGTATCATTATGGGGGGTTTTGTTTCCATTTGGATTTTTACTATTATACTTGAGTGGTGTCACTTTAAAATTCAATAAGGTTGCTATGCTACACACACACAAATTCTTCCCTTTTGCATTATAAAAATAGGAGAGAAATTCTCAATAGAGAATTTTAAATGTGAAACAGAAGATGTGAATAGAACCTTGCACAATTTCTGTGGGTGCACATTTTTCCACTAAGGTGCAGGAAAATCCATAATTCAATAAAAAGAATGAGTCTCAGAGATTAAATCAATATATTGTCATATTTATTTTTTCCCCTGGCGCTAGAGGAGAAAAGGAGCTACTTTGCATCCTTACCAGAAGTATGTGGATCTGCAGAGATTTCCTCTGCTTTATGCAAAGCCCCATGTTAAGGCTAAAAAAGACTGATTGGAACTCCCTTTGAAACTCGTCAATGCCAAAAAAAGGAGTTTCCCTTAATTAGCCCAGTAAGTTGCAGCTGAGAGCAGCAAGGCACTCCAGCTGCAACCACAATGCTCTGCTTCCACACTACTTCCATGTTATCTGAAAGGAAGGGACTAGGGCCAAGTCTTTAAAGAATCGCCTTTTATATAATCGCAGGTATAGTACACCAGCAATATACTCCTAATATGGAAGCCATTTCTATCAGCAAAAAAACTATACTAGTAAAAGGGCAGTTTAGCTGTACAACTGCATCTCCACTAGAGGCTTTTGCTGGCATAGATATGTTGGTCAGGGATCATGCTTCTGCATGCCCCTTCCAACATAGCTATGTAGGCAGAAGTCTCTAGTGTAGACATAGCATGGAATCAAACCTAAGTCTACCTCATGGCAGTCCATAACACTAAGCCACCTCAATATTCACTCCTAATTAAAGTAATACTCCTATTTTATTCACACAGGAAGCAGACAGAGTACACTGTAAGCAGCTCTTCTCAGCATTTATTGTCTGTAATATGTATTTTTTAAAGAAAGTTTTAATTATTGGAATTTCTGCACTGCTAGAATTTCTATCCTACTTTAAAATGAAATGAATTATACAGTTATTTAAAAACCGTAGAATTTCACAACTCATACTAATACTGGAAATGCCTGGTAACGACTCCATTTTGCAAATCAGCAACTATGACAAGAAACATTTTACAAAGTGAGAATAATGCATCACAACATGCACTTTGTGCATTTATTAGCAAGTTAACATTAATTATTTATGATAGTACCTCAGAATAAGCGTGTAAATGTTCTGTACTATAATTTTTTTTTAAAGTAAAGATGTTTTAGTAATACAAGACTTCACTGCAGCTCTCCACTATTGAATCTTGGCTGGAAAGGGAGGAGTCATGTTTATCATTATCAACTGTGTGCATTAGTGAGATGCAGACTGTAAAATGTGAAATGCTCGGGGCTTCTCTTGACATGAGTTTTCAGATTACTATGATGAATAAAATAGTACAGCTGCCCTTTAAGACTATGTCTCAAAGATTAACAACAAAGAGAAACTGATGTAAAAGACTAAGGCACTGAATATGTGATCCTGGGCAAGTCACTGAGGGCCAGGTTTTGATCTCAGTTATACTGGTCTAAGTCACAGAAATGTAAGACTGGAAGGGACCTCTTTAGGTCATCTAATAATCCAATCCCCAGCACTGAAGCTGGACTAAGTATTATCTAGACGAGGGGTATGCAACCTATGGCACAGGACTAAAAAACACAATTTTTTCAATCCTTCCTTGTACATCACGTTTTCTATGCTATTAATTTTTGTTGCTCACCTCTGGACTCTATAATACTATAGATGAGGCCTTATTAGTGCAATATAGAGTGGAAGAATAACTTCTCATGTCTTACTTACTATTCTCCTGCTAGTACATCCAAGAATGTTACTTTTTTTTGCAGCAGTATTGCATTGTTGACTCATTTTATTCCTGAGGGAATTCTGTACCAAAAAAATTAAAAATCCTTGCACAATATTTTAAAATTTGGCAAAATTCTGAACATTTTATTTGTCAATAAATAAATGTGGAAGGTCCAGCATAGCAGTGGGGAGTGCAGACCACTGGCTGCATGAAGGTGGGGTATCACACTGCAGGGTCTACCCCCCGGGACAGAGACTCAGCAGAGAGGCTGCACCAGACCCTGATGGTGCAAGAGAGCTGGGTCTGCCCCAGAAACATCCTAGGGCCCTGCCTCTCTGCAGCAGGCATCTCAGGTATGGGCAAGCAGGCTCAGCCCAACAGGATCCAAGTGTGGAGAGGCTTAGTGTGGGGGGGATCCAGGTGTGGAATGAGAGGGTTTTGTGGGGGGCAATATGGGTGTGAGTGGCTCAGTGGGAGATCCAGATGTGGGGAGATTTGGATGCTCAGGGGCTTGTTGGGGGGGACGAAGGTTCAGAGTGCAAAGGCAATGGGACTCTGCAGGGAGGTCCAGATGAAGGTGGATGGGACTCAGTGGAGTGCAGCAGTGTGAAGGGGCTCAGCAGGGGGTCTAGATGCTGGATGAGTGGGGCGGAGAGTGCAACTGGTTGTAGCTTAGTGGTGTGGGAGTCCCTCGTGAAGACAGGGTAGTTGTCACTTACACACAAGTTAGCAGGTTGATTTAAAACCTGAGCTTCCCCATAGGTTTAAATTAACCTGCTAACTCGTGTGTAAACTAAAACTGCCTTCTCTTCACTAGAATTTTAACTCGAGTTAAGAACATACCATTTTTTTCTGCAGTGAAGACAACACCAAAGTGAGAGGTTGGTCTTGTCAGCTGGATACAGCAAAGGTGAGGTGGATTGAGGAAAAGCAGGTGGAACCCAATCTATGAGGACCTATTATCTGTTCTTCTGGGAAAGGGTAGAACTCTGGAAATCACTGGAACTCTGGAGCCTGGATGGAGAACATTTCTTCACTTCAATACACCCATAATTCCTACGCCCCAGCCTGTGTACCCAGACTTATTCCAAGGAATAGGATTTGGCCCTGAGCAATGATTTGCATTGGTTTGCAAATCAATGTACTGATTAATTGTAGTTCGCATCCAAAACATTTGTGTAAAATGAAGAATACACCTTATTTACACCAGCAGCTAAACTTCATTTTTCCTGAATGGTTAAACATCTCTGTCAAACTAACTGTAACATGAAGGATGCAGTTTAAAACAAAAAAAGATGTATCTCAGTTTAACGTTTTGCATAAAGAGCTTCTTTTTAGAATACCCATTAACACAAACTGAACTAACCCTCACAAGTCATATCATGCCGGCCACCAAAAAGCCATCAGATAGTAACAACTTTATCTTATTAACAATTTAGGCCACCAGTTCAAATCCACCCAAGGGAGGAAAGGCTGCATAATCCATTATAAATTCACCGAGTCATCTAGTTCCCCTTGGTTAAATATGTTCCTTTAAAATCATTAATATTCAGATCCACAGTGCATGTTTTTAATTTGTATTCTTTCAAATCATCCTAGATAATATTTTCCAGTTCACATTTCATACTATGCAAACAACAGACACTAAAATATGCTGGAAAAATAGAATGACCTCAAAGGATTCAGGTTCTCTGTATTGGCCTAACACTTTCATCTCAACCAGAACACAATGACATTGGGACTGAGAACCTCAGTGGAAAGACTCAGATCTTTGTTTACTTTACCTATTGTAGTTCCCTGTTCTAGCGAACAACCCTGAAATAAGCTGAACACAGAATATACAAAAATAGAAAGAATACTCGATTCTCTTCCATCCTGCATCTTGTGTAATCCATTTACATCAAATCAGAATGGCAGCACTTTACTTTGTACAGATGTAAATGGCTGCACAAGATGCAGAGAAACGTATAATTAGACCCCTGTATTCTGGTAAGTATTCTATGTCTTCATGCTTCCAAACGAAACATTAAAAACTCCAGATATTCCCTAAACAACAATCGAGTGAAGTAAAAAGACATATATAATACATCCAATATATAATCAGATGGTGTCCGTACAGTAGGGTGACAAGATAGCTAAACCAAACTAGGTTTATGGCTTCACTTTTTAATCACTAGCTAAAAGTGTCAAGATTCAGAGAAGACTTCAGTAGTTTATAAAAACAATGTAGCCAATGATTGTTTTTAAAAACATCCACAGGAAACAGCTTATGCATTGAAGCATAAATAAAACAAGAAGACTTTATGATAACAATAAAATAAAATTGATTAATGATTCAGCTACAAGCACCACAATGAAAATTGATTCATTTGCAAACACTACAATGAATTTTAACGAAGCCTAACATGTTAAAAGAAAATTTCAAGGTCAAATAAAAGGTGTGACAATGCATAAGAATATATAGTACAAATACCTCCAGAACTGACATCGAAAAAACTTTTTCTTTTGCTCCAGTACAATTATTTTATTCATTCTTTTCAATTGCAACAGTGAAGTATTATATGTGGTATATTATATCGACAACGATGGCACAATTAATTCTAATATGTTCCTAAATATTAGGAAAAATCAGTCTGTGAATTATAAGATCAGAACTTATTTCAAACAGGAACATGAAAAGTAAATATATGGTTGATTCTGGTCTCTAAATGTGGGTTTGTAGGTCACACAAAATGCAGAAGGCCATGTATGCTGGCAGCACAATGGGCCTACCCACTGTACCGTGTAGACTGACAGAAAAAAAACCCAACTGTAAGGAGTTTTGGAGAACATATCTCCCACTCACGATGGGTCAGATCCTCAGTCCTGTTAAGTCCTCTTCACATCATTCTAGTAGCACAGAGAGGACCTAAAACTGTCTTAATCAGATAGCTGAGGAGTCTCCCAGCACAGCAAGTCCTTGGTTGACACTGGATACACTACTTCACATCATCCATTTCCTACCCCTTTTCCATATGTAGCATTTTGGAGCATGCTGGGGTACAGCAAGAGTGCCCAGCGACCCTTCCAGCCTGTGGTTCTAATGTTTGCTGGGATAACCTTTGCTTAGCAGCTTTGCCTTGCCCTGCCCCACTTCTCACCTGCACCAAACCTGAACACACTGCAGCTGAGATCCAACCCTAAATACCCTTCTCCTGTGGCTGGTCCTCTTCCCTGCATTGATGCTCTGGTGTCACTCCCCTGAGCTGTCCCTGGCACAAGGGGATAGGAACACGGTATAATACTGCCATACAAACTGTATCCCAACATACTGTACAGAGATCATTCATACTAAGGAGGAAGGAAAATTAAGAGGAACAGGCAAATGAGAGGAGAGACCTTTCCAGATTTGAAAAAAAGATGTGATGGAAAGTTAATGAGGTAGAGAAACCCTCAAAGGCCAGGAGACTGTCTGAAGCAATCAAATGGAGAGAGGAAACCAGTAATATTATGAACAAAGAGAGAAGGGAGAGGACCAATGGAAAGTCCAGCTCAGCGAGATAGGTTAGAGCAAGTCTATGGAAAGAATTAAAAACAATGTATTGCTTGAGCTAGATCCTAAAAAGAATGAGGAGGTACTGGAAAGGACTGAAGACAAAGTGATGTAGTCACACTTCTTTACACATGTTACATGGTAGGTAACAGTATTTTGCACATTCTGGAGTCTGCAGATCAGAAGCTAATAAGAATGCAACTGCAACAGTCAAAGTGAGAGGCAATACGAACATGAATGAAGATTCACCAGCGGTGGAATAAAAAAGTGTAAACATGCACATTTTGATATATTTGGGACAGATTTTGATCTAAATTACACTGGTGTAAACCAAGAATAACTCCTGTGAAGTCATTTAAATTAGTCTAGAATATGATCTGTATGAGGTGGAAGAAGAAAGAGAGTACAACATAAACAATTATATCAAGTTCATGTGCAAAGCAGGCAAGTCTGAGGTCCAGATCAAGAAGGAAGGGACAGGAGATGAAGATGTGCTCGAAGATGCTTCTCTTGCCCAAGAAAATTACTTCTGCCTTCTAGCTATTTAAATTAAAAACATTGAAAAGAAATCACAAGTTTAAGTGATCAAAAAGAGCAGACAGGCTGAACAGGGAGGAGGTGATAAAGGATATGTAGTTACCTATAATCAAAGTACAAGAGATAAGTTGAAAGTAGAGATAAGATGACCAAGCAGCAGGAGACACAGAGAAAAGAGGAGAGAAACATATCTGTATTTTGTTTAAAAGATTTTAAAAAACAAACAAACAAAAAAATCTAGTGATCATCCAAGATCTTTGTTATGTGACAGTTTAAGATTCTTGGTTCTCAGATACAGAAGGCAGTAGAAGCCCTCTCCCAAAAATGATTCATTGTGAAACCATGTCTCATGAAATCTTACTCACTAGGAACACAGATACATGGACTGAAAATTGGCTGAGAGACAGTAAACAAAGGATAGGGATAAATGGCAAAGTGTCAAATGGGGTCAGATGTCTAGTAGGGTACCACGGAGCTTATGGTTAGTTCCAGTCTGAATTAACATTTTACTTTATAATCTGGAAGAGAGAGCATATTAGAGAGATTAATAAATAACATTAAATTAGGAGGAGTTGCAAATACTTGAGGAGTTTAGAAACATGGGCAGAAAATGGCAAAAGGTATTTCACTAGGGAAGAAGCAGAATAATACATCTGGGGAAAATAATCTGAAACAAACATACTCAGTGGAAGGGAGAAATATAGAAAGCAGTAATCATAATTAAAAAGTCCTAAATCTAAATTGCAAACAGAAATCAGACAGAAGTTTGCAGACTAACTGAGAAAAAAGACAATGCAATTTTGAGCTGCGAACCCAAAGATACATTACAATGCAAGGAAGAGACACACCCTCTCTGTGGGTGTGTCTATACTGCAGCATAGACAGGAGCATAACTCCTGGATCACTATACCAGTTTCCCATGGAGTCATAGATAGTGCCTTGGGCACTCCAGTCTATCTTTCCACCCAGGCAAGGTGGACTTTCGGACAAGTGGTCACTTACACCAAAATCAGCAAACTATTCAGGTTGCTTCCAGTCCCAAGAGACTAGTCACTTACCCCAGATGAACTGGTACTGTAGATCTTACACCAAAGACAACACCTGTAGCAAATCCTGAAATAAACTGTCTAAAGATTTATAAACTAGGAAAAAGAAATGAGAGTAATTTACAAGTTAAAGCAAGTAAACATATACTCACAAATGAGCTACCATCTATGATTCCTAAAAAAGACAGAGATGTAGTAATCTGTCAATTCAAAATTGGGTAGACCTAGGTTGACCCTAGGGATCTCTACTTTAGTTTAGTGTCTCTGGCCCTACAAGAGTTCAAACAGCATGGGAGATGATCATTTTTCTTGGTGAGGCATTTTTATATTTTCTTTCCCCAGACATCAAGCTGATAGAAACCGTTCCCACGGCGATCCCTTCTTCATGGAAGTGGGATGTGGAGGAATGCACTTAAAGTATTTTATACTTGACCTTGCAAAATGACTCATTTGCTTTTATTGGACAGAATTTAACATCTTATTACAGACCATCATCTGCATTACACAAGGCTTTTTCCCTGTTTGATGAGCTATGTAGTCACAGAGATTTACAATGCAAATGCTAAGTATCGCAGTACAACACGGGGTATGGTTGAGTGAGAACAATAGATACAGTATCCCGCAAGCAGTTTATAAAACACTAAACTCATTCTAATCAACTTATCATCTAGTATTTATTTTAGTAATGCTCACACAGGTAAGCAAGACTGGTTTCTAGCTATGCATTTGTAAGTGTTCAGTGAGGCCTGGGCATGAGCTGGCATCTAGCTGCTAGCGTCGTATCTCCCAGCTTGGGTAGAGACTCACACAAGCTCTGTTCAAGCTACCACGCCAAAAATAGTGGGGTGGATGTTGCAGCATGAGCAGCAGCATGAACAAGCTGCCCAAGTACAAGCCCACCTGAGCAGAGTTAGCATGTCCCAGCTACAGTGCAGACATACCCCATATGGCTTGCTGTGCTTATACATGGAATATTTCATTCAGTTCAGGCACCTCTTTACAGACAAACTGGAAGCAATTCAGAGACAAATAAAAGAAACAAGCAGGGGAGTGAAGGGATTAATTTATGAGGAAAGATTAAAAGAGCTAAATATATACAGTTTGGATATAAGACAGCTAATATGGTTAATAACCAATTGACAGGAAGTCCTCAACTTTACAATGTTTGAATTACGATGAACAGCACTTACAAAGTGGACACTTCCACGTAGACACCCTGTTTCGACTTATAACTATAGGTTTCGAATTTACGAAGCTCCGTCCCGCAATGGAGACTGCAGTTCTAAGTTCCGACATTCCGACTTATGATGCCATTGTAAGGAACCAATTGTGTCGTAAGTCTGAGGACTGCCTGTACACATATCTGACGTGCGTAAACAGCAAGGAGGGAGAGGAGAGGTAAAATTGTATGGTAAAAATGATGAAAGTGAATAAAGGACATTTTTTACAACTACTGAGAAAAAAAATTTCCTTACACTAAGGTCTTCTCTACAAATCCCCAGCAAAAGGCATTAAAGGGGTGCAATTGCAGAAGTGTTATGCTCTTTCTGACCCATGTAGAATCTGCTGGCAAAGGCACAGTTCTGTTTTTCATAGGGTTTTTTCCATAATTTTTTTAAAAAAGAGTGGCCATTCTTTAGGCTTTATACAACTTGCATACAAAAAGACATTTTTAAAGGATTCAAAGTCATGTTCATCTGTAAGACACTGTCTGACAAAATCCTCATTGACTTCAATGGGGGCACATTTCGCCGTGAGCACCAAAAGCCTTAGAAGAAGGTACATTAAAATAAATCAAATAATATGTATACATACAAATGCACTGGTTAAATATAGGTACCAATTTAGATGCCTAAATTGTTCTTGCTTTCTCATCTACACAGCTCAATGTCCCCAGGCTCATCTACTTGTTTTTGTGTTCACATTAAAGCATGATTTTTTGGTTTTTAAGTGCCACCTGTTGGAAATACTGAAGTATGTTCAAGTACAATTCTGTGCCCAATTAGACACACAACTATAGACTTTACATGGGTGGTGCAGGTACATCTTTCTAAAATTTAGATCTGTACTGCATGAAGGAACAACCCGATCTCATATTGGGGCTTAATATGCATGGGGACTAGGTTGTAAAACCATATCTATAGAACGAAAGTCGTCGTTTCCCAGTGATGACAGTTTAAACAGGAAATTCTTGATGAAGAAAACAACAACAAAAATAAAAATTAATTCTTTGGATCTGCTAGTCTGTATGAGACTCTTCCATAAAAATTGAGCACTACTTAATTACAGTATGCAAAATCAATTAGAAGACTGCAGCAAATAACATAGCAGACTTTATCAGCCTAGCTTGGGGCAGGCAAAAATTAAAGATTACGTAATTTATTTCCAATATAGGGAATCACACGTAAGGGCATTTTGTCAAACAACAGCAATCTATTCCTTCAGATTTAGGGGAAATTGTAACTACAGAGTTAATTTTGTCACAGTATGCTACTCCATCTATTATCATACAACAAAAGCTTTATTTTACCTGTGACCCACTCATATATATATTCAGTTAAGTTTCCCTAACCAGGGAGTTACGTATAAATGTAGCGAAGGAAGCATACATTCTATCTCGAATTTAAAATATGTAAACAGAAATAATTTCTTATGTTGCCATAAAAGTAACTGAAAGCTCTATTGAAATACCTTCTCAAAATCTTTAACATCTTACATCAAAAGTACTGAAACATTTAACACCATTCTTTTAACAGAATATTAAAGAAAATTTGAATGATTATTTCCATAATCAATTGATATCTACAGTAATTATGCTGCAAAAATATATCCATGTAGAGAAAAAAGTTAAATTAATCCAAGCAGTATAACTTCTTAGCATAACAACTCAAGTGTTCAGTGAAGTCACTAAATAAACTGAATTCAGTTCTGTTCTTTCACCGCTTAACCAAAAAATACTATCACATTATGTTAAAATGATTTATGCTTTTTATGTCAAAGCAAGGAGACAAGAATAATTCAGATAACTGAGCAGAAGACTAAATTTTGTTCTGCAAGATAATACTGTCAGGTCATTTTTCTAAACACAAGTTTCTCTGTTGTTGTTTTAGTATCATGTCACTCATGGAAATTAGACATAACCATGCATAATTAATATTAACCTCACTTATAATTGCAAGTCTTCAGTATGTTAACTGTTCCTTCCTGGCTCCTCATTACAACCTTCTAACTGTTAGGGCTACTTCAACTCAGCTAATCTTTAAAATTGCTTTTGCACTGTAAAACAATACTTCATTTGTTTAACAGTCCAGCTATTCCATTTAGCACAACTACCTACATTGTATACCAATTTTGTTCCTACTTAGCTTGCACATCTGTTTACTCCAATGCTACTGAGCATTCGACTTAGAATCTGTGTAAGGAACAAAGGTTTTAATATTAACACACAAAACGTATTGCATCAGTCATGCATTCTACCAGATGTACCAGGCCAATTCAGTGCAGATGCTTGGTAATTTTTGAATCACTGCCCAGAATCACGAAGGTTGTATCTGTCTATGGTGCTGAAATATGTAAACCCCTCCTTCCTTCCCAATTTCCCGTTACCACTCCAAACCCCATTTTGAGAAACAGATCCTTCGTTTATTCTCCGGGTTATTATCCAAAAACAAACAAAAACGGAATTGGCAACAAGTTTCTGCATTAGGCATCAAGAGCTAGCAGACGCCTATGTCTATGTTCAGTACAAGAACGACCCTACGATACAAAAGGCTACAAAGGAGTTTGAGCCTCAGTCTCGATCATGGCTAACGAAAATCATTACAATCAATATCCAGTATCCACACTACGACTCTAGCTGCAAATCTACCCCTAGCTCTGTAATGCCTCTCTTGGAATAAAACCCACAACGGACATGAATGTTACGGGGTCGAGCCGACAGCCCCATAGGTAACTGCACTGCATCGTAAGGGAAGATTTCAGAGAGGGGTGGGTTTCCCCAATAAGATGCAACCTTCTCCTTTTCTTTTGTTCTCCAACGGCAGGAGGGTGTGTGTGTGTGTGTGTGTGTGTGTGTATGGGGGGGGGGGGTGCTTACACCTACAAGTACACGGGGGGTAATAAAGGAGCATAAGCCACGGGGATTAATTTGTATTAACATCCATTGGCAGCAGCATTTTGCGTCTGCGAGGATTAGCCCCACGGAGCCCGGACTCACCGTCCCTGTCGCAGAGCTGAATGGCCTCCAGGCTGAGGTTCTTGATCACATCCTCGCAGGGGCTGGTGGGGCTGCTCATGCTGCTGCGATCCAGGCGCGGAACCTCCATTGTCCCCTTCTCCGTCTCCTCCCTGGGCTTCTGCGGGCGCCCGCGCGGTGGGCAGCGGCTCTGGCTCCCGGCGGAGAGGGGCGGGCGCGGCGGGCGCAGAGCGGTAGAGGGTGGAGGCAGGGCAGGAGCGAGCGGATTTGTCACTGCAGCGGAGCAGGGAGGGGGCAGCAGAGAGACGCGGACTCATCACACCCCGGGCTCCGCATTTAAAGGGGCCGCCGCCCACGGCTGCCGAGTCAAAGCCACAGCAGGACAAGCACGTCGCTGTGCAGCGGGCGTCGGCCGAAGACCTCCCTCTCCCGCGCGCCGCCGGTGCAATGGCTCGAGCCCCGGCCCTCAGCCCCGCTCCCCGAGCGCCGCCGTCCCGCGGGGGGAGCGGTCCTGTAGCCTGTTCGCCCCGGGCCCAGGGCAGCGGGGGGCGCGGAGGCTGCAGCCCCGGTCCCCGCGGGGAGGGGGAGACCCGAGTCCCGGCGGCTGCCACTCCGGGCGCCATCTGCTCCGGGGCTCACAGACCGGCCCTGGCAGTGCCCAGCTCCCCGCCTGCCGGGACCCGGCGCCCAGGCGAGGAAATCCACTCTCCCCTCCCCTCCCTTCCTCTCGGCACCGCTCCCCTCCTCACTCCATCGCCTCCCTTCCCCCCGGGCACCCTGCATTCCTCTCCCCTCCCCCCCCCACCTCTCCCCTCCTCACACCCACAGGCCCCCGCCTCACCTTCAAGCGCGCACTGCCAGCCCCAACCTTTCCCCACCGCACGACCTGTGAGCGCCCCTCCCTCACGTGGCCCGGCCACTGCAACACGTGGGTGTAATGTCCCAGCGTGAGAGGGAAGCAAGGCAGAAAGCCTAGGAAGGGTCAGGCCCGACAGCAAAACAGCCTCCCTGGGTCACTGGAGTGCCACCCAGCCTGACCTGCACTGGCACAGCTCACCGCGGCTGCCTCCGCTCCCAGGGATCCCTGCTGCGCGCCTGCCCTTGCAGTCTTCCAGGCCTTTTGCTCCTTCTCTGGGCTTTGCACAGGGCGCGGTGTGCTGAGGGAAGTACTTCGGGCCCCACACAGCCTTCTAGGAGTAAGAGGAAGGAGCAGGAACAAAATAACCCCAAAGAATGCTATGAACAATCCCCATTAAAATCATGTTTGGGGGAGGAGTTAAATGCCCTTGCAGCACCATTTTGAATTTTGCATTAGTTGAGTTCACTTTTATTTTCAGTTCGACAAGAGTTTCAACACTACAGACGTTGTATGCACTAGAAAGACACCTCAGATCCCTTTTGTGTGATGCTGCAGAGGTTACAGGGGATTAAAAGGACAGCTGCTGTGTTGGGGTATGTTGTCTCCAGATGCTGTATCTCCAAGTCACAGGTGAGGGTGGGTGCAATTTCCTCCATATTAACAGGTTTCAGAGTGGTAGCCAGGGTACTCTGTATCCACAAAAAGAAGGAGGAGTACTTGTGGAGATATACCTATCTGGCACCTTAGAGACTAATAAATTTATTTGGGCTTAAGCTTTTGTGGGCCAAAACCACTTCAGCAGATGTATAGAGGGGAACATACAGTAGAAAGATCTATTTACACACACACACACACACACACACGACATGAAAGGATGGGGTTGCTGTACCAACTCAAGGAGACTAATTAATTAAGGTGAGCTATTATCAGCAGGAGAAAAAACACAGCTCATCAAAGATCTACAATTAATCCTGAAGGATGATCCCTCACTCGCACAGATCTTGGGAGACAGGTCAGTCCTCGCTTACGGACAGCCCCCCAACCTGAAACAAATATTCACCAGCAACCACATACCACACAACAAAAACATCAACCGTGGAACCTAGTCTTGCAACACATCCAGGTGCCAACTCTGTCCACATATCTGTTCAAGGAACACCATCATAGGACCTAATCACATCAGCCGCACCATCAGGGGCTTGTTTTCCTGCACATCCACCAATGTGATATGCCATCATGTGCCAGGAATGCCCCTCTGCCATGTACTTTGGCCAAACTGGACAGTCTCTATGCAAAAGAATAGACAGACACAAAGCTGACATCAGGAATCATAACATTCAAAAACCAGTAGGAGAACACTTCAATCTCTCTGGTCACTCAGTAACAGACCTAAAAGTGGCAATTTTTCAACAAAAAACTTCAAAAACAGACTCCAGGGAGAAACTGCTGAACTGGAATTAATTTGCAAACTGGATATCATTAAATTAGGCTTGAATAAAGACAGGGAGTGGCTGGGTCATTAACATGGGAAATAGATTTCACTGTGTGTAATTTTCCCCTACTGTTACTCACACCTTCTTGCCAACTGTTCAAAATGGACCATCTTGATTATCACTACAAAAAGCATTTTTTCCTCCAGCTGATAAAAGGTCACCTTAATTAATTAGCCTCTTAGAGTTGGTATGACAACCCCATCTTTTCATGGTGTGTGTGTTGGGGGGGGGGGTTTCCTACTGTATGTTCCACTCTATACATCTGATGAAGTGGGTTTTAGCCCAAGAAAGCTTATGCCCAAATAAATTTGTTAGTCTCTAAGGTGCCACAAGTATTCCTCATTCTTCTTCCTCCATATTAAGTCAGTTAAGTGCAGTCCGTGTAGCTGCTAGCCTCCCTAGACAAAGTTTAGGTAGCTCTACATGGACATCGGAAACTTCACTCTGGTTTTGGTTTGTATCCTTTTGGCCCTCTTCCACACAGTGTGGTTTGTTATTTCGGGGTTACTCTCACATTTATTTGTATTGATTTTCCATTTCTGCCCAAAGATGTTACTAGCACCACCCCAAAATTACACATAATTACAGTGAACTGCAGAAGCAATAGTGATGGGCCACTGGGAACTGCGGGCGGCCATGCAAATGTAAACAAGTGGTCTGGCATCCCGTCAGCGGCTTACCCTAATGGGCCACGAGCAGCCTGTGGGCTGCAAGTTGCCCACCACTGCACTATACACAATCAGGCCTGGTCTACACTGCATGGTTTGGTCGACACAAGGCAGCTTACCTCAACCTAGCTGTGGATACAGCTACACTTAAATTTCACAACTGCCCTGCTACACTGACTTAATAACACCACCTCTTCAAGTGCCATAGCATCAAGGTCTATGTAATTAGGTTGACATAATATCAGTGTAGATACTACATTACTTACATCAACGGTTACTGGCCTCCAGGAGCTGTTCCACAATGCCCAACAGTGACCGTTCTGGTCACTGCTGTGAATTCTGCTGTCTGGGGACCAAATGGACACCCTTCTTCCTTAAAGTCATACACATTTTTAAAATTCTTGTCCTGGTTGCCTAGCTTGGCAAGCACCTCTAGAAGCTCCCCACTGTTGTGTGCAACTGCCCAGCTGACCATGGCGGCTACACACTTCAGACATGCTCCTGTCTGGAGTACATAGGAGATGTTGGATCTTCTGAGTCTGTGGGGAGAAAAGGCTGTGCAGGCACAGATCAGATCTATCCCTAGAAACCTTGATATCTCTGAGCAGATTGCTCAGTGCATGCAGAAGAAGGGCTCCAGGAGGGACCAGCAACAATGCCATGTGAAAGCCAAGGAGCTGTGGCAGGCGTACCAGACGGTGAGAGAGGTCAACAATCTATCTGGTGCAGAGCTGCAGACTTGCTGCTTTTGCAAAGAGCTGCATGCCATCCTCAGCAGCGATCCCACTACTATCTGCAAGAACCCTGTGGATGCTTTGGAGGAGCCTGAATCACAGTCTCCACCATGAACAGTAAAGAGGATGACGTTGATGAGTAATAAGAGGAGTATGGGGGGCAGGTGATGGGAGGATCCAGCCATGCAGCGAGCCAAGATATAATTTTGACCCCAGAGCAGTCCAGCCAGTTCTGACACTTGAGCATGGATGAGTCTGATGCAGGGGAAGGAACCTCTGGTAAGTATGCAGGTTGTTTTGAAATTACAGGGATGGAACCCCCAAAATAGTAGGACATACCTACTAATTTACCTTCCCCCCCCCCCACTTGTGCTAGAAGTGGTAGGGAAACAACCGAGAGAGAGAGAGTTACGATAGGCTTTTCTTCCCTTCTAGAGTTAAGCAGAGGGAGGCACGCAGAGCAGTTTGTTTATGTTCACTGGCATGTCCCGTGAATCCTCCGTAGATATCTCAATAACACGTTCAGCAGAGGATCGCAGAGTATCTCCATGAAGTGTGCTGGGGAGGGCTGCCTTATTTCTTCTGCTTTGGTAGGATATTTTCCAATCATTCAGTAATTACGTCAGGAAGCATCATTACAGTACATAGGCTAGCAGAATAAGGGGCCTGGGTGGCATCAGGACACCAGCAGCAGCTGGGCTCTCCTGGCCGCTGTTACCCTCAGGAGTGAGATATCAGGTGAAATCACCACCACCTGTGGAAAACTATGCCTGTATTGAGCCCCATAGTCCTATAAACATATACTCATGCTGCTCTCCTCTCCCCAGAACCATACTCACCATGGCTGGTGGTGTGACCGGCACCATGCTGTATCAGTCCCAGGAAGAAGTCAGAATGTAGTGCTTACAATTTTGGGGCTCACAGGGTGTGAGTTCAGTATCCTAAGTTTTGATTTCTGTCCTGTATACACTGACAATGGTACCTCTGCAGGTTGGGTTGTATCTGTAGCTGCTGCTACTGTAGCCTTCAGGGTTTCTCTCTCCCCACCCACAGAAGACTTAAGCCAGAAAAACAGAAGAAAGAAGAGAACACAGGTTGACACGTTCCAGGAGATGCTGCAAGCCTGTGCTGCAGCAGAGACTGAAACCAGGGTGTGGAAGTTGACCCTTGCAGACAGCATGGAGACGGAAAGAGTGGAAAGGGAAAAGGCCTGAGAATCCAAGCAAGGAAAGGAGAGGGAGAGTCACCAGAAAATAATGGGACCCCTCAGGCAGCAAACAAAGATACTGTCATAGAATCCCATGCTCACCGCTCTGCAACCCACAGACAACTCAATGTCAGGATGTCCCTATTCAGCATTCCACGTGACATCAGAGCCTTCTGCATTACTCCTACCACTCTACCTCAGAGGACATTAAAGAAAATCAAAGCTCCACATTCACTGACTTGTGAAAAGGACATGGCTTGTGTATGTGTACCTGAAATGGAAATGACTGCTCTTACCCTTTCAAAATACATTAAGAAAATAAAGTTCTAAATGTGTTAGTTGCCTGGGTACATGTTACAGGAGTAAATTCTATTTTTGGAACATAATTTATCTTTATTAGTTCACAATATACGCTGGCTGGTGCTGAGCAGATATGATGCCCCCAAATTTCCTGTTACTTCATTTTGCCATGGAACCCATAAAATCGTTCTCAGACAATATTAATGGGTGTTATATTCTTATGCACACAGCATTCACTGCAAGAGTCATACTGGGCTCCAAAAGAACAAGGCCAGGCAGAGCACATTACAGCAATACATATTACTCTGGCTCACTATTAAAATGTTCCTGAGCCATACAGTTCCATGTTGAGGTCTTTATAGCCCTTATATCTGGTCATTCAAATTCAGCAGACAGCCACTCCTCTGCCACCTTCCACTTCAGCAGAAACTTCCCCACCTTTGCTTCATAGATGTTATGCAGGACACAGCAAGCAGCAATAACCACTGGGATTTTTTTCCCCATTGAGGTGCAATTTTGTAAATGGACAATGCCAGCAACCCTTCAGATGACCAAAGGCACATTCAAGTGTCATTTGCACCTTCTGAGCCGGTAGCTGAAGCGCTTTTTGGTGTTGTCAAGGTGGCTGGTGTATGGCTTCATGAGCCATGGGAGCAAGGGATTTGCTAGGTCTCCCAAGCTCACTATCGGCATTTCAACATTCCCAATGGTAATCTGTTGGTTGGGAAAGGGAATCCCTGCTTGCAGCTTTCTGAACACTCTTGTGTGTTGTCAGATGTGCATGTCATGCACCTTCCCTGACCAGCCCACACTGATATCAGTAAAGCATCCCCAGTGATCCACCACCACTTTCATTACCATAGAAAAGTAGCCCTTTCTGTTAATGTACTCTGTGTCAAGGTGGTCTGGTGCTAAAATAGGGATATAGGTGCTATCACCCTACTGCAGTCTGGGAACCCCAAATGGGAACCTCATTGCTGCAAAACCTGCCAGTATGGCCTGTACATTACCCAGAGTCACAATTCTGCGTAGTAGTAGATGATTAATGGCCCTACACACTTACATGACAACTGCCCCTGTGGTGAATTTCTTGAATCCAAATTGATTCCTGACTGTTCACAAAACAGGTGTATCAAGTTTCTGCAGTGCAGTCACCACTCACTTCTCAACTGTCAGCATGGCTCTCATTTTGGTGTCACTGCACTGGAGACCTGGGGCAAGTTCAACACACAGATCCAGGAATGTTGCCTTGTGTATCCAAGAGTTCTGAGCCACTACTTGTCATCCTAAACCTGCATGGCAATGTGAACCACCAGTCAGAGCATGTTTCTCAGACCAGAACCATCACCAGCTGCAGCTATTCCATGAATGCCACCAACAACTTTGAAAGGTTTCTTTCCATGTCCCACAGAAATCTAACCTCCAAGGAATCATGTTCCCCCCAGCTCCACAGATACTGCAGGATCAGTCACCTTGTATTTGCAATGCTCACGACTGAGGCTGTGAATCAGTCAAAGGTCACAGAAGCCACGGCTTGTGACCCCCCGTGAATTTTTCAGCACTGGTATGACTGACCCCAGGACCACCCTAGCAGCCTGGGGATCAGCCACACTAGTCACTGCTCTGACAGCTGGTCCCTGTCGCTGCCCTGTCGCAGTGGTCCAGGACCAGCAGCAGTTGCGGTGGGGCACGGGCTGCCCTGCCCAGACTGGTGGCAGTGGGGTGGGGGATTCAGGCTGCCCCCCCCCCCCGGCTGCCCTCTCTCCTCCCTACCCCCAACAGCAGTCTTCAGGAGCACCTCCTAACCAGCAGGTAAGATTAGTCACAGGTATTTTTAGTAAAAGTCATGGACAGGTCATGGGGCTGTGATTCTTTGTTTATTGCCCATGACCTGTCCATGACTTTTACTAAAAGTACCTAACTAAACTAAAACATAGTCTTACTCATGACAATAGTGCAGAGCTATGCAGGCTTCATGCTTCTGCCAGAGATGGCAGACAGTGAGGACGGACACATGGGTTTGCAGGCATTTTGGAAAGAGGCACCAAATATTATGGATTGCAGTTGAAATTATGGGAAGAAAAAACATTGCATTATGGGAAGTGTAACCCATGGTTCCAGTCATCCCTGCACAATTTGTTTTGGCCCCAAGACGCATTGTAACATCTTGTCAATACACCCCATGCTGGATGGTGGTGAGTTGCACAGTGGGATAATTACTCACATTGCATTTCACTCTGCATTGATGCAAATGCTCGTGATGAGGACATGCGCCACCAACACAAGGAGTATGGTGTACACATGTACAAGTGATGCATACAGTCACCGCAACTTAGCTTGACATGATTTTGTTATATAGATGTGGCCTCAGTTCTTATTCCTTTAATTATAGAACAATTCAGTGGAAGTAGTATTGTCCATACTCAGCTTGGCAGGATGGAGAGAGCAGAGTGATTATTACAGATTACAGTGCAAGACACAAGGGTGAGAACTTAATTTAACATATTCTGCACTGTAGCCAGGTGGTTGTTTACTGAGCCAGTGGTTGCTTTGCAGGTACCCTTCTCCTTTTGACAGGCCTCTGAACAGCTGCAAACAGGCTTTCAGGCAGGTAACAGTCCCTGCGTGGGGTTGTTTTCATAACAAAAGTCACTTCTTAATAATACTCACTTAAAAAGTCCATCACCATATAACTGTCCATACTTAGCTCCAGTATCTTCTCTCACAGCCCAGAGCTCTTCTTCTGTTCTAGTCTATTCTCACAACCCATCCTCCTAGCTGTTCCTAGCTGGAGCTTAGCATCCTCTCACTGGCCCTAGGCCCCCAAACTCAAGTCCCAAACACCATCCATGTTTCTCCGTAGGAGCCTCCTGCTCCCTGGGCTCCTCTCTGTCACAGCTCCCTTGGTTTTGGGATATTCCCCACAGCTTTCTGGGCTCCTCTCCTTCACTGTAGCCTGCAGCTATTCTATATAGGGCAATCACTTGGATTTCTCCCAGATGTGACTCATTCCGTAATTACAGTTAGCTAGCTCTGGCTTCTAAGGAGCAAGTCAGCCTGTTAAGCTCATATACTCTCTCTTGCTTTGCTGAAATTTGTTTTGGGGGCTATGAGAAAAATTCTGAGGTGTGCCAAAGCTAATTATGTTGGAAATAAGATTTCATATTCTCAGATGATGATATTGTGGGAGTTAGTCAATTGACAAGTTCAGGAATAATAAGTAGGATTGAAGGAAATAGGGCCATAAAGCCATAAGAAAATAAGCTTACTGATATTTAAACTTTTTACAGCTGTTATTTTTTTTACATTTACTGTTATTATTTTGTTTTAGAAAATTACAACTCCTCTCTGCCACAAAAGCCAATAAATGGAGATTAAAGAATAAAAATTCTGGAGATCTGGGTGTCTCTACTAATGGGATATAGCATTTTTCACCTCTAGGTTGCTGGTTTACTAGTATTACTAGTAACTCAAAATCAGTTTGGTAGTGCCTGAATATGGTTACCTACTGTCTGGTAGCCTTCCTGAAATGAGCTGATATCAGTCCATTCCTTAGTACATAGGAAATCACATCAAAATAACTACTTCTGGCACCTTTTTGAGAGTTTCAGAAATCCTCTGAGTTGTAGCAATAGGTTTTGGAATACGGACACTTGTTCATTTGATATGGACTCAGACCATCAACTCATTTCACACAGGCCACCACACGACATTCAGATCATTGTGTCTTTTGCCCACTACCAAACTCCTCTGGATATGAAATGGTGACTAGAAGCGAAAGGCTCCCTATCAACTTTATCAATTTCCCAGTCCTTCCCCAAGGTTCACCATAAGCTGCATCCCCCGTCAGCAAGCTCCATACACAGATAGGTGCTTACCACATGGGACTTGCTTTCCACTGGGCTCTGGGGTTACCCCATTCCTCACAGCTGCTTCTAAGATCCACAATTTAGGGGAGGTGGCTCTGGGGCTCCATCCTCAAAAAGCACTTTCAGTGGTGCTGTGAGCTGGGTCCCCCCTTTCCATAGTGGCATCTGATACTCCCAATGCAGGATGTGGGGAAAAGGTTCTCCAGTGCTCTCCTGTTCCTATCCCTCCCTCTCTTTGTCTCCTCTTTTTTTCCCCAAACCAAAAGTGAGGGAGGTGTGGGATTCAGCAGCGACAGGATGGAGAGAGTACGAGAGGAAAAGAAGAGTGAAATGGGGAGTGAGCAGTGGAAGGGAAGCAGTATTGAATATAGAATATGAAGTGAATTGGAGGGACAACACAAGTCAATAGAGAAGGAGAAGGAAAAAGTGAATATCTAGACTGAATGAGGGTGAGGGTAGAATAAGAGGGGGAAGGAATGGGGCTCTTGAAAGACTGCACTCATTGGTTATTAATTTCAGCTCTGGAAGGCATTTATTACAGCTACACAAACAAAATAGAGGGAACATTGGTCCATGCCAGGGGTGGACCATCTGAACCTGAGAAGGAGCCAGAATTTACCAATGTACATTGCCAAAGAGCCACAGTAATACTACAGGAGCCCCCATTAGTCCCCCGACCTGTTCCCAGCACCTCCCACCCACCAGCAGCCCTGCTGATCAGTGCCTTCCCCTCCCTCCCTGCACCTCCCGTTTTTGTGGCATGCAAACAGATCTGGGGAGGGGGAAGGGTGAGGACCAACAGCATAGAGAGTTCAGGGGAGGGGGCAGGAAGGGGTGGAGTGTGGGTAGGGTCTGTAGAAGAGCCAGGGGCTAGGCAGTGAGCACCCCCTCGGCACACTGTAAAGTTGGTGCCTGTAGCTCTAGCCCTGGAGTCAGTGTTTATACAAGGAGCCGCATATTAACTTCTGAAGAGCTGCATGTGGCTCTGGAGCCCCAGGTTGGCCACCCTTGCTCCATGCTATTGTAACTGTTCATATTGTACAAAACTCTCCTGATGTCAAGGCTGAGTTTTACTTACTTCAGTTTTATAGAATTGCTTCAGATAGATATTTCCTTCCTACACCACCCTGAAAAACTCCTTTCATTCCTTGAAGTTGATGCTCTCTAGTCTCTCCTCCTCTATTTAATTAATTTCTACAGTGATGAAAGACATTTATACAGCCCCCACAATCATTACCTAGTTCCCAAACACAGTATTACAATTTACAGTTAATTTGAAGTAGATACTGTTCTTGAATATCTGGAGAATTCCTATTTTCCTTCACCTTATTACCCCTCCCACAAGGTCTTTTCTTCCTTCTCTTCCCTCACCCCCTCCATTTTCTGTTACCTAAGGAAAACTTCTGAGAAGAGATGGATTTTGTACTGAGCTCTGAGAACAGCCTGCCTTGGGTGTGTTCCAATTCCCCCAAGGCCATTAGCCTCTCAGCAGCCTTTTAGCAAACAGCCTCCAGTTTATCTATATCCATTTTTATACCAAAACTATTATGCCTTTTTGAAGAAAAGAATGATTAAGCCTCAAATGCTGGTGGACCTCAGTGCACTATTAGGGCAGCAAAACCTACCACAGCTCTGCTTTTCAGAATCATGAAGCATACTCTCTTGATCTGGCTGTGGCAGCATTTTGAGGGCACTTCTAAAATACATGCCAGTGTAGAGCCAATAGTCAGCCCTATAAAAGGAGGGACATCAAACCATTTTTTAAAATCCAGGGGACAATTTCATCCCCAGAGCCACTCCACTGACTAATGAAATCACAGCAGGGAATAATTTGCCCCAAAGTGCCTCAAAGCACACAGCACTTTCCTTCATATTTCTCTTACCTGAGAAAGTACTGTGCTATGGTTGACTTCCTAATAAGGAGTAACACTCAAGCGCATTTGTGTTTGTCAGAGAAGACAGTCTCAACATATAAGGAGAAAGTTTGTTCTATGACAGATTATCCTAGACAGTGTTTAGCAAAAGTGTCACATATCACAAATATGGGTCAACATTATGTAAGGGAAAGGCTGACAGTAGCAATACAATATTAGAGACAGTACAGTGTTGTGTATCTAGGACTGCAAGAGCTTGCAGATTTTGCCACAACATCAATCTAGCCAGCTTTTAACGTTTTCAGCAACAGATTAATAGGATATTTTCCAAACACTGATTTATACAGCTGAACAAGGGATTGTACCTCTTATACACTGCAACTTTATGCAGCAGTGGAGGCAGCATTTTGTAGCACGTGTCATTCATATCAGGGAAATGTGAGACATGTCACACGCTTTTTCTGGCTATGGTAAATCATCTTTGCTGCTGTTTCATAGCTTGGGGGCCATGACTTTCAAGGTGGGTCACAATGATGTTGCTGTAGGGTTTCCCATTAAGAGACATTCACACTGCCCTCCTGTTTTCTGGGGACATGCCCCTACACATGTTGCTAGCAGAGAAGCCAGCCCTGTCCAAGAATTAGGAAGCATGGGGGAAATTGGATCATGTACTCCTTCCTCCTCATTACTATGTTCTGCTAGGTTACTACCAGTATTGCCAAAGCCAAATGTTCAAAAATCATGAGTCAGGCTCACCAAAAATCTTGAGATTGGCTTTAAAATCATGAAATTATGTAAAAATTATAGATTTGGTGTTCTTTATATTTACCTTCTGCTTTTTGAATCTTTAGGGTATATTGGCTTTGGAGGCCCCTGCAGGAGGCAGGCGGGAAGGTGAGGTGGGAGGAGGGATGAGGAGGAGCTCCCCTACCTCCCTACCGTGTCCCCTGAACGCTTCCAGCCTGCTGGTGGGCCCTGATGATCAGTGCCTCCTCCTTCCTCTCAGCATCTACCGTGGATCAGATGTTTCGCAGCATCAGGAGGTGCTTGGGGGGGGGGGGGAGGGGAGAGGAGCGAGGGTGTAGCATGCTCAGGAGATGGGGTGGAACTGCACAGGGAAGTGTGTGGGGCAGGTGGTGGCGGCAAGAAGAGGTGGGGTGGACCTGGGACCTAGGCAGAGCTGGGTGGGGAGAAGCATCTCCCCACCCCTATCAGATTAGAAACTTAACCCCCGCACCAACCTATGGATGGTCCTGCACGGAGGGCTCTGGAAGTTATGGATTCCGTGACTTTCATGACCTCCATGACATAAATGTAGCCTTATTTATAATTACTTGCTGTTGTTCAGTGATGAGCTTCTGATCCATTGAATCGTATTTCTGCCCAGGCCAACTCGATTCATTATTTCCTTTCAGCTATTGTATAGCACTGTATCAAATGCCTTACTGAATTCTAAATGTAATTCTATATTCTGTACATCTTCTAGCTTTGTCTATGAAAAAAAAATCTACCAAAAAGGCCATCTAGTTGGTCTAACTTGATTTGTTCTATTCTGTCTGGTCCCATATTGCTATTCTCCTCTATGCAAGTACTTTTTTCTTCTTCAAATAGTTACTCCATTTCTTTCAGCCTGGAAGTTATGCTCATAGGACAGTGGTTTCCAGAGTAACTATTCCCTTTTTAAAGGCCTCTGATGTGCTCACACTCTACCAGTCCCCTGATGCCTCTCCAATTCTCTGATTTTTAAAAAATAAATTACTAGCTGTTTAGAAAATTCTATAGATACCCTAGAGTGCACTTCACAAGGGCCTGTTCAAGTGCTTATTTTTAATTAAGTAATTCTGAGTTCCTATTTTCCAGAAATTTGCATCTTGTATTTCTTAACCAAGTCATTATTCAAGGGTCTAATCCTGCTCTCATTAAAGTCAATGGCAAAAGCCCCATTCACTTTAGTAAGAATATGACCTGGCTTCAAATTTTATCTCCTTTATTACCAAGTTTTCAAATAAAGGGTTTTTTTTGGTTAAACAACATTTTGTTGCATTCCCCCCTTAGGAGTTACAAAGATACTTAATATGAATCATGCTAACACCTCCTCCCCCAAAAGCAAATATCTTACTACCCTTTAGAGACTGGGAAATCATACTTACCTTCCTTTTGGTTGCCCTAGGCAGAGTCATAGCCTATGTTTATCATGATTTGGATTCCCTGTGCAGCAAAGAGGCATCTAAGTGCCAGAAAGGAAATTTTAAGTTTTATACATATGGTTAAAGAACCTATCAGTGTATTAAACCTTCATTTCTTTCTCAGAGCAATTGCTTTGCTAATAATTGTGCTTTTTTCTATTCTAACATGCATCAATTTACATTTTGAATTTTCCTCTGATTTAAAGACAGCAATTAGACTCTGTTTTTGAAATTCTCTATCTTGTAGCATCACCAGAACACAAACACCACTTTTGATAAGTGGGGGTTCTCTATATCCTAACCCAGGGGTCTCAAACTCAAATGACCACGAGGGCCGCATGAGGACTAGTTCATTGGCTCGAGGGCTGCATCATTGACATGCCCCCCTCGCTGCCCCCGCCCCACCACCACCCCACCCCTTCCATGAGGTCCCACCCCTGCCCTGCCTCCTCCCCTGAGCATGCAGCTCCTCACTCCTCCCTACTCCCTCCTGGAAAGTGCTAAGCACCTGGAGGTAGGCAGGGAGGAGGCGGGAGCACGGGGCACTTGACAGCTGCAGGACATTAAGTGAGGGGAGAGAAGGGGCATGGGGAGCACGGCTGGCCACAGAAAATAACCCCATGGGTCACATGTTTGAGACCCCTGCCTTAGGTGAACTACTCCATCACCTAACAAATCTGAGCCTCATACTCAGCGTTACACATACAACGATACAAAAGTATAGTAAAAAATATTTTTCATGGTGCATCGAGTCATAGTGCCGACGCATGTTATACTCCTCAGGAACAGCAATCATTTGCTGAAAAATAAGGCATTGAATTTTATCTTTTACCTCTGTGAAAAATATAAATTCTCCCATTTGTCTTGGAAAACTCTTTTCTTCCATGAATGTTCTTTTCTTTGATTAAGTCATTTCCAAGCAGTTTTAATAAAATATATTCACTTAATAATGTACCTCTCTCAAAGGACCAAACAGGAACTTACATTTACTTCTATTAAAGCACCCTCCTGGACGGGGCTACACTCACACTCCACTCTTGCTCTGCCTCTTCCAACCCCTTCCCTGTCCCCTTCAAACTCCTTCCACAAAGTTCCCACCCCAACTCTGCCCCCTTTCCTCCCCTAGTTCAATCCCTTCATCAAAGTTCCCACCCCAACTCCGCCCCCTTCCTGCCCCTAGTCCAACCCCTTCCCCAAATTCCCGCCCCCTCCTCCCCAAATTCTCCCTCTCCTTCCCTGTGCAGGAGGCTTCCCACTCCTGGCCCCTCTCTCCCAGAAACTGCCAAGCCACCAGAGAATTGCCTGGCGGTAAGCGGAGCAGCGGGAAGCAGCAGAGCGGGAGAGAAGCATGTGGGAAAGTGGGGGGGGGCGTGCAGGGAGCTTGGCGGAGAGATGGCGGGGGGCCTCGGGGAGCTTGGCCAGGGGCCACAGGGGAGCTTGGCGGGGGAGGCAGGGGGAGCATCGCGGGCCACAGGGCAGGGTTTGCCGGGCTCCATGTTTGGGACCCCTGTCCTAAAACATGGTTCTGCAACATTCAGAATTTTGTTGCTCATCAGGATAATATTCTTTTTATGGGAAGTAAGTACACAATGATCTAATTGTGAAACAAAAACATTATCTAGATAGTCATGAAATGTAATAATTTGCTCAAAATTCAGAAATCCAATGGTATATTCCTCAATTTGCTATACATTATGCTAAAGTAGTAAATTATGATAAGCCCTTAAATTATGATGAGACTAGATTTCCATAAGAAAGGTTACTCCCCTTTTCATAACTGCTGTTCTTCGAGATGTGTTGCTCATGTCCATTGCATACCAGGTGTGTGCATGGCCATGTGCATGGTCATCGGAGATTTCTGCCTTAGTGGTATCCATGGGGCTGGCTGTGATGCCCCCTCGAGTGCCATGCTCATGTGTTGGTATATCAGGTGCCGCTGGCCCTATGCCCTCCTGGTTCCTTCTTGCCAACAAACTCCGACAGAGAGGCAGAAGTGTGGGTAGTGCAATGGACATCGGCAACACATCTCAAAGAAAAACAGTTACAAAAGGTTGGTAACCGTTTTTGCTCCTCCGAGTGCTTCCTCATGTGGATTCCACTCTAGGGGATTCACAAGTAGTATCAAGCTGGGCTCATGGTTCAGTCTTGCAGCTTTCATCACTGTTCTGCCAAAGCAGCATAGTCCCGAGCTTGGTGGGTCAGTGAATAATGAGAAGCAAACATGTCGATGGACGACCAGGTAGTGGCCTGACAGATCTCTTGGATCAGTACTGTGCCAGGAAGGCTGTCAATAATGCCTGTACTCTAGTCAAGTGTACCATCACAACTGCCAGCAGAGGCACCTTTGCCAGCCCTTTTCAGTAACAGATACAGGCTCTGATCTTCTGAGCAGACACTGGGCGACCTTTCACCCTGTCTGCCACCGCAACGAACAACTCCATTGACTTATGAAATAGCTTTGTTCTATCTGTATAGAAGGCCAATGCCTTCTGGATGTCCAGGGTGTATAACCCACATTTCTCATCTGATGCATGAGGCTTTGAAAAAAAGACTAGTAAGTATATGTCCTGGCCAGTATGAAAATGGGAAATAACCTTAAGCAGAAATGCCAGGTGTGGGGGCAGCTGGATCTTGTCCTTGTAGAAGACCGTATAGGACAGCTCCAAGGTGAGCGCCCTGACGTTATCGCGACCAGGAACAAAACGTTCCAGGAGAGAATCAGGAGAGAGCAGGAAGCCAACGGCTCAAAGGGAGATCCCAAGAGCCTTGATAGCACAAGATTCAGGTCCTGGGGGAAAAGGGGTCTTGGACATGCAGATAGAGGCACTCCAGACCCTTCAAAACCATGCCATCATATGGTGAGTGAAGATAGACCTGCCTTGGTACAGAGGATGGAACACCGAAACAGTCTTGGTCAAAGAGAGAGACAAGCCTTTGAGCTTGAGGTTCACCAAATAATCCAGGATGCAGCTAGGCCTCCGAGGCCTGAACACGTCGCTCCAACACATGAACCTTTCTCACTTCACCACGTAGGTCACCCGTGTGGAGGGTTTCCTGCGGAACATGAGGTCAAGCATGTCCGATTGTCCATGCTTAGTCATGCAGTAGCCAAACCATCAAGTGTAGTGCCACCAGGTTCAGGTGCAACAGACTGCCATAATTCTGGTACAGCAAATCTGGCCGAAGAGGCAGCTGTAATGGGGCAGCTGCCAAAAGGCTCAGCAACATACCAGACCAGTGATGGCAAGGCCATGCGGAGGCTACCAGGATAATCTTTGCCCTGTCTTGCTTGACTGTGAATCAACGGCACTGGCAGGAAGGTAACATCAGCGCTCCCGACCATGGAGCTACTTAACACTAACTACTAAAAAATTAACTATATATAAGGCCCTAAGGCACAAAGTCCAAAGATGAAAACTGCTAGCCTTTGCTAAGTAAGGAAAAGTGCTCTGACTAACCACTGTGGGCGGTAAGAAAGAACTGAGAGGGTGTAGGGTCGGCAGTACCTGATATACCAGTGCATGAGCGCAGCACTCAAGAGGGCACCACAGCTGGCCCTATGGCTACAGCTAAGGCAAAAATCTCCAACAAGCAGGCACGTGGACGCACTCACACCTAGAATGGAATCAACATGAGCAAGCACTGAAAGAAGAACCGGTGCATGAGTTATTTATTTATGAGCTGAACAATTGACCCACAGGGAACTGGCAAGATCACGAATAAGCTAAAAATTGGCAACTACTGTATAATCACAAAGAAATAAACAGATACAGACCAATTCAGTCAAATTAAGTCTGTTATGAAAACTTTCACAAATGAAGATGTCAATGTAATAAATAATGTAAAGATGCAATTTATATGGCATTTATAGTACATGCTGGGAATAAAAACAGAGGAGGATGTGCAGGCCATTTACATTTAACTAATGAGCTATCTCCTGAGAATGATGACACATTGCTAGAGTTTTGATCATAGACAGTACTACAGAACATAGTGCATGCATTTGAGTACAATAGATTGAATATCAGCCAGTAAAAATATCTGAGGACCAAGGGGCATAAGAGCGGCCTGATTTACACTACAGGATTAGGTAAATGTAAGCTGCCATGCATCAACTTAGCTGTGCGTGTGTTTACACTGAAATTTGTCTCCCAGCAATGTAAGCTTTCCATTACACCAATATAGTAAACACCTCCTAAACAGTACTGAGCCATGGTTGATGTATTGAAGTCAATGCAGCACAAATGTCAACACTCTTATGTTGACCTTGACAGTCCTCTAGCAGCTGTCCCACAATGCCCAACACTGACCACTCGTCACAATTGTGACTTTCACTGCCCAGCAGTCAAGGAGACCGGAAGCCCCTCTCCCTTCCTCTTTAAAGTCCTGAGAATTATTGAAATTCCTTTTCCTGATTTCCCAGTTTGGCGAGCACACCTACCAGCTCTCTGTTGTTGTGAGCAACTGCCCAGCTGACTACCCAGATACACACACACTCTGAAGCAGACAGGAGATATTGGATCTCCTGGGCATGTGGGGAAAAAAGGCTTTGTAAGCACAGCTATGGACCAGCCATAGGCTCCTAGGGATTGCAGCCTTATTTCTTCCTCTGTGGTAAGACACTTTCCCACACCAGTTGGTGATAACTTCAGCAAGCACCATTGCAGTACACAGACTAGCAGTATATGGGCCAGGGCGGCTTTGGGATGCCAGCAACAGCTGTGCCCTCTGTGCCTTTATTACCCTCAGGAGTGAGATACCAGTTAAAATCACCCTTGCCCTGTGAAAAATAATGCCAGTGTTCAAGGTCATCACCCTGTATTGGGGTAGGTAACCTATGAAACGCGTGCCAAAGGCAGCACATGAGCAGATTTTCAGTGGCACTCACACTGCCCGGTCCTGGCCACCAGTCTGGGGGGGGGCAGGGCTCTGCATTTTAATTTAATTTTAAATGAAGCTTCTTTAACATTATAAAAACCTTATTTACTTTACATACAACAATAGTTTAGCTTTATATATTATAGACTTATAGAAAGAGACCTTCTAAAATTGTTAAAATGTATTACTAGCACGCAAAACTTTAAATTAGAAAGAATGAATAAATGAAGACTTGGCACACCACTTCTGAAAGGTTGCCGACCCCTGCCCTATACTCGATTGCTGTTTTTGTGGACCTACAGGTTCAAGAATCCTGGACTTGCCTCCCTTTGAAGGCAATCGAGAACTCAATTTCAGCACCTTCTTGCGCTCCCCACCCACCAATGTTCCACATGGCAGCAGGAGCCACATCCCTACCCTTATTACTCCACATTGGGGTACATTAAGGACAACCACAGTTTCACATGCACTGACCTGTGAGACCCAAGGTTAGTGCATATGTGGCTAAAATGGAAAAAGAATGTTTCTTCCCCTTCTTTAAGCCCAGTTCCATAAATTGAGTAAGGTTTTAATGTACTTGCTTTTAACTTGCACAAAACATTGTTAACGTGTTTGTTACTCAAAGAATCTCTATTGTTTGGAAGATGAATTATCTTTATTAGTTCCCAACATATCCTGCAGAATCACTGGCAATACTGAAAGCACCCACTTAACTTGTGATTGTACACCTCGACACAACTCATAGGATCACTGATCAACACAATGTAATAATCATAAATGTACAGTAAACACCACAACATTAATAGGTGCACTGGCATGGTTACATTCTTAGATGTGCACCAAACATCACTTGGTTCCTAACAGGCCCTCGAACTGCAGCATTCAATAAAGGATAATACACCACAATACATTGCTGAGGCTTGCTGTTAATGTCCTCTTTCAAAGCCTTTTTGAGCTGTATAGCTCCACATTAAGCTCTTCTGATAGCCCTTGTATCTGGCTGGTCAAATTCAGCAGACAGCCACTCCACCTCCTCCCTGGTGGCAACTTTTCCTCCCTTGCTTCACAGATGTTATGTATTACACAGCAGGCAGCTATAACCATTTGGATATTTTTCTCACTGGGATCCAGGCTTCTGAATAAACATGCCAATATCCCTACAGCCTACCAAAAGCACATTCAACTGTCATCCTGCACCTTCTGAGCCAGTAATTGAATCTTTCCTTGGTGCTGTTCCAGTAGGCTGGTATATGGGTTCATGAGCCAGGGGAGCACGGGGTAGGCTGGGTCCCTCAGGATCATTATTGTATTTCAATACCACCACTGGTAATCTGCTTGTTGGGAAAGAAAATCTCTGCTTGTAGATTTCTGAACAGTCCTGTGCTCTTAAACATTCCAGTGTTACGCACCTTCCCTGTCCAAACAATACTGACATTGGTGAAATGTTCCCAGAGATCCACCAGCACTTGCATAACCACGAAAATAACCTTTTCTGTTGATGTACTCTGTGGTAAGGAAGTCTGGTGCCAAAATAGGGACATGCGTGCCATCTATCACTCCTTTGCAGTTTGGGAGCCACATTGCTGCAAATCCATCATGTCCTGCACATTGCTGAGACTCTCAGTCCTGCATAGCAGAAGATGATTAGTGGTCCTGCATGCTTGCATGAGAATGGACCCCACAGATGGATTTTCCAACTCCAAAATTATTTCCTGCTGACCAGTAGCAATCTGGCACTGCAAGTCCACAGCCCAATCACCACTTTCTTCTCCACTGTTAGTGCAACTTTTATTCTGGTTTGTCTGTACTGGAAGGCTGGAGCGAGCTCTGCACACACATCCGTGAATGTGGCCTAGCACATACAATAGTTTTGCAGCCACTGCTTGTCATTCAAAGCCTGCATTACAATGCCATCTCAGTCAGAGCTCATTTTGCAGGCCCACAAATGGCACGCCAACATTTGCAGCTGCCCAGAGAATGCCACCAACAATCTTGAACTATGTCCCCAGCAATCAGACTCCAGGAAATTGTCATGTGTCTCGTGGCTCTTCTTATGACACTACAGATACCAGAGGATCATTGTGTTCTTGCCCACAATGTTTTTGACAATAGTGTAGAGCTGTGCAACTTCCATGTTTCTGTCAGAGGTAGCAGACAGCATCAAATCTCACATGGGTTCTTAGGATTTTCAAAATAGATGCAAAAATTTATGGGACAGAGATAGCATTATGGGGTGAATATGTTGCATAATGGGAGTTCCCAGCATCCTCTGATTATTCGATTCTTCCCCACCATGCATTGCCAAAACTTCCCAAGAGACAGTGTGCTGAATAGTGTTGAATTGCACACTGGGATACCTAGCTATGGTGCACATACTGTGCAACAACACCTGATGATGCATGCAGCGCTGATGCAAGGAGCCAAGTATGCATAAGTGATGTACTAATTGTGTTAGCAAACGTTTGTAGTGTAGACATGCCCAGAGAAGAGTTTCACCTTTAGAAAAGCTCCACCCAGACAGATGAAACTATCTTCCTCAAATGAACACAATGTACAGCCCATCAGGAACTATTTTACTTGCTGGGCAAGTCTCTGAAATGCAGTTGCTAAAAGGGGTCAATATGCATTTGAAAGGCAGGCATTAAAAGCCACAGTATACTCAAGGGATCATCCTTTAGGTATTGGCTAGACAAAGAAGAAAATGAGAAACCTTGACGGTATGGTAGGTAATAGGGGAAAATCTGTTTGGAGAATGGGCATGGCTGCTCTAGTTGATGGGTGACTGCTGTCTGGAAAGGAAAGAGACCCAGAGTAAGGGAAGGACAGGAGAAAGAGAGAGAACTCTGAACTTTGTGGCAGAGGAGGACCTCTCTTTAGGGACTGCTGAAAATCCAATACTGGGGCCATGGTCACAGACTGGTTTTTGGAATGTGGAAGCATTTGCATTTCTTTTCCATCAACTAAAACTGCCTTGTCTAGTTTAGTTTAAGTGAAGTGGACATCTAGGTATGTTACGTCAACTATTTCTTTGTTTTTACTTCATTTTCTGTTTTCAGTAAATTTTGTTATTCAGAAATCTGCTGCTGTGGGGAAAGAGTTTTTCCTCAGTGCATTATCAAGACAAAAAACACTCACCATCCTCAAACAAGAGGGGTACAGGAGGCTAGAGAGGTTCTGGAGCCTAATCTTTTACCTCTCAACTTTCATTTTGGTAAACAAGTTATGGGCAAAAGCAGCAGGCAAACACCTAGGGAGATGCTAACAGAACCAAGAAAAAGATGAGAGCTAGTGGTGGGGTTAAATTACTATAGAGCTCGAGGTTCTCAGTTTTCCACAGAGTTGTAAATACAACTCAGTGGAAAACCCCATTGAGAACATATTACGGACAACTGTATTGTGATTGTGAATGTGATTAAATCAGAGGATAATTTTAGACAATATTTGGACTTTTCCCTTATGCTTTAGGTCCAACTCCTTGCTCTCTAGTCACACAAAAACCTCTTAGGAACTTCAAACAGGAGATTTGCCTCAGTAAAAGGGAACCTTATTAGGCCTATTCCCATGGAGTTTCATGCAGTGATTTTTTTCCCCTCTGGCTTTGCAGGATTGGCTACGTCAGCACTGGTCATTGAAATAGGCAGGCTTTCGGAGCAGGGCAGCCTTCTCCTTCAGCCTTTGTACTATGTCCTAGCTCCACAGATCCAGGAAGTCTTTCTACAATGACAAATCCACATACCACATTCAGTCATTATAAAATTATGGTTTTGTATTTTTCCCCACTTTTACCAGCTGCAGAGTTCTCATACTACTTGATCTATTGGCACCCAATGGCAAAACTGTCAGTACTGGGCATGCTCCCGCAGAGAGATTTTCCTATGAACTATAAAGCCAAGCTTTTCAAATATCACATCAATTCCCCCTTGCCTCAGGTTGTCTTCCTGAATGCTTGTTCATCTTGAAATGGTGATTGTAGTGAAGCGGGGACTCACCCCTGCGGTGCCTCCCGCTGGTCTGTCCAGGAATTAGCTCTTCCAGCGTCCGGAGCATCCTCTGCAGGCCAACGTCCCGCTCGCTGCTCGGCCCCGGGTCCCTCCCTGGACCCCAGTGCCCTCTTCCCTAGGGTGCTGCACCCCTGCAGTACTCCCACAGTCTCACTCTGGGTCTCCCCTCCCTGGGGAACCCCCACCTCCTATCCCCACCTTGCCTCAGTCTAGGCAACTGCCAGTCACCACTTGCCCCCATTCTCTGGGGCAGACTGCAGTGTCATTGCCATTCATCACTGGCAAGGGGGGTTGGCCTGCTGCTTCTGCCTCTAGAGCCCTGGGCTGCCTCTTGCAACCCCAGTACCCTTTGTTGGGCTTGTCCCCTAGGCCCTACAGCCTGGGGGTTTCCAGGCCAGCGCTTCCCCAGCTCCTCTTGCCTTGCCCCCAGCCCTGCTTCCCTCTAGGTACCTTACTCAAGCTCCCAGCAGCCAGGCCTGTCTGCCTCTGTAGCCAGAGGAGACTCTCCTCTCCACCAAACTCTAGGCCCTTTTATCAGGGACAGCTGGGCCCGAATTGATGCAGCCACAGCTGTGGCTGCTCTGCCCAATCAGCCTGGGAGCTTGCTTGCTCCCAGCTACAACCCTTTCCTGCGCTGTTTAAGCCCCTTTTAGGGGGAGTGGGGCAGCCACCCCACTACAGTGATACACTATGAAATCATTTAGCTCTTTCAAATTTATACCCATTCTCATACCTCAGCTTCTCAAGGAGAATGAGCAAGAGCTAGCAAAATTAAAACAAACAAAAACCCCATGTCACAAAACTTCCATTACAACATTGCCTCTAAGTGAAAAGATTACTTCCCAGCTAGATAAAACATGTTTTATAAGCTCAGGTAATAACAATGCCGTCCATCATTCCGGTTTTCAAAAGATTATTATGACATAGCATTATGTAGCATAATCCCTATTTGTGTAGTGGTTGAGGGAAGTGGGGAGAGAGTACATGCAGAGAATGTACCATTAGATGGTGTCCCACAGCCATCTGTCTCAGAAGCCTTTTTCACAGAATGAGAGTGGGTGATGGGGGAGGGGGAAGTTCTGCAGACCCTCTTCTGCCCCTCCAGCACTGGGAGCTATCACAACATTTACTAATGCATATTTTTTGACAAATATTATACAATTCGCAAAGAGAAATCTCTAACAAAATAAGATAGATCCCATCAACAACTACGGTGACCTCTGTGGTATAGTCTTGTATTTCAGTAATATCACAACTTAAATAAATACTGCACCTCCAGGAGGCCAGAGAAAGACATTTCAGGTGGACAGGGGGAACCTGCGCACTATTCACAGTTGTAAGCAGAGTAGCTGCACTATGAGGGGAGGGGCCTTCACAGGTGAAATGGCTAAGTAGAAGCCACTTGTAGCTTTTTGCTTATTAAGTGGAGATACAGACAAAATGCTCTAGGGATGCATGGAAGCTGGGGCAACTGTGATCTCACAGTGCTTACTAATTTTTTTAAAAGGGTATAACCAGCTGTCCCCCTTCTCTACACCTGCTGGCTGGTGTCAGATACCAGCAGTTTGACTACCAATGTAGATTCAAAACACTGATTATGATTCCAACTCAGGTGGACACTGTTTGAGGATTAATGTGTTACAAGCTGTGCTAGCCAATCCCTCCTTATACACAAAAACCACTAACCCTCTGTCTGAGTCCTGTACAAATTCAGAGACTCTCTATCTTGTCCCCCTTGCCTGTGCACATGCAGGAAGAATCACACTGGGGTCAACGCTTGGCCCTTGAACCACAGCAGGCAGTTGTCTTCTACTAGACACAGCAGTTAAAACAGCATTCATAGAGCAGTGAGCTCTTCTTTTTCAATAGGCTAGCAAGAACCATGGATTAGGTTCAAGACACAGAAGGTCCTTTGTACTCTGGACCCTTTCAGAGTTTGTGCTGCCTCTTTTCTCCCCTCCCACAGCAGAGAACAACAGCTGAGAGAGGGAGGCTGCAGAGATCTCCCTCTGAGATCTGCCTCTTGGTACCTTAAAAAAAAAAATTAAAAAAAAAATAGGACTTTGCTCTTCCCTTGGGTTTCTTTGTTCTCTCTCACTCACCACTGCTTTGCTTGGGAAAACAGAGAGGAACATCAGGGAGAAATTGTGTCCACTTTTAGGAAAGTGGGAATGTGCAACTGTTTCCAGTTTCAGGGAAAATGCTGCACTAGTCAGATAACTTAGTTCCTCAATTGTACATGGACAGTAATGCCTCGCACAGAGGCAAGTCACAATGTAGGTTACAATGAAACACAATTTTTAATGTCACACTGGCCAAACCCTACAATCCTCACTCTAAGAGCAACACACACAATTTCAGTATTGAAATCTCCACTGATTTCAATGCAGTACTCATGCAAGTGATCATTTCTTACCATAAGAGCGCAGAAACAGGCCCCAACTGAGGCAATAACAAAAATAGATTGCAAGTGATTATGCAGTTTAGATGTAATATACTGACTATTTAAGGAATTTCCTGTATCATTTGATTCTATTTTCAGAGATTTTTGAAGACATTTGACAAAAATCTACCGTTTCTTCTCAATGTTACTCATGAATCACGAGCAAACATAATCAGTTTCCAGAACGTACATACCCCCTTTTAACCCCAGGCATTTGATAACGATTCACCAATTGTAGCTACGGTCTAACATGGTTAATGATTACGTAAATTACATTTCTCCATTACGTGATCTCACATTATATAACAAGGAAAAGGCACGTGTAAAGTGCAACGTTTGAACTGCAAAACAACTAGGGATCAATGCCTCAATACAGCTTGGATGTTGCCTTCCCCAACGTCCTCTCTGCTGTGTATCCAAAGCTAATAAGTCCATAAATAAAATAAAAATGACCCATTTTCTTACCTATATATATATATATAGGGAGGCAATTAAATAAGGATTGTATCTTGCCACAGAATCCTTAGTACAGACACAGATAATCCACAGCTTGCTTTTTAGTTAACCAACTCGGATTCATAGGAAATTATAACGTACATCCTAAATTTTTTTTAAAAATCTGTATGCTGGAAATTGAAAAGGGTTATTTTAGGATTGGATTCAGATGGGAGGAGGATTAATGAGAAATGTCCCTCCCACTCAGTCCTAATGGCACACACTGACAGTTCCTTAGAATGCTGGTTGATCAAGTCATGCTGTAGTATTAAGTCCACAGGTCTTCACATGTGCTGAATCAGCATCTCATACTGCAAGCTTCTGACTGTCTGCTACCAAGAAGCAGCATTGCATCCAGGACTGCTTATTCACCCTCATTCAGGCTCAAAGGAAAAATGAGGACACAGTGAGTGACTTCAAAATAAGTTAAACGTCTTAGTGGAGGAGAGGAAGGAGAGGAGAACATGAAATAAAATAAATGAAAAAATGGAATGAAGAAACTATCAGAGAAGGGATTAAAGGAACAAAGGGGAAAATGATGAGAAACCCTTTCTCCCTTCTCTTCCATATTTATCACTTTTCCACTCTATTCCTTTTTTCCTTATCTTTCTTTCCACTCTTTTTTGTCACTATAGGCAATGGCTGGCTGGTGTGCAGATAATCCGGCAACAAGCTGCTGAACAGTTCAGAGATTAAGCAGTATTCAGGGAGAGGGATGGTAGATAGTGATTTGATGAGAGTTGTTTTTCCAGGAGGAAGATTCAGAAGACGAATGATCTTAATATTTTGCAAACTTCAGACATGTAGCATGGATCAGAACCATAAAGGAATCTTCCTCATGATGACTGTTATTACTAGGCATAAAGCTGGACTTTTAACTTTGTTTGCAAAAGTCAGCTTAAGATGATTACTAGGAGTGTTTCCATTGACTTCAGTGGACTTTGGATCAGGCCTTAATAAAGGAAAGCAAATGCTACAACAAAAATTCAACTGATTTTTGTTCAAACATTGTGAATTAACTTCAGCTGTGTTCAGGCCCCATTTTGTATTTGCTCTTCATATATGTTCTAGTGACATTTGCTGGCAAGAATGTTTGCAGAAACAGAAGGCATTATGCACATTGTTCTCTGAATTATTATTATCTGAATAATGAGCAGGTTAAACAGAAGATTCCCAAAGATAAGAATAAATTGGGAAATTTCACCCCTATTCTGTGCCTTCCTGAATTATAGGCTGAAGGACTATTAGAAGAATTCTGAAACATGTTTCATGACTGATTTTATTGGTTGCCCAATTGCAAAACTTAGATGTGTGTGCTTTCAAATTGTAACAAATCTGTGTGTGCTCTTCTGTTTGTATTCATTTTTAATTAAAACTCTGGAAGATTTCATTTAATTTTTGTAAGGTCAAAGCAAGGATCAAGGAGAATATGGAAGAAGCTCCCAAACTCAGCTACATTTCAAAGTTACTCCAAATTCACATATTATAATTCTACAAATATGCTCTCTATCCTCTCAGATTAGCTCTGAAGCTAAAAGTTTTGGAGAATGGCCAGAGTAAAAGACAAGAAGAGAAGAAATTAAGGGGAAAGAGTATAAAAATGTATAAACCTGAAATTTCTTCTTATCTCACAGATGAAAACACACTTACTATGAACTGTACTGTTGACCAAAGCAGAATCATTCAATTAAGAAATATATAATGTTGGTTTGGCACCTTTGCCATTGTACTGATTATCCATTTTGATCACACAGTCTATGAGAGTGACCAATCAGATTAACCTTTACTATTGGTTCAAAACAATACTATTGCAAGTTTCCTATTTTGCCCTCACAGGTCTAGTAAGAACACAGAGTGCAGAGCAAACATGTTCACAACATTTCATGGTGACATGTAAAAAGTGCAAGTGAATTCAACATAATTTATTTAAAAAGTGTAAGACAGCTAACAAAAGAGTAACCCTTGGCATAGGAATATCTATTCTAATCTTATTCCTAACACAAACATTTTTTGTTTATGTTGCTGACAAATAGATGTCTTAGAAAATCTCTAGACTTTCAAGCATTTCTTCTCAAATTTGACATTGAACAGGAGAAATGAAGAGACATGAACAACATTAGCGAGACAGCTTTATGCTCAAAGACGACTTTCATATTAAAAATTACTCAAACCATACAATGCTTATTGGGAATATCACTTCAGTGTTCTATTTCCACATGCTGAATTATTTTCCTTCATGAGCAATAAGTTCGCTGTCCAGATACCTTTATTCTTTGTGACATTCCGGTACTTAAGCCTAAGGCACCAACATCCTTAGAAAGGTTACACAAAGTGGTAATGCTTGAGATCTGAAAAATTGCATTGAGGCATTGAATTCTGAACCTCAGTTATTTCACCCCCTATGCTGACAATTGCCAATACTGTTGCATTCCCCACACCCTTCCTTCTAGCTGCATGTCACTGTTATCCAAATATTTCCTTTGGCTGAAAATGTCGCGTAGTTGAGGAATAACTGAATTTATATGAATGGGTGCTCTTATTTATGACGGTTCTGTTTACTAGATGATTCATTGCCTCAAATAAGAATATTTGAATGTGTTGAGATATTTGTACTGAAGGCACCATCTGTAGAGCAATATTGTTTGGTGGTCACTGGATGGCTGATTTTGTTTGGTACTCCTCAGTATATGCCCCTGTAGATGTTATTATCTTGTTAAAAATCAAAGATTATGCTTTGCTGGACACTGAATTAATAGCTTTTTTCTGCTTTTTTAATCTCGTGCTTTTCCTTCTACACCAGTGAATCATAGTCTCTTGCTCTCCATTGTTGGTGGAGGTTGTTTTTTACCTTACGCATTAACAGAATGTAAAACTTGATAAATGATTTCTGGGAAGATATACATAATGCAACAAAAAGTACAAGAGTATGTATTTGAAAAAATGGCAGGAGGGATACACGGAGCCAAATTCTGCTCTGTCTTACTAGGAGTGCTAACTTGGAGTAAGTCAGTTGACTTCAGTTGATTTACACAGTTGAAACTTAGAAGAATTTGGCCCATATGGCATTCTTGTAAGCAAATTTTGGGAAATGTGGTCTAGAGGGAAAGTACTATAAGGTGGGTGCACAACTAGTTGAAAGACTGTACTCAAAAGGAATAGTTATCAAGGGTTCGCTGTCAATCTAGTAGGGATCCCAAAGGCGTTGGTCCTGGGTTCAATATTTTCATTAATGACTTGGATTGTGGAGTGGAGAATATGCATATAAAATCTGCAGATGACACCAAGTTGGGACAGGTTGCAAACACGTTGGAGGACAGGATCAAAATTTGAAATTGACAAATTGGAGAACTGGTCTGTAATAACAAGATGAAATTCAATAAAGATAAGTGCAAAATACTTCACTTAGGAAGGAAAAAAATCAAATGCACAACTACAAAATGGTGAACAAGTGACTAGGTGGTAGTACTCCTGAAAAAGATCTGGGGGTTTTAGAAGATCATAAACTGAACATGAGTCAACATCATCCTGGAGTATATTAACAGGTGTTGTATGTAAGACATGGCAGGTAATATTCTCACTGTGAGGACTCAAGTGGAATCTTGTGTCCAATTCTGGGATGCCACATTTAGAAAAGATGTGGACAAATTGGAAAGAGTCCAAAGGAGAACAAAAGTGATAAAAAGGTTTAGAAAACCTGACCTGTGAGGAAAGATAAAAAAAACTGGGCATGTTTAACCCTGAGAAAAGACAAGGGGCAGGGAGGGGCACCTGATTACAGTCTTCAAATATATTAAGAGTTATTATAAAGAGGACTGTGATCAATTGTTCTGAATTTCCACTTAAGGTAGGATAAGTAGTAATGGGCTTAATCTGCAGTAAGAGGGATTTAGGTTAGCTGTTAGGAAAAACTTTCTAGCTGTAAGGGTAGTTAACTCTGGCATAGACTTCCTATGAAGGTTCTCGAAGCCCCATCCCTGAAGGTTTTTAAGAACATGCTGAACAGGAATGGTCTAAGTTTACTTGGTTCTGCCTCAATACTGGAGATAGGCCTTGAGGACTTCATGAGGTCTCTTACAGCCAACCCTACGTTTCTATGATTCTATTGCAGGGATTGGCAACCTTCGCATGCTGGACCAGTTCATGCTTGTTTTAAATCTGAAAATCCTGACTTACTTGATTTAAGTCTATTTTAACAATTTTTTATCTTTTATCTTTTTCTTATTAAGAAAGCCAACTCACTTCTGTTGAATAAACCAAAGAAATAAAAGTAATAGTACTTGAGGGTTAACTGGATTAGAATGATAATTGCGGATGTAAGGAACAACAAAGGTGCTGCTAGAGTGTATCTGTGGGCAGCTGGTATAGCAGATTTTGTCAACATTAGTTTTAATGTGGGAATACACTAATATGGTAGCTGCTAACATTTGACTCAATAAATCTCAGTCTATTTTCTAAACCTGGCTAGCCTTTTGGAGAACCAAGCTCAGTATTTCATTGTGCTGATGGCAGGATTTTATGTGAATTCCACTCAAATGGCAACAGGCATTCATATGAGTTTTTGAAGTCTTTTTTTTCCCCTCTCAAAATCTAGCACACAGCAAAAGATAATTCATGCACAAAATATTCACAGCAAAATGGTGTAATGCTCGCTATGGTGGTTTTTCTCAGATGATTCAAGCCCTAAGAGAAAACATGCCTGTGCTGTCAAATTCATTTGACAATGTTTTGTTAATATTATATTTAGTTTGTATGTAATTTTTTTCTTTGAAATTGAGCTCTGAAGTTGCTTAGTACATTTTCTTTTTAAAGAACACGACGTTAAAAGTAAGAGCCACATAAATATTCCTGTAACTGTTATATGAGTGGGCAACCTTCAGAAGTTATCAATTCCACACAATCTGGTACTTTTCATAATTTACAAAGTTATCCAGCACAATTCCCTAGATTGAAAATTACAAAGAATGTAATTAGACTGTGTTTCTAAAACAATTACTTGCAATGAACTCTCCTAGAGATGGGTTCTTAGGTAACATGTTTTGGACCAGGAGCTCTCTGTTCTGATCAAGTTCTCTTTCTGAGAGCTATGTCTGTCTGTCTAAGATGCTTCCTCCTCCATCTATTTCAGACACCCTTCCCTATTTCTGCAACTATCCTCCAGTGCTTAATTTGTAATGAAAGAGATTCTGGGGCTCTAGCTCTTTTTTTTTTTTTTTTAACATTCATAACTGATGCAGCAAGCTCAGAAGTACAAGGGCTATGAACTGCCAAGCCTGGAGATGCTGGGGCTTAGCCCTGGCTCACATTAAGCCCTACTACCCTCTCTACTCCCACACACTGTCATTCCTTCCCACAAAGAATTTTCTTCTGATAATGCTACCCCTCAAGTTTCTACCTGATGCTCACCCAACTGTATACTCAGGCTACTGATAGGCACCCAATAGCAAGTGCTCTCTCCTAGGTTCAATGTGTTATGTGAATCTCTAACAGCACGAGCAACCACATCATCATCATTTTGGAGGACCAAGCACATTAATACTTTAAAGAGATCTTGTTCAGGGAATAAAAATTTTGTTTTGATAAGATGCACAGACAGCAGCAAATTGTAACATTCACAGGGCTTGAGTGCAAAACATACAGGATAGAGCTTTCTTAATCCTTGGGTCCATTTTCTTTTATGGAAAATGGCTACACTGAAAATATTAAGATGATGCAATAGTAGATATTTATTATCAGTGGGGGTTGGAAGGCTTAGATTTTTATCGGTAAACATTGGTAAACATCAATTTCACCACACATACAAGAAACAATGAAAAATATTTGCAATCTGATGACAATCAACATTTACAGATAGGCAACATTAGAAAAATGCTGTTTGAGAATTTAGGGTTTGATTTAAGGATATTTACTTGGTACATTTTGACTTGTGATGTTGACAATTTGTTTTGTAATGGTTATAAAGATTTAATATTTTTAATCTCAGAATCTAGTGTCATTAAATAATTGTGTGCCCCCACCCATTGTCTGACGCACCCCCATAATTCCCCACAACTTTGAAAGTTGAAATCAATATAACTCAAGGAAAAATTAAAAACCCATCTTTTTTCCACAGCTGTGAAAATTAAAAAGGATAGGATTTTAAAAAAATGCTTTATAATATTTGATTATTTATTTTATATATATATATAATAAAATATATAATTGAATCCCACTAAGCCTAATCATCAGTGCATATGAAAAAGTCCTGACTTAGAAAAATAAGAAAAGTGAACTTTCTTCCTGTGCTATTCACTAATTTTGCACCTTGATTCCCCTATACACAAGAAGTATGGAATTTGAATGTGTAAACAGAAAAAAGTTAAGCCAAACATTCACCATTAATCCACAGCTAATCATTAAACACAAACTAAACTACAAACATGCATCAAGAGGTTGAATTAAAACCTCCAGTTGCATAAATATGGGCTACTATTTAGTGAAATGAAGAAGAATTTCCATTAACACTAAGTAGTAATGTTGCTTGTCAGGCTAACCACCAGAGCAAGGGTTCCCAATTTTATTCCACCTGCCACCAAAATTTTACTTCTGTAACTACTAAACTACTCAATTTGTTTCTTCCATGGCTTTACATCTGCAACTCCTTTTGTGAACTTACGATAGAAATCTTAATATTACTTCAGTAAAAGAAAACCCACAAAACTAAAAAAATGCCTATGCTATATTATGGACAAAGTAGGTATTTATATTCATATTCACACAAATGTGTGAATTTCACATGTAAAACATCAAAACCTGTAATTTATAGATTCTTATTGAAAATTTAATGACTTGCATATTCCCTAGTGAGATATAGTTAAAGCTAATTAATAGGCTAACTGATGCAGCTATTTACATTGGAATGTTATCATCACAAACATAAAGGAGAGAAACATTTTCCCACACTGAAATCAGAAAATAGCTAGTCCATAGAAAACTGAGGCCAGGACAACAGATTCTCAATCCACGTTTGGGTCACAACCCCAGGCTTCAAAAATATTGCTCTGATAAATGAAACTGTCCCAAACACGTGAGCCAGTTGGTTTCTATTAAAGATAGGGAAATGTTAAGTATGAACAAAAGCATGTTTACAGTCAGCTATTCATAAAACATTTTAGCTCTGTCAAATAAACCTGTTTAGGTAGTGTTAAAAAAGTCAGAATCCATTCCTGTGGTTCCCCTAGTTACAAAGATTTTGACTCACTTATCACTCACAATATCTAAAATATTATAGTGAAGGCTTCATTAAAAATATTAAATGTACACACAATTATGGACCCCAAATGTTTTTCAGATTACTCAATTATATGACTGTATGCTGATTTAGGGCCTTCATATTTAGCCATTCCATGTTCAGAACTCTCACTTCATTAAAAGCTCTGTGCATACTGGAACTCCTGAATAAGGCCTTAAAATATCATTTTATTGGTTCAAGAAGCCTCATCCACGAACTCCAAGCACCAAAATGAATTCCGGAAACAACATGGCTGAACAAATGCAGTAAACTAAGATTTGAAACACTATGTACCTTGTATATATGATTTTCTGTATAAGTTTGAGGCCAATCACTTTCTCAAATAGTAAACACTATCAAAATAAGGACACAATATCATACATATATAACATTCCAATATGAATTAAAATACAAAAACAAATGGCATATGCACACACACTGACATATGTCAGATTAAGATGTTTGTTATTGCAGTATATATGTGAATTAGACATACAGAAAAATGAAAATAAAATGTGTGTAAGGTAATAATATAGCTGAATGTAAGTACTTACTTCAGGAGTACTATTTAATCTTTATTTTGCAGTGCTTTAGTGGTCACCAAGAACTTTACAACCAGGAGGCATAAGATTTATATTCTTAAATTCCAAAATACAAGTGCCTACCTCTCAAGTTAAGGGTCACATGAGTAGGCCTGACATTCCATCCAGTAGTGTACACAGTTTTATGTAAACATTAACGAGTACAATACAGAGCCCAGTTAGAAAAACCACTTGTCCTTGAGCATCTGGAATTCGCTAGAGTTAACGTCTGGAGTTTGGTGCCAGTTATACAAATAAGAAATAGTACTGAGTCATAGCAGTGTTTGGGCTTATGACACATATTTGAGACCAGGTCTGGCTTTCCATCCAGAAAGAGACACCATCTTAGTCTCTCACCTGCCATCATACATATGCATACAATTAAATAAACAATTAAAAAAATCAGTAAAATGTACTTATTCCACAGAAGAAGCCATATATCTATGAACGGATGGGAAACTTGAACTGATATGCAGCGAATCTCCTGTTGAGAGAAAGAAAACACTTGCCTTTTGTATGCTGCTTTCAGGAAAGTTTCCAACCTATTTCCATTAGTTTGAGCATGGATGGAGATGTGGGAGAGGGGTGCAATTTTACTGTACATTAACTTGAGATTTTCCCAGACAAAATCTGCCTACAATGACAGAGGAAAAAGCCTAAGAAAAAATGCACATAAAAATTGCACATGCAAATTTTAAAGTTTTGAAGCTGGCACTCTTCACATCCCTCAAATATCCCTACACAAAAACATCAATCCATCCCTTCCCACTATCAGTTCTTTCCCCACTCCTTCTCCATCCATTAATGATCTTCTCCCATGAATTTGATTTTGCCTACTATCCATCAGTCCCCTTCTTCCAACTCCCTCATTTTGGTTCCCCTGATCTATTCATCCATCTTCACCGTCTAGTCCCCCAGTTTCCCATTTCTCTAGCCTTCCTTTCCTCTCTTCCCTTTTCCTTCCCTCCCCCCCCCCCCCCCCCCCCGCCCTTCACCTCAGTACCTAATACTCAGGCAGGGCTGGCTGGCCTCTTTGCTCAGCAGCTGCAATTGCTTCACTTGCTGGTGTTGGTGAGCATTTCTCCCTCCCTTTTTCTTTCCCCAGTTGACTGCGCCCGGCTCATCTAGTCCTGGTCTCCTCCCTGAGCTTTCTCTGAGACTACCCTCAGAGAACAGGATAGTTGCTGAAGTCTGGAACGCAGCCTGACTGGCTGTCAGGGAAAATCACCAGCTCCACCCACCTTGGCAAACACCAGACCTGCTTTGGGGGCGGGGCAGAAAACAGACTGAAAAGCCATTGGTTTCCAGCAAAAAACGAGGCAGATCTGGGTCTGAGATTTGCATTAATAAGATCACGTGCACCCCTGACTCTTCATAGAACTCAGTGCTTTTGATGTCCTTCCCCTCTGCAGAGGTCCTCAGTCTCCCTACTACCAATCGTGGTGGGCTGTGGGTGGAGGAGGAGGTCTCTCTGTACCCAAACTGCACACTTCCCAGCTGTCATGATTTTCTCATGACATACAAATTATTTGCTTGCCTTTGTTATGACCGTTTGGCACATGCCCATCTGACTCCCTCTGTCACTGAACACACTGTACTGCAGGAATGTAAGCATTGACTTGTCCAGGGTTTTTGCTATAATTCTGGAGGAAATCCAGGGCCATCCAGCATTAAAGAGGATGGGACATGCCAATTTCATTGAACCAACAATTCTCCTTGTCTTTATTCTTTAGCTTCCGTAGGACCATGGAAGTCCTTTAGGCTCAGAAAAGGAGGTACCATTGGATTTCGTGTGTTTGGAACACATTTTCTAACTAGGTTCTAGATGCTACAAGGTACTGAGCACTGCCACTGAAGTCAGTGCTTAGCATCTCAGTGGTGCATGTCCTTGCCCCAACATTGTGGGGAGAGAGAAGCTAGGAGAAAAAAGAAAGGACCAGAGAAAAGACAAAGTGGCGGGGGAGAGAAAAAAATGCAGGCAAAGGAATTAAAAATAAATACATGGGGGAATGCAAATTAAAAGAGCTAAAGTAAAATTACTGAATACATAAAAGTGTTGGAAAGTGCTATAGAAATGAAAAACTAAGGAGAAAAGTGAGATAGTCACAAGAGAAAAACATAATAGAAAGCAGATGAGATAAAGAGAGCAACAAAAGTAAACAGCAAATTCTAAATATATTTTCCTATTATATCGTCTAAAACCTATAGAAGAAAAGAAAAAGGGAGGGGAAAAGCGGAAAGTGAAAAAGACATGGTAAATTATTCTGTTGAACATAAGTGGTTGGTTTTTTAAAGTCAACGTAATTAAAGTAAAACTATCCCAAGGGAACAGTCTTGCTTTTTAATGATCAGTACTGCACACAATATAGGAATGATGGGGGGGAGGGAATTAAAGCATCTAATTACCCGCATTCATATAATTTACAGGTGCCACAAATGACCAAACTCCACCACAAACTGCAAGAGGTAACTGATCACAACAACCAGGGAAGTAAGCCAGTTAAGTGCACTGCAGTAGCGAGTCACTTTTTCACATGCAATTATTTGCACAAGTGAACTGTTTGCTCATGCACACTGAGCAGGTTAGCGACATAACTATCAGACCTCTTTGCACAAAGATCATTTGCATGCTTAAATGGACGTGTGTGTACAGAGCACAAGCCCCTTTGGAAACACAGCTCTTCAGCTGTAACCACTGCACTTTTTATTTTTACTTGCAAAAATCTATTATTGCAAAGACAGAGTATTGCACTGCATACTTTAACACTTTTCAGACTCTGAGCCCAAGACTTGCAGGTGCCTTTTGGGTGAGCAAAATCACCAGAGGTTATGCAATTTCTTCCCGTTTACACTCTCAAAAGCAGGGCAGGCTCTACCTTTTTTGCCACCCCAACCGAAAAAGCTGCCCGAACAGCCAAAGCAAAAAGGTGTCTGAATCGTGCTGCCCCAAGAATCGCCACAATGTCACCCCTTAGAATGTGCCACCCCAGGCACGTGGTTCCTCGGCTGGTGCCTGGAGTTGGCCCTGCTCAAAAGAGGGGTCCTACCAAAACACATTTCCTCCAGAGAAGAGGAATGGAATTTATTCTCTCCAGACCCAGTTGCTGCTGCTACTTCATTTGTTTAGATGAGCTCACTGGAGAGCAATTCAGAGTCTTCCCCTCTCCCACAGGGGCCAAGTACTCCATTTCTCACCTGCTATCTGAGCAGACTGATGATACCAGAGCAGCAGTTGCATCCCCAGAAGCTAGAGCTATAATGCTTCAGAGGTTACATAGGCAGGGGAAAAACAAACTCATACATCAAGGTCTTGAGACATTTAAAAACCATCTCTTACTGGCATTGAACAATCACCTAGACAGAGGTTAGCACAATTAGTGGGATTTTTCTGAGTTTCACATATGTGTATCAGAAACAGATTTGTGTATGCTACGTGGTTTGAAGGTTTCTAGTCAGACAAAGGAATTTTATTCCCCAGGAACCTTCACAAATAGATTAAAGCTACATAAGTTCCAATCAGAAGGCTCACATGATTGTTCTTCATGCAGTACATTCTGGTTACCTATTTCTTTTCAGTGACAAATGAGTACAATTCCTATATTTTGTTCTCTTTCATCACCTAGATTTCATGGCATTTGTATGTCCTTTCCCTTGACAGACCCCAGAAGAGGGTGATGCACTTGGCCTTAGTGAGACAAATATTTGTCAATACAGAACCCTCAATTATCATAGTGGCTCTGGGCTATGTAACTACCAATTCAACTTGTAAGTTGCACTTCCATATAAGGTTACCTGGGTATGGTTTTTGACAGTGCATGTTTCACTGTTTTTACTGTACATGTCAGACATTGTGGTAGATTTCACCCTATGTGGTGAATTTGCATAAGTAGATCATAATATTTTACACAACAATCTTCCACATAAGATCATGAAACAATTTTAGAACAGAAAACAGCCATTTGGCCCAATATACCTACTCTCAGTTGGCTGATTATAAGCTCATCTTTCTGCGTATTCACCATACACCATTTCCTCCTCCAGAAACAAATCCACTGTACATTTCTCTTGAAAGCACAAATACATTGTTTAATTTATTCCACATGTGAATTACTCTCTCTGGGAGATAACAGGAACATAAGAACAGCCATAGTGGGTCAGACCAACGGTCCATCTAGCCCAGCGTCTTGTCTCTGACAATCACCCATACCAGACCTTCAGTGGGAGTATACAGAACAGGGCAGCTGGAGTGATCTACCATTGTCTTCCCCTCCTACCTTCTGGCAGTCAGAGGTTTAGGGTTGTCCTAAATTTAGGCTGAGGTTGCGATTTATTATTGTTTCCTAATTTTTGAATTATATCCCTTAACTTTCAACCTTGCAGTAGTGAGAATGATTTAAAACAGAAACAATATAAAAGGCCAAACAATCATCTTCTATACAAACGTTCCTAAAGAGAAAATTACATCTACGTTCCCATGGGTCAGAAACCACTCATGTCAATCTCCCCTTAGCCAGAAGGATGAGTGTTAGCACGGAAAGGATAAAAGCAAGGTCTCATCCTCACAAAAGGATGAATTCTCTACTGCCTTGCACCTGGTGTAGCCATCAATGCATTGTACTCACCTTACACAGCATTAAGTGACTATGCAAGGTGCAAGGAAGTGGAGAATCAGGCCCAGACAATCAGAAGGAATACAAGGGATAGCTATCACCAAACTTGAAGATCTGTGGACTGTCAGGAAGCTCTTCACAGTTTTGAAAATTTTCTGCTCTTAATTGCATGAACTAGAAACGTTCCTTGGCATTCCTTTCTACTGCCTCGCTTTGTGATCACATTGACACTGGTTTCTCCATCACACGTCCAATGGGGCTCACAGAACACAGAGCAGAAATTAATGTTACTTCCATGGCACTCACTAGAGAAAATCCACTAGTTTTAGAGAAAAACTTTGGCTTATTCCACTTCTGGCCTTTCATGTCCCACAAAATCACAACTGCATTGTCCACGTTGAAGGCCTTGCATGAGTATAGATGTCAATTACATGTTGTACACGGCACTCACACATTCTGCAATTTAATTTGGTGGATAAAAATCAATGTTTTTTTAAATTAAAAATTGATTTTTTCAACAAATTAAATTACAAGTTTATTTAAAAACTATTTAAAATTAAATTTGAAATTGACGAGTTAAGGCCTAAGCTTATGATGATCTAGTCAAATAATTTTAAATTAAATTCAAGAAAATATTAAGGAGTACATGCTTGCGGTCACATTTTAAAGAAAGTCATACTACTGAACTGGTGGAAGTCACCTGGAACCAGTGTTTGTTGAAGTGCTAAACCAGCTTTTGACAGCAGTAGCATCTGCTGCAGGGCAGATAAATATCTTCATTTCAGTATATTCAACTAAGTCATCCATGTTAAGAAACCAGCTGGAAGTTGAAAAAGCAGAAAAACTTGTTTTCCTCTTCCAATCTAGCAACAGAAACTAGGTGTGAGTGGATGAGATCTGCTAGTTCTAAAATTCTAAAGAATGTGGTGACCAGAATCATTTCAATTAACTACAGATAACAATTGCTTTGCTTAACAAATTAATTTTAAAGGCAAAACATATATTGGTAAGCTTTTTTTCCTTATGAATCAACACATTTAAGGTAGTTTTATGTAATATATTTAAAATGATGGTTTTGTGCATTTTTAACTGAATTTCCATCCAAAGAGACAATCAGAAGTAAAACATTAAAAATCTGCACCTAGATGATTAACGGTATTTAGGCGTTGCTTGTGCCTGTGTGATTTAGGAGTGCAAATATCATTTTCAAAAAGAAATATAGACACTTAGGAGTCTAAAAAGTCTATCAACTTTAGAATTTAGACTCCTAAGTAACTAAATTCCTTTTGAGAATGACATTTGAGCTCCTTGACCAATTAGGCATTGTGATGCATAGCATAGCAATGCCTAAATATATTTTAAAATCTGCGCCCTAGTAAATAAGGAATGCATCATTCACCATTATCTAACATTAAAAAGGTAAACATTGAGAATGTGAAGAAATATAAGTTGTGCTATATAATTGCCTAAATGTGTATAAAATTAGTATATTCTAACCTCCTGGTTAGAAAAAAAAATATCGTAAAGGCTATATTTAACTGCAAATCACCATGTTTCATCCAGTGAGAATAAACCTTGCTTTAGTCAATTTCCTACAAAGTACAAATGCAAAACATTAACGTTTATTTAAATCAAAGGTCCTGCTTGCTGATCTAAATCATAATTAAAATTGGTGATTAAAATCTCTTTGATTTAAATCAATCCACACTAGATTTAACACAATTTTCTGGAGCAAGTGCCATTTCTTGGTGCACAATGGAGTGAAACATAGGGTTAAGTATACTGTGGGCCATTTTTTCAAAATGAGCCTCTACAACTGCACCAGCAGTTTTGTGAATACTCTACACTTGTGGGCCAAATAACAGGATTCCAGTTTCTAAATCCTGATCAGTAGAGTGCTCAGTCTAAATTTCAAGGTAGATCTGCCACTGGTATAAATTGTTATAGCTCTATTAGCTTCAATAAAGCCATAAACATTTACACCAGCTCTGGATATGTCCCCTCAAAACTATTGTTTTTGCCCCACAAATGATTATACTTGTAAAAACCACAAATACAAATTTAGAGTCTAAGTTGAGACCTCTTTGAAACATTGACTTATAGCGTATGGCCCTGCACAAATCCCTGCCCTGCACTTTAAGCAGAGAGGGGTTTGGCTGGCTGCTGGGAGAAGAGGGCAATGCTTTCTGCTTGGGGGAGGAGGGGAGGTATAAAATTGCTGGAAGAGCAGTCAGAGTGACGGAAGACTTACTACGTAGAATGAGGGGTTTAAAAAAGGTCAGTGCAGGCCTGGCTACTCCCTTCATTCATTCAGAACAGGCTTGCTGCAGGACCACGTGTAGTCAAATGTTGAGCAGGGATGGGGGGCGATTTCAGGACATAAAAACAGAAACTGGCAGCAATTGCACATGGTGGCAGGGGGAAGTGGGCACAGGTTGCCTGCTCCATAGAACCCCCGATGTGGAAACAGTGCAGACGGTCAGCGGGGCATGGGATGGGGAAACAACACCTTCCCCCACTGCAGAGCATAAGAGCAGTCAGCCGTTTGGAACATGGCAGCAAGGGGGAAGCAGGCACTCAGTCCAGACTGGGACTAGGAACAGCAAGGGCAGGGGGCAGCCCCTTCCCCAATGCAGGTGATGTAAACAAGGTTCAGTTGGGAACACGGTGGCATGGGGCAGCAGAAACCCCATGTGAGGCAGCAGGGAGTGGGCAAAACAGTCCTCAATCCACTCCCACCTAGAGCCACACAGTATCAGGTGGAGAAAGGCAGGAACTGCATATAGCCCATACAATGCGGGGAAACCTCCCACTCTCTGGGAAAGCAGTTGTTGGGCTGCGCTGGGAAACAGAAATTGCTTAGAGGGCTACAAGCCATTCCCTGTTTAAGTCAAGGAGGTGGAAGGGAAGAAGGGGCAAAAGCTAGTAAGCAGTCTCAGCATGGCTCCACGGGGACACAAAAAGGGAAAAGGAGGGGTGCACAAAAGAAGGCTTAATTCTCCTTTTCCTCTGGCACCAGTGGAGCTGCGTAGCAATAGAAGAACAGATTCACAAAGGGAAGTAGAAGTTTTTTTACGGGGGGTATAAGTACAGGAAGGAAAAGGGGAAGGGGGCAGTGGGCCCCTCCCATAGCAATTGCAGTGTACATGAATGTTCAGGGAATCACGGTGCAGTTTTTCCCTGCTTTAGCCAGAACAGGGAATGGGGGTGGGAATTTGCATCCTCTCTCCCATACCTCCTCCAGTTAGTTTCATTACCACAGGAACCCAGAAAGCAATCAAATCACACACAGGGCAGACCCAATGCAGTTGGTTGGCCCCAGGGCATGCCAGGGACAGAGTCTATGCAGCAACTGGCAGGAGGGTTGGGTACAAGTCAAATTTTTCAGATCTCTTTCCCCCAATCTCCCAGCATTCAATTAGTAATAATGCATTCGTTGAGAGACCATTTTTAATGCATTTCCTTTCCAATTACTTGAACATTAAAACCTAACTCCTGCCATAAAGATATATTGCTCTAAGGAACAGAACTGCGTATATAAATCTTTTTGATAATGGTGCTCTTCTTTCCAAACATTTTCTTGATGCAGAATACAAACTGAGCTCCAGTGTTAAGTCAACAAGGATTTTAGCTTGGCCTTTGTATGTTGCCATTAATTAATTCTGTCCAAGAAATTCAGACAAAGATACAAACAAAAAAGTTCTCTAAATATATTACATAAGGCATTCACAATATTCTAATTCATTCCTCTCCAGGAGCCCAGCAGAGTCAAAGAATAGTGTACAAAGCATGTTTAGACACTATAAAAAGTACTAGAAAATGTAAGAATAGTTTTTAAAAAATGTTTATTTAAAGGCTTGCATTTTGAGGGCCATTGTGAAGTATTTCCTAATCAATTTACACTTCAGAGTTCTAAACAATTGCAAGCTTAATGAAGTGTATATTTCTTCACTTTAGGAAACAGGACAAAGGGTTTCCTATTAACAATGAGGAAAAGAAAGCAGAAAAAAGAAGACCTCATCAAAACATGACTTAAGCTTTTCAGTATTTTTAAAATTACACAAGAAGTCAGCAATTCCTGCCTGGGTTCCACTATCTGCACTAGCTAGGAAAAAAAACAAAAACAAAACACACACACACACACACACACACACACAATCTGAGAAACCCAACTCTCTCTCTCCCCAGCAACTTGGTTAATCAGTGTAAAGTCAACTACAGTAAAACATGGTATGTAATACAATGACCAACCCAGGTTATCAAGGAATGCTCATCAATTTTTCTCCATTAAGTTTATCACCACATTTATAATCGATATTGCAAGGAAACTAAAACAAATGCTGAGAATTGGCCCAGTGCATAGTCAGCTTAGAGACATACTTCAAGCCAACTAACATACATTATATTTTGCTTAGGAATAAGATTACAGTACATAAAAGTCTACTTTTTTATCAGGGGCTTGTGCAGTAATTTAAATTTTACCACTTTTGCAGGGGCATATTTTGTGCCCGCATCATGGCCCCAAGACTGGAGGAGCTCGGTCTCCCCATGGCACTCCTGGGATTGAAGGAGTTCTGTGCCAATGCCAGTTACTGGGGAGCAGGGGACTGCGTCTCTGCTTACCCCTCTCCCCCTTGGTTTTCTCTGATGGGGCATGCACAAGAACTTTCTTTTGAACAAGTCACTTAAACCTATAAGTATAAAAACACGGGAGGGGGGGAACTTACCCCAAAATGCCTTCGCCTTCCACTGAGACTCAGACTTTAAAGTCAGCACAGACCATTATGATCATCTAGTTCGACCTCCTGCACAATGCAGGACACAGAAACACACCCACCCACTCCAGCAGTAAACCCCTAACCTATATCTGAGCTACTGAAGTCATCAAATCAAGGTTTAAAGACTTCAACGTGCAGAGAATCCTCCAGGAAGTGAATTGTGCCCTATGCTGCAGTGGAAAGCAAAAAAAAACCCCAGGGCCTCTGCCAATCTGCCCAGCAGAAAAATTCCTTCCCAACCTCAAATATGGCGATCAGCTAAACCCTGAGCATGTGGTCAAGACTCACCATCCAGACCCCCAGGAAAGAATTCTCTTTAGTAATTCAGATCCCACCCCATCTAACATCCCATCACATGCTCATTAGAAGGCCTCCATCTCAGAACCTGCTTCCTCTACAGTCTGTCCAGAACTAGAGACTGATGAGCTTCAGAGTAAGGTGAAAGATCTGAACTTGCAGCAGCTTTTAAATGACTTCAAACCATTACAGGGCAGGATATACGTACTGGTTTTTATTAACTTCAGAGCTCTATAATTTGTGAATTCTGTATTTAATGTAAGACAAGCGATAAGACAATAAGCACCATGCATAAAGCTATGAAACATTTAACTAAGCTGATAAACTTGTCACTTGTGATGATGGTTATTGCACATGCAGACTAAAGGATGAAAGGGATGAGGTAATACCTTTTATTGCAATGGTTCTCAACGAGGGGTACACATACCTCTGGGAGTACTCACAAGTCTTTCAGAGGTTACATCCATGCTGTATACATCAACTCTGTATACTATGCACTGAAATGTAGGTACACTATTTTTATTCCAATTGATTTAGTTTACAATTATACAGTAGAAAATCAGTAATAGTGTACTGGGACACTTTTGTATTTTTATGTCTGATTTTGTAAGCAAGTAGTTTTTAAGTGAAGTGAAACTTGGGGGTACACAAGACAAATCAGGACCCTGAAAAGTACAGTAGTCTGTAAAGGTTGAGAGCCACCCTTTTACTGGGCCAACTTCTGTTGGTCAGAGAGACAATCTTTTGATCTTACACAGAGCTCTTCTTCAGGACTGTGAAATGTACTCAAATATCACAGCTAAATACAAGGTCTAACAGATTGTTTAACATAAGTAAAGAGATGCCGGGGCTCAAGCAAGTTTTGTTTTGTTTTGTTTTTTTACTTTCACAACTGATGCAACAACTGGGCAGCACTATAGATACATGATCATCCATATATAGATATATCCATCCATATATATATACATCCATATACAGATATGTGATCATCCATATTTCAAGGGACCCTTGATGAAGGTGAAGTGGCCAGTTAACACTTTGCCAGTCATAGGGGGCAAAGGTGAGAAAAAAAGCAGCGGGGTGTATGTGTGTGGGTGTTAGAGGTTGTTGTAATAAACTATACATCCAGTGTGTCTATTCAGTCCATGATTTTTAGTATTTAGGGAAGATATGAATTTAAGCTTCACGACTCATTGTTTGAAGATGTTTTGCGGGTTTCCTTTGAGGATGAGAACTGAATGGTCAGATATAGAATGATCACTTCGTGAAAAATGTTCACCCACAGGTGAGAGGGTGTTTTCGGCTTTTATCATTTTTCTGTGTGAGTTTAGACCTAACCAAGAAAAGATTTATTACTTCATTCTTCTCTCTCCAAAGAGAAGTCTTACACCCCACAGTCAATCTCCAATCATCCCCATGCTCTGGGTGTCCCTAAACCTCTGACTGACAGAAGCTGGGACTGGAGAACAGGGGATGGGTCACTCCATAATTTCCCCTGTTCATTCCCTCTTAAGCATCTGGCACCAGCCTTGTTGGAAGACAGGATACTGAGCTAGATAGACCATTGAACTGACCCAGAATGGCCATTCTTGTGTTCTAAATTCAAAGTAAATTTTGATATGAAATTGGGAGTGGTAGGAAATGGACACTCAGTACGTTCAAAGAAACAATTTCCATGCAAATATTGACTGCAATGTACAACTGGATATTGGACAGAAGAAGGAAATCAAGCCATTTGTCCAGGAAAAGACACATTCCTTAGTGACATCTGTGTCTACACTGTGTGAATACAACCTCGGAATTCCAGTCTGTATACCACCACAAATAAACGCCTTTACTTCAGAGATATTGAGGGATACATCATGAGGAGTGTGTCCAACAAGAGTGGTTGCTTCCTATGCTTAAGCCACTGCAGGGAAGGTTTCCGCGTCAGTGTTCTTCTGTATCACCACAGTTAGTTTTAAGACAAAGTTCCTTTCTGCTTCCTAACTTTCGTGGAGATGTTGTTGGAGATTATTTCGGTGCAATAAACTGTGGAACCATGTGCTAAACCAGGGGTGGGCAAACTACAGCTCGTGGGCCACATCCAGCCTGCGAACTAACTTTGCCTGGTCCCGCAAGCTCCCGGCACCTCCCATGCTGTCCCTCCCTCCCCCACCTTCCCCACTCTCCCGGAGTTTCAGTGCCCTGCATACAGGACCAGCCCTGGACAGCATTGCAGCGGCGTGGCTCCGGGGGGCAGGTGAGCTCCTGCCACATGACCTGCCAGAGCTCGCAGCCCCGCCTCCTTACCATGCTGTTCTCCCATCCTCTGGAGCCTCTGCGTGCCGTGTCCAGGAGCAGCCCTGAACAATGCTGCAGCGGCATGGCTCAGGGGGGCTTGAGCTGCTGCTGGGAGCGGTGTGGTAAGGGGACGGGGCTGCGAACTTTGGCTGCGAACTGGGGGATTGGATAGGGTGGGGAAGTCCAGGTGGTCTGTCAGGAGGCGGGGCGATGGATATGGGTCGGGGCAGTCAGGGGACAGGGAGAGGGGATGGGGTCACGGGATGGTGGTTGAGGGGAGTTTTGGGAGGAAGCATTCAGGGAACAAGGAGCAGGATGGGTTGGGTATTCTTAGGGGGGCATATGATAAATGTATTTATTATGCATCTTTGAGCACACCACCTGTTTTCCAGCAACTGACCCATCTGCCCAGGAATTTATTCTAAAATTTCATACCAGTGAGTAGCTTCAGACAAGTGACATTTCTGCCCTCCTTTTCCTCTCTGAATGTACAGTTTCTCTCATTAAGTTACCACACCCCAAAGCTCAATACAGGCTGTATTCAGTCTTGGGCCAGTTATAGCTTTTCTATACATAAAAATGTTACAACTTTAAAGCACAATATCTCGCTGCACTCCAGGGCTAGAAATGGGTGTTTAATTTCATAAGGAAGAGGGGAGTCCTGAGATACAGGACTTCTTAAAATGATATCATTTTAAGGTTTATCAAAGCTATTTTTGGTAATTTTAAAGATTTTTACATCTTCCTCTGGGCTTCCTGTAATTAGACTTTTAGGCAGGGATTTTCAAAGGGGCCTAAGGGAATCAGGCACCCAACTACATGAATTTCAGTGACATTTGGGCACTTACCTGTCTTAGACTCCTTTTATTTCCCAACCTTAGCAACTAAGGCAGAAGGCTATTGCATGTGAAAGGATATAAAACGTAGTCAAAATACACTTAATTTTAAACAAAAAATCTAAAACATTCATAAAACATACATGGAAATACAGTGATGCTGGGCTTTATAAAGATTTTATTGACATTAGGAAGCAGCTTCCAAATGAACTCCCTTCACGACTAGTGAGTGAGTGAGTGGACTTCTCACGTTCATTCCAATTAAATCATTACATTGAAGCATGCCATCATGTTCTCCCCGTGTGTGTATGTGCATGCTGTTGAGCTTATATACCACTTACCTACAATAAAATCTCTCCCTTCATCTAATTGCAGAAGGATTTTAATTGTATACAAGATTTGAGCTTGGCTAAATGCTCCTTAAGGATTCCTAATCTTTTGTGGGCAGCTGATGTTCATAATCAGTTTAAAATGAATTTTAATTTATAGACACAGAGAACTACATTAAAGAAACCAAAGCTTTTACAGTACCTGCTATTCAGATATAGATCACAGATAACCCACACTGATGAAAGGAAAAGAGGCCTATTGCTTTTTCAATTCCTCTTCTTTCTAACTTTGGTCTATCATGTTGCCTACCTTTGTAGGAGAATGATTTGAAAATCATAAGGTATTGCTTAAACAAACTCAAAGAGAACTTATAGACAAAGATGTGATGAGAACAACACGAGTAGTCCACCTGGACTACAGGCAGGGATGGATGGATGGGAAATCCAACCACACTTCTCATTCATAAAGCATTGCTCCAGCCCTCTTACATGGAATGTAGAGGGGTAAACAACAATACTTACATGTATGACACACTGGTGCATACTGCTCCATTTCAAGCTCTGAATAATGCAATAACAAGGCACCTCAATGAGTGTGTTCTCCTCCATTCCCAAACATAGATCAATAATCTTACACTGTTGGAAAGCAATCCACCACCCTACGAGATAGAAACTGTTGTGTCATGCAACAATCTTCTCTTTTATGATTCTATGACTTTAATTATAAAAACCACTTTTATAAAATGTGTCCAGGTGTCCAGTAGTAATAAATATAGCATTACATTTGAATTAGAGCCTCATTCAGAATCTACAGGAGCACAAAAACAAGGTGTAGTGTCTATGTCCTAACCATAGACAACTTCCAAGAGAAGAATATTAGGTACGTGCTCTGCACAATGCTATGGTTTGGTCTAATAACTATGGTATTATTAAATTCTCAGCATGGATTAACATGGGCTAAGCGGAAGTCGTATCTGTAGTGCTGCCCAGTTGTCGCATCAGTTATGAAAGTAAAAAAGAAAAATAAATTGCTTAAGCCCCAGCACCTCTTTCATTACAAATTAAGCACAGAGTATACCGAAGAGCAGCAGCTCCCGGCCCTGAGGGGCTGCCACCAGCAGGCACAGTAATCCACAACAGGGTGGCAACTGCCTTGGGACCCTCAGCAGATCTAGAGATGCCAAGTGTGATGATATTGGTATTTTCTTTAAAGCTGTAGCTGGAAGCCAGAGAAGAGTGGGCTGGGGAATGTTTTAAGCAACAGTTCTCCAGTGAAGCAGAGAAACAGGAGAAATGTTTCCTTTATTTTAATAAAATTCCTTTTTCAGCATTAGAAGAAAGAAACTCTTTATGTGATTCTTTACCACCGTTATAAGCAGGGTCGGCTCCAGGCACTAGCGTAGCAAGCAGGTGCCTGGGGTGGCAAACAGCAGGAGGACGGCATTCGAGGTGCTGCTTTCTCCGAATAGGGAAAAGCTGCTTTCGGTGGCTAGCCTGAGGCAGTGCACTACTCTTCTGTCTTCCATGGAGTTGCCGCAGGCATGCTGCCAAAATCCGCCTTTCTCTATTCGGTGGCACACGCTTCCCTCTTCAGCTGCTTGGGATGGCACAGAAGGTAGAGCCGGCCCTGGTTATAAGACATCAGGGAATACTGAAAGGAGTTTCTTTGTGACAATTGCAGCATTCAAATTTGCACCTTTTGTTAAGTGAGGTTTTGTCTTCTAAAGAGCAGATATTTGTGCTGGTTTCTGGACTAACAAGAGAGCACTATCTCATTCCACTCTGATAAAACTGGGGGAGGGAGACAGTTTCCCCTTGTTTCACTTTCAAGCCTCACCTCTCAGAGTTTCCTTCACATTAATTGCCAAAGGAAGCTGCTCTTTGGGAAGCCATGGCAAGTCAGGAGGAATGGCCTCCAGCCTCTGAGGGTAAGTCTACATTGCAATAAAAGACCCGCACCAGCAAATCTCAGAGCCCACATCAACAGATTAGGGCTTGTGGGGCTTGGGCCTCAAGACTTAAAAATAGCAGCGTAGACATTCCGGTTTGGGCTGGACCTGGGAGAGGAGGGGCTCGAGCCCAGGCGCAGTATGAGCCTAAAATGTCTATAACGCTATTTTTAGCTCCACTGCCTAAATCACTTGACCTAGGCAGGCCATTTGTCCGGTTTTAAACTGGTCAGTCCTGCTTTTATAATGCTTCTCCCCCTTCTGGCACTGAGATAAATCTGGACATAGTTTTGTCTGGTATCAGACGGGGAATGCCATAATGCAGTGATTCTCTACCAGGGATCCGAGGTCCCCTAGCAGGTTTCAGAGGGGCCACCAGGCAGGGCCAGCATTAGACTCACTAGGGCCCAGGGCAGAAAGCCGAAGCCCTGCCACATGGGGTTGAAACCTGGGCCCTGAGCCCCGCCAACTGAGGCTCAAGCCAAAGCCTGAGCAACATAGCTTTGTAGGGCCTCCTGTGGCATGAGGCCCCAGGCAACACCCTGCTTGCTACCCCCTAATGCCAGCCCTGGCTTTTATAAGCTATTGTGACACAGATGAGCCATGAATAAGGTGACCAGATGTCCCGTTTTTATAAGGGCTGCTCCATTTTGGGGGACTTTCTTATATAGGTGCCAATATCCCCCCCCCATCCCATTTTTTTTCACCCTAATCGTTGATCCTGATCACCCTAGTCGTTGAGTTTTTATAGCATGTGGGGCAGGGAGGCTGGCTCAGAAAGAAAAAGGTGGAGAACCTCTGCCATAATGGACAGTGTGCCACTCCACTACTACTAGCATGTGTCACTCCTGCTGGGGCAGAGTGGTGAGCTCGTCAACATTGCAGACCTCCACCTCAGCCCACGGTTTGACCTCAAAACACACCAAGCATGCAAGGTCACACCGGTAGGGACTGGATCAGACCAGTAGGGCTGGGCCCACACTCTTCCCAGAAATACTGGAATGGCCATTATTCCTGGAATGTGTGACTGGCCACTTAAGTTGACCTGGACTCTGAGACTCTGCTGTGGATTTTTTACTGCAGTGTAGACATATCCTTAGAGCTCTAGGAAAGGCAGCAGCAACCTAATCCAGTTTTGCTCATCCAGGGATCCAGGGTTCCGGGGGCTTGGGGGGAAGGGTGGCCCAAGCAGGTTTCAGGGGGCCCTCCAAGCAGGACCAGTGTTAGACTTGCTGGAGCCCAGGGCAGAAAATCAAATCCCTGCTGCATGAAGTTGAAGCTCAGGGCCCTGTGTCCTGCCACTGGGGCTGAAGAAGCCGCCTGAGCAATTTAGCTATGCAGTGCCCATTGTGGTGTGGGGCCCCAGGCAACTGCCCTGCTTGCTACCCCTTTGCACTGGCTCTGGCTTTTATATGCAGAAAACCTGCTATTGTAACACAGATGTGCCATGGAGCTTTTATAGCACATCTCGGGGACAGTGAGTGAAGCTCAGAAAGAAAAAGGTTGAGAACCCCTGACCTAAGCAATGGGAGTACTGAATAGGACACAGTCTGCTGCCTTTCTGCAGTGCTACAAAACTGCCCTGTCTGTCCTTGGTCAGCCTTACTCATCTGTCTGTACATCCCCAGGTGTAGTTATGTTGCTCAGCACACCATTAATTCCCGTGTGTAATCACACTGTTAAGAGGAGAATGTGTTAGGAGGATGATACCAGGGAGCCATTGTCTTCCATCCCCACTGCGCCCTCTGTCCTCATCTGGTATTTATTTACTCTCTAAAAGTGCTCCTTAGAGTTTTCTTTCCATCTTAAATAGAACTTCACCATTTTGTGAAGGAAATTCAAGTGGACATTTTGATGCTGTTCATGACACATCAAACAGCGGACTTGCACCGTTGAGCAAAATACTGAGCCCCCCAAAAGAGAATTTGTACTTTCTACTACAGCCACAGCTGTCTAATCACCAGTATCAGAAAGCTTCTTCCTGCAGCTGGCAATGATCTTCTGTCTGTTCCACAGTCATCATTTTAAAGTCATTTCTGAATATTTCATCTGGCAAAAATCACGGGAAGATAATCAAACAGAGATCTGCAGTCAAAGGCAAAATAAAACTCAATATCAATAAGCTTATGTTGATAAAGTGAGACATGTTGGTTACAGTCAAACCAAGAAAAAATGGAGCATTTCCTATGCTCAATCCAAGCAAGTCGTCACAAATGAAAAGGAAGTATTAATGTGCTGCAAAGGAAGATACAGAAAACACACCAGCAACACTCGACTATTATCTGCCAGTGATGAAATGCTTACAGATAGCCTTACTTGAACAGCTGGCTCTCTGACTATTAATTTGTGGTCTGATTTTCAGATACCACAAAGTTTTAAGGAAGAAAGGATGGATGTGCTGAGCTCCAAAAATCAACGAGAGCTGCATGTCTCAGCACCTTTGAAAATTAGTTTCACTGAAATGGGTACTGAGCCAGGGGAAATATTTAAAAAAAAATTCTGACGATTACAGGAAGGTGGAGGTTGCTGTTATTTTAAGGTCAATTTTAGTTCTTCTATGGGAATGTCAGTGACCTAAATTAGATTACAGCAGATTTAGCATGTTTTCATTAAAAACAACAAACACACACAACAACAACAACAAAAACTCATTCAGATGAAATATAAAGTCACCATACTATTCCATCTGCTCATGTAGGTCCAACTGCCATTTACGTTTTGGCTATTTGTTTCCAGCAAGTGAAAAGTGTGGCAAACGTGCTTTTTGAAACTTGCACTGTAAACTCCGTTTTTCACTGACACAATTCTATAGAAATATATGAAATCCTATAGGATCCTACATATCACGTGTCTGACTCATTAATTTTGTTATACACTATAGAGTAAGCTACACATACAATATGTGCAGTCCATAACTCTCTCATCAACAGCTCATTTGCCCTTTTCAAGGGAACATACTATGCATTTCTAATCACTGTCAGTCAAGATCAATGAGAGTCTTTTCCTTCATTATGTTTAAAGGACCATATGATTTATTGATTTGTGTGTCAAATTTCGGCACATTTCTTTTTCTTCTTTGTAATCTGTTTCCTGAAGCAGTAAATCAGTGAGTCCAGCTATCAGTCAGTGAAGGAGCTGGGTAATAAGGGGAGGATAAATTAGGCAACAAAGAAAAATACTTGTCAAGTACACATTTATTTTTATATGTGTTCTTTTCAAGTTTGCACCAAAGTGAAAGTTCTCATTTAAATATAATGAGGCAAGTTAATACCCTAGCAAAAACATTAAATCCAAATGTCCTTGCCTTTATGGGTTTAGCAGCATAGGCCTTTATAGGACTTACTCATGATGCAGCATCTCTAGGTATTTAAAAATCAGGTAAAAATGAAAAAGGTAATGCCTTGGAGTTAATAATAATGGAATTGTGCCGTCAGAGAATGTGGCCTGCTGATTTTCACTGGCTGTTAGCTAATTTAAACTAATTAATAACTCTATAGGATGGATTAAGTTTAGATTTTTAACAATGGGGGGATGGTGGCATTCCTGATGTCATGGGCCAAAGGGTTCCACAGAAACAGAACAATGAAGATAAAAAACCCAACATTTTGGTAAATGTTATCATTTGACCTGAACTGGCAACCAATAGAACAAGAAGTTCTTAAGTGCCCATTGAAATTAATGAAAGATTTATCAACTTTATGGGGCACTGGATTAGGTCCTCAGGCCTTGATCCGGCAAAGCATTAAGCATGCGCCTAACTTCAGCTACATAAGTAGTACCAATGACTGACTCACTTGATTAAAGTTAGGATTTGTCTACACTTAAACACAGCAGTGACACAGCTGTAGCGCTTCAGTCAAGACACTACCTATGCCAATAGGAGGGATTCTCCCTTCATCATAGGTACTCCACATCCCCAAGAGGCAGTAGCTGGATTTCTCCTGTTGATACTGCTGAAAGTGGAACAGCCGACACTGGAATTAGAATTCTCCTGTTGACAGTGCTGTCTGCACTAGGGGTAGGGTCAGTTTAACTATATTGCTCAGGGGTGTGGATTTTTCACACTCGAGCAACATAGTTATACAGCCCTAATTTCCTAGTGAAGACCAGGCCTTAGGCAAGTGCTTAAATATTGTATTGAATCTATGCTGCTATAGTGTTTCAGGGACAGTTCACACACTTACTACAACAGGAGGGGTTCTCTCATCACTGTAGGTAATTCACCTCCCCAAGAGCTGGTTGTTACGTCAACAGAAGAATCCTTCCATCACCCTAACACTGTCAACACCAGGAGTTAGCTGGGCTTACATAAGTTTCCTAGGAGGGTTGATTTTTCCACATGTAGCTATGCTGATGTAACTTTTCAGTATGGACCAGCCCTAAATCAGGAAGGTAGCCAGATGCCCATTTGTCAAAGGCTGCATAAATCACATGCCTTATTTTATCCTAAAGAGGATTCATTAATACAGCGTTAAGAAGAAAGAGAAAGCCAACTGCTACAGTACTTTTCACAACTGTGCTTTCAACTTCATCAACCATTCACATTCCTGGCAGAGGTGAGTGAATGCAGAATATAGCAGAATTCTGTCTAGTCACTAGGAAGGAAAAGCAGAGAGACTATCCATTGAGGCTATGTTTACACTACAACCTACACTGGCAAAATTTATGTTGCTCACAACTGTGAATATCCCACTCCCAAGTCACATAGTTTCACCTACATAAGTGTTCATGTGCACAACACTATGGCTGTAGGAGAGCTTATCCTCCCGACATACCTTCTGCTGCTCAAGGAGGTGGTAGGGTTTTTTATGCCAATGGGACTGGGAAAGGCAGTGCTATATGTATAGACATGGCCTTAGACTTGGTAAAGGAATTAACCAAAGTGGGGTTGCCAACAACTATTGGCCAGACACTGGAGATGGTATTTTCACCAATTGGTGAAAGTACCTTTTCCAGTAGATTGACTGAATTCATCTTATATATTCCACTTATTAGTGAAACTGGAATTAGAAAGCATAGTCTGCAGCTTCACTAAATAAACCTAAAAGGAGACCCTCTGTGGCCAATCCAGGATTTGTTGAGTTAAGTTGAACCCATGCTTTTTCACCTAAGAAATAAGGACATAACTTGTTTTTTCAGTTTGCCTTTTAAAAGCTGTAATATCTCATCAAATGTGGACATCATTCTGAAGGCATGCAAGGAGTTCTGGGCTATGTTTAGGATGAGTGAAAAGAAATCCATCAAAAATCTGTTTATAAAGTAAGTAAACTATTAGATTAGAATTCCTCATGCATTCATCTTAATATGATAATAGGTAGGGCCCTACCAAATTCAAGGTCCATTTTGGTCAATTTCATGGTCATAGGATTTTAAACGTAGTAAATTTCATGATTTCTGAAATCTGAAATGTCATGCTTTTGTAATTATAGGGATCCTGACCCAAAAAGGAGTTGAGGCAGGAGAGGGGTTGCAAGGTTATTGTAGGATGTGTGGTGGTACTGCTACCTTTACTTCTGCACTGCTGCTGGCAATGGTGCTGCCTTCAGAGCTGGGCAGCTGGTGAGTGGCGGCTGTTGGCCGGGAGCCCAGCTCTGAAGGCAGAGCCACCGCCAGCAGCAATGCAGAAATAAGGATGGCATGGTATGTTATTGCCACCCTTACTTCTACGCTGCTGCCTGCAGAGCTGGGTCCTCAGTCAGCAGCCGCCACTCTCTGGCCACCCATCTCTGCAGGCAGCAATGCAGAAGTAAGGATGGCAGCATATGGTATTGCCACTCTTACTTTTGTGCTACTGCTGATGGGGCGCTGCCTTCAGAACTGGGCACGTGGCCAAGAGCCGCCAGTGTCCAACTGCCCAGCTCTGAAGGCAGTGTAGAAGTAAGGGTGGCAATACTATGACCCCCCCTAAAATAACCTTGTAACATCTCCCCACACAACTCCTTTTTGGGTCAGGACCCCAATTCGAGAAACGCTGGTCTCCCCCATGACATCTGTATAGTACAGAGTAAAAGCAGACAAAGGATCAGATTTCACAGGGGAGACAAGATTTCACAGTCCATGATGTATTTTTCATGGCTGTGAATTTGGTCCTCATAATAGGATGAGCTTGGACTAAGACTTGATTTAATCTTTCCTGTCTGCTGCATTCTAGTAGCATAGCATTCTGAGATCAGACTATCAGTCTGACCTAATTTTAGGGAGTTATGGCTGACATATATGATAAAAGGACATATTATATTTAAAATATATTTTAGTACAAATAATAAATAATAATAAGTCAGCAAATAGGCAGATTTCCTAAAATGTTTGGTTATTTGCGGGCTTGGATAAAGAATGAACATTACTGTACAAATGAATTATTTTGTCTTTTTGCCCCCAACATACTCCATAAGCTTAATTCAGCCTGCTACCTTTCCAGTTCCATACAAACTATTTTAGTCTTTGCAGCATGAATGACTCATGAGGAATGTACTAGATCATCAGAATCTTACAACAGTTAGTTTAGACAATGGTTTAAGCTCTATATTTTGAGGGTCAATCTGTTAACGGAATACCTGGCAGACATTACACAGTTTTCACAAGTCCAAATAAAACAGAAAAAAAATACTGGCAACAGACAAGAAAGTTATATGGAAAGTTATCCATAACTGAGACAATGAGGAAGAGAGTAGAAGCTTGAGAGAAAAGCCTCTTTTATTTGCCATCAGTTCTTTATCCAACCAGGACAGTGTTTCTCTGTTGGTTTTGTTTCCCTAGACAACTAAAACAAAGCTGTAGCACTTTTTAAAAAAAGTGCAGCACAAATGCTGGTTTCCTTTTTGTATGCTCATAACATTCTATTTGCTTCAGTAGTTCAAAAGTTCAACAATTAAGAGTTCCAGCAGGGAAGGGAGAGGAGAACAGCTTGGCAAGACAGGCACTTACACTGAAAAACAGCACATGTCTGCTCACATGCACGCAAACTGCAGGCTGCGAAAATCATTTTTAGGGGAAGAGTGCCCGACTGAGCAAAACAACATTATATACTCCAAACTATAAAGAGAGCAACAGAACACATGATCTAGAATAATAGGTTTTCTGTTCAGCACTGAATAGTTATTTAGGACTTGGTAACATTTTGAACACAAACTAATGAAATCAGTGAGGAAAACACAATTAGCCAAGGAAGCACACTTAACACTGACTAAAACTTTGTACTGTAATCTCTGGTATTTATATAGCATCTTCTATTTGGAGGGATTAGGAACTTCCCTAGACTACCCCATCTCTCATCTAAAAGTATCACCTTTATGGCTATGAGGGTGGTTCAGTACCAGGGAGGGTGGCGAATTACTAAGTGGATTGGGATCCACCTACAAGCTTCTCTAAAACATTTATCATTACACATGGATTACAGAGATCAGTAGGATCTACTGCGAGTCTTACTCTTGAGCATGACCACCATTTCATTTTACATAGCACGTGAAAACTTTCTGCCCCTATCTGCCCAGAATGAACTTTACAAATGCCTTAAAAGTGCAAATATCTGTAGTCTGTTATCTGTCCTCTGAGTTACCTATTTAACATCTCTTCAGTGTCCTGTTATGTTTGTCACATAATATGGATCAAGGTGACTGATGAAAACAGATGTTGGTACAGAACAACATGAGGTCAAGATATTTTACAAATTGTGGTTTTAAAAAATGTTGTTAGAGAATTCTGAGGTTTACATAAAGTGCTTGTAATGTTATTTCATAAAGGAATACTACTCAAAACTTTCAGTTTGGGTGGTCAATATTTTATTTGACTCTTAAGTAATCAGTGGAAAATAGGAGTATACACAAGCCAAGATTTGGTTGAATATCTGGCTGGCAGTCAACACAAAGTCTGTAAATGGCCCAGCAATCCACAGGGAAGCTAAACAATAACTTGTTAAAGGATTCAAGCTGTATAATTAAATGAAGGCTGAGTTTCCCACCCTTACCTCATGAAGCTGAGGGCTGAAGCTCTCACTGGAAACTTCTAACTTGAATGAAGTTATTTCCATTTTATTGACCTTCGATAGTAGTAGCTAGAGCACTGGATTTGGACTCAGGAAACCTGGGTTCTATTCATGGCTCTGTCACTGATTTGGTGAGTGACCTTGGCCAAATCACTTTACAGCTCTGTACCTCAGTTTCCCCATCTATAAAATGGGGACAATGAAACTGACCTTGCTTTGTGATTTATGGCTAAGAGCTAATGTGATGGGGCACACTCGCCATGCACTGGACAGGGAAGTGTTAACCCTACATTGTGGCTGAGGAAACCACACCCTCTCAACTCTATTGGGCATGCTCCAAATACACTAGTATAAAAGGGAGCAGCTGATTTCAGTGGGCTGATCCCCAGAGAGGAAGGATGCATGCTCCAGCTGAGGATCAGTCACAGCCTGAGACCATGGGAGCTGGAGATGGTGCAACCCAGGCAGATACCAGGGCATCCACGGAGGGCCCACAGATTCTGGAGTCTCTGGGAACAGCACAGATTGGAGACAGTGGAGATGCCCCAACTGCAGTAGTGGTAACTGCAGGAGGAAGAAGCCCAGGAGAATTAGAAAAAGGTCTGGTTCACTAACTGGGCCACTGAGTCAGTGTGTTTTGGTTGGACCCCCCTTGCTGACTCAGTGGCAAGCACTCTTGCTACTACCAGGGCCCTGGGCTGGGGCCTGGTGGAGGAGGAGGGCTCAGGCTGCTGGGCCTGGGTGGCCAGAGCCCCTATTGTTCTGCATGGTGCCCCCCTTCCATGACTGAGAGCACTAGGCCGTACTGCCCTGCTAACAGGGGCAGAGACAGTGGGCCTTACTGCTTTGATGACTGGGGTGAAACAGTTGACTGTGACCACTAGGTTCTACTGCCCAGCTAACAGGGGCAAAGCTATTGATGTTGGTAACTGGGCCTTACTGCCCTGCTGATGGGGGTGAATCTGTGGATTTTGGTCACTAGGCCTTGTTGCACTGCTAATAGGGGCGAGTATATTGATTTTGCCACAGAGACATAAACGCGGGCTATTTACCCCTACACCCTAAGGGGGACAGAGCGCACTCTCCCCACACTGGGTGGGGTTACCCCAACTCTGTCACAGCTAGGTCTTGCTGTAGTGAAGGAGCCAGCTTCAAGCTATCACCATGGAAGAGAGCTAAGAAAAGTCCATGCAGCATTCTCACATTTTCCAGGCAGTCACAAAAATACTACACAAAACTTCACATGGTTTAATATTCATTGTGCATTATCAGCTCAAGTGATTTGGTTTGTGTTAGATTAGAATGAAGCCAGACCTTACCCTTGGCTTAGGTTTTGATCTCTGCCTTTAAACTGTTTAATTAGCTGAGAGACTACTGGTAGAGAGGTTTAAAAATATGAAATACCTGTGGCTTGATACTTCTATGCCCTCAATTGCAACAACTGTATACACATGGATATTAAAAAGGAACATCTGTATGAAATGATCAGCTTTGGCTATTTTATTTGTATCAGCTTTCAGACCTTTATTTTAATACACAGTAGACTCTCGATTATCCAGGATGATAGAAAAAAAATTAATTCTGGTTAATAAAATCCTGGATATTCACCATCCATAGGAAATATGGGGAGTGGGAGTTGGTTCACCAGCCACCCTGCACAAAGGGAGAGGGTGTTGGTTCACTGGCTGCCCTGTGCCCTGGTGGTTTTTTATTTTTTTTTGTGCTTGGGGGCAGCAACAAAGCCAGAGCCGGCCCTGTGAGTTGTTGGTTTTTTTTTTTACATCCTGGCTAATCCACTTCCTGGTTAACCCAATCCTGGATAATCAAGAGTCTACTGTACAGAATTTCAATCTAAAAACACCCAGAAAATGGACTAAACTGCAGTTATTTTAAATGAGTAAATTTAGAACAAATATTAGAGTAGATGAATATAATGACCTAGAATGATGCTAACCACACAGATTTTACGAATGGATGAGTAACTTTTTTTTGCATCTTTTGCTACCTGCCTTCTCTCTCGCTCATTATTCCCAAATGACTGTACATTCTGGATAAACGTCTTTACACTGATCAGCAATGACTCTGTTCAGGCTTGATTTTCCTTTTATCACCATCGTAAAAAGACATTAAAGCTTGTCTTCCAAAAATGCTTCACTTATTTTATAATTAAAAAGTTTGAGATCTTCAACAGCACCTTCTAATGGCTTTATATGATTGTCATCAAGGAATGCAGTCAAGACAATCACTGGTAAGTGTTTGGTGGTGCAGCAAATCTGCTGCACAATATACTGTGAAATTCAACCCTCGTGTAACTCTACTGAAATAAAAATAAGTCCGTCCCAGTGTCTGCAATGCAGCATATCACATACTTGGGTGCAGGATAGAAGAACATCTCAATTGTTTTTACAATTATTTGCTAACTGTCTGTGTGCTATAATAATATATTCTCATCCCAAATTGTTCAGTAATAACACTGAGAACATAAAGAAGAGTAATATATAGTCAGACTCCAACAAATGGAGGTCTTCTAATGACAATCCTATATATCCTGACATTCTTCTATTCTGACTTTTGCCACTACTGCTTCATAGCCACATTTTCCAGGAACACATACTGGATCAGAAAAAAAATATCTTTGAATATATCATAACATCTTGACAGACTATGTTGTTCAGGGGCTAGAAGACTGGATTGGGCTTTAGGAGACCTGGTTTCTTTCTCTGCTCTGCTCCTAAGTGACCTTAGGCAAGTTTCTTCACTTCTCCACATCTATCTCCCATCCCACCCTTTGACTCTTTGCTGTATTTGAACTATATACATTTGCACAGTGCCTACCTCTTTGAGCCCGGGATCTCAGTTAGGGTCTTCATGATGATTACTTATTTATTTATACAACAGGGCCTCATTTGATTCTCTGTCTACTGCTGAATGTTGAGCAGATATTTTGAGTTGTTCACAATAATGCACCAGCTTTTTCCTGAATGATTACAATTCATTTAGAATCCATTAACGTAGATGAGAAATTCAAATTGTTCCTTCCGACATGCATTACATTGCACTTGACTACATAACATCTGCAACTATGTTGTCCAGTTGCCTTGTCTTGTTAGGGTTTTCTGAAACTGTTAGGTTTAAATATAATTCCTAACAATCACCATGGGTAGCCTAGTTAACTGCATGAGTAATCTGCAGTCTTTGCCACCTTGCTGAATGCTTCCTGTTGAAATTGAGGTAATATTGTTTATTGAATGAACTTCTGTTGTTGAGAGACAAGCTTTCTGTCATGCGTGGAGTACCCTTCCCAGACCTGAAGAGCTCAGTGTAAACTCACCCACCTTATATCTCTAACATCCTGGAATGAACATACTACAGCTACACTGCATCCTTCTGAGGATGTCATGTGCTACTTACTGTTTCACATTTACCACTGAATTGAACTTTACTTGTTCTCCATTACTACCATTTTTTCTGTGCCCATTCCCCACATTCAAACTGACTGGCTAGAAGAAAAGTTAGTCAAATATCAAGCTGCTTCCTACCATCCACCTTTAAAGAGACCATAATTAATATTAAAAACTATAATTCAATAACTTCAAACACACCAAGGGTCCAGGACCCAATCCAGCTCCTTCTGAAGTCAATGGGAGTTTCCGTGGACTTCAGTGTGAGCTGGATTAAGCCCTATGTCAGTTTAAAATTCAACTCTGATGAGTGGGGAGGAAATGCTAGTTTGATTTAAATGTTGATATTTAGTCTCATAAATAGGAGTTTGAATCTATTTAGACTTGAATAGCATCCGCTTCTCTTGCTTTTTATGTTCTGTTATCACCCAATTTCCTTATTCCTCCTTTCTTTACATCTTCTCAGCCAACTCTTGTCCCCAGTTTTTAAGCAATTTTTCCTCCCAATGAAGCATATTATCAGATGGCTCAGTGGAAGTACACTGATTTACACCAACAGAGATATGTGAATGTTAACAACTATGGCCCTAGCCTCTTATCTCCAATGTTTCATGTGCACATGACACTAATTTTACTCTCAAGTGCTTAATCTGCTTGGGGTCCATAAGGTTCTTTCATTTCTAAATCATGCACTCCAAAATACGCAGGAGCCAGATGATCAGAAATTACATCAACGTATGCCAGCCATACAGTCTAACTTTTTGCCTCTTAGTACGCCAGGAGACTTTAAGGTTAGAAGGGAGCATCATGATCACAGTCTGCACATCGGTACAGAACTTCACCCACCTACTCCTGTAATAGATCCCTAATCCCTGGTTGAGTTAGTGAAGTTCTCAAATCAAGATCTAGAGACTTAGAATTACAGAGAATCTGCCATTTACACTATTTTAAACTTGCAAGTGACCCATGCCCCACGCTGAAGAGGAAGGTGAATTTTTGAGCCTGTTTACACTAAGCCAAACTGTGGCAATGGCCTAAGTTAAGGGCAGTGCTGTTGACCATTAATGTCCCACAAGGTGCTCAGGGAGGGACTGGGCTTGAGGAACAGGCTGCAACAGTGGCTGGCTCTTGGGCAGGCTGTGCACGCCTTGTGTCCCTTTCTCCCCGATGCCTTCATGAAAGCAAAGCCCACAGTCAGATTCACTGTTTCATCAGAGATAGCTTGTTATCAATACATGAAGTTGACCCTCTGTTGTTTTTCTTACTACAAAGAATTAAAAATATATGTATTTTATATATATCAGAAACGAACACTGTAGCGGCTAACACCTTCCGAAAGGGATGTTTTCTACCGATGATTCTCTCATGAGAGAGAGACAATAGCCATCTAGCATCATCTTTTAATCATCCAGCAATAACACGTTAGTTCCCAACTGCACTTCAAAGCAATTAGTCAACTACATTTTTGTTGCCAAGTGGATTATAAGCCTAGGGACCTCTGAATATAAAGAGAAAAGATTGAGGGATTTGGGTGTTTACTGAATAAGACTGAAGTCAGAAGACATTGTGCAGTATTATTGATTGATGACTGTTGTTTCAAACAAATCTCAAAATGTGTTTTGTTTTGTTTTTAGATCTGCAGAACAGTAAGGACTCTCCCATCTAATTCATGTAGATGCCAGAAACGTAGCTAATAAGACTTGTCCAGGTTACTTTTAATAGCATTAACATGTCACATGCGACCATGCATTAGACCCCAGCAATTGGCTGGTAGCCAGATATGTTCACAAGTGTTTCTTTCACCAGAATGCTTAACTCTATTTAACAGTCTTTCCTGCTTAGAATTATAGGGATACAAGGAAGACTTTAAAAAAAAAAAAAAAAAGAAAGAAAGATTCAGACGTCACTTCTTAAATATTTTTTTGGTTCAACCGGTTTTGCTAAAAAAATCCCTTTTACTGCTTTCCTGTTAGGCTATTCATACTGTTATAGTTACATAGCATTGATTCATCTCCATAGATTGCATTCAGAGAGAGTTTTCAAGAACAAGAAAGAAGATTATACGTGGGAAGAGGAACAGAACTCTAACTTTCTTCATATCTTTTATCCTAAGATTTGTTTGCATATCATTGATGCCTAATGCTTACAAGTGTTGGTTCTCTGCACCCCTGCACACAACTAAAGCTGTATTGTTTGGTTTCTAGTTGCTCTAATACTACAGATGCATTGGGCTCATAGTGATAATTGTCGATTTTCTGCCCATCACCTTTCGATTTTAAGTGTTGTGATGTTTTTCACATTATGTAGTGTTTTGAAAACAGGTTGTTCCTCCAAGCATAAATCCTTGGTGCTATTACATATTCTGGGATTTTATACAGTACATTGATTGGATCATTTTTGCTTCAACCAAACTATTGTTCCTGATGCAATTAGACTATATCCAGTTTTTAGACTGTATATTTTGGCCTCCATGAAGCTGAAATTTTGACTTTAATCCTAAGTAAATATTTGCCCTGGTGGAGGTCGATTTGACTTATTCACAATCATACTCTTTTTGTTTTAGAGGAGCACAATGTTTATACATCACATGAAATATATCATTATTACACAGTTATAACATTCATCTCTATAGAGATTCTTTAGAGAGTATTCATTTGATTTGCCAAATAATCCTCACAAGATCTATAATTAGGCATAATTAACTTTACATATATTTTCATATGCTAATGACCTATTCTCCATTAGTTTTATTAGCAAAAAGATACAGTATAACTGTTAAACCTCAAAAGTATACTCACGTCCAGTCATTTAAACATCCAATTCAATGCTACATTATAAAAACTGGATAACATTCCACCTAACAGAGGGATTCTTACATTTAAACAGCCTCAACATTTCATGGGTGGACCAGACCCATTCTCCATGCTGATTTCTGCCCTTACATAAGTGCATGCAACTCACATTGATATCATCAATGGGAATTGTAGGGGTTGGGCAGGGAGCAGATTTTGGCTCTAAATGTGGATTGGATGAATAGTTGGCAAATTACTGCATGCCTGGTTTATATAAGAGGAGATCATTTTTTTCTGAACAGAAACAAAACCGTTTATGGATTGTGTTTAGATACAACTGCCAATGCTACCCAGCCCTAATCTAAATGTGTGTTTCAATAAACATGCATTTCTTAGAGAACTAGATGATTTGAGGTAACAATATGGAGCCTTTCAATTCAACCTTGCTGGTGTGAACCCAGCCCATGTTGGAGTTATTAAAGGTGGCTAGTCTCTTATGTCTGTTAGTGTTGTGTATTTTGCTCTTTACATGCCATATGCAATATGAAGGAACTACACAATCTCAGTGAGGCCCATATAATAGTTTATACAACTATATACTGTACACTTATGTACACAGCTGCTCCAGCAGGATTCTGGTGGCTTCTGAAACACTGCAAACTACTTAGAGGAATACCGCTCAATTCCTATACACTGCAGGGGGCTTAAGTGAAATGACTTGTTTCAGCCTAGTTTCTCAGAGACAGGTGTCCACATAAAAACACCTACCACAATTAGCGTTAATTGTTAGCTTTGTTGGTAGTCTCTGCAATGTCTATGAATGAATAGGCTGAGAAGACTCAATTACCCTCTCAATGGTAGGGGTGGTCCCTGCAGGTTACGGTAAAGATATATTGGTATCTACTAGCTATTCTGTGAACAGATGGAGAACGTCAGTATCACAACCTGAGAGCTGTCCTTCCACTGCCTTTCAGCAGGCACCAGTTCCAAAATAAAAGCAAGCAAGCAATGGATTTACGACACATATCCCACACTGTATGGTATACAGCACAGGTTATTCTCACAGCTACTGCAATAAATCCTACTGTTAGCAAGTCAAATTTTCTGTCACAATGTTTTCTGGAAAATGGCTTTTTTGACTAATTGAAAATGCTAATGAAAATTTCATTTTCATGGTGAATTTGAGTTTGTCAAAAATGAGCACATTTTCCAATTTTCCACATTTTACATGAAGACTAAAAAAAGTTTTTCATTTCTGGAAAAAAATTAATAGGAAAAACATTTCCTTACTGGCTCAGCCTACTAGAGTTATGAAAATCTGCTGCTGAATTGAACATCGTAATACAGAAACAGTGATGTTTCCAATGCTCTTCACTTGCTGTAAAATGTATCTGTCATAACAGAATGTGATTAGCAGACAAGTTGCCAACAAATCCCTCTTAATTAATTTGTGACTAACAGCCTTTTGGATTCCAATTTTCCTCCCAATATTGTCTGGATTCTTGGAGATGTTTTAAACAAATCTTGGCAACCAAAATAACCCAACCAATCTTAGCACTAATTGCACCCTTTTACATGATTCTTGGTACTTTAGACTGAAAAACAGAAAAATAACATGTACAATGCTTTGAAAATTGTTAAATTACTGTATAATTCAAGTGCTCATTCAAGGTGGAATTTATGAGTCTCACAAAATGATCAGGTTTCAAGTAGTTGCAGTGAGGATAAAATTCTCCCCTCAGTTAGATACAACTGCCAATGCTACCCAGCCCTAATCTAAATGTGTGTTTCAATAAACATGCATTTCATAGAGAACTAGATGATTTGAGGTAACAATATGGAGCCTTTCAATTCAATGGGGGCAGAGTGTGTGGCTGCTGTGTTCCCCTTCCACAACTCCCGTGTCAGTCTATGGATGAAAGCAATCGTTGCAGCCCCATAGGGGTCATTCATGGGTCTGTTACTCCATTTATTAACGAAAATATTGAGTGGAAAGTACGCCTACAAAATTTGCAGATTACACCAAGCTGGGAGAGGACACAAACACTTTGAACACACGATTAGAATTCAAAGCCACCTTGAAAAATTGGAGAATTAGCCTGAAATCAACAAGGTGAAATTCAATAAAGACAAGTGTAAAGTACCACACTTAGGAAGGAAAAGTCAAATACACAACTATAAAATGGGGAAATAGGGATAGGTGGTAGTGCTGGTGAAAAGAATCTGGAGATATAGTGGATCATAAATTGAATATAAGCCAACAATGTGATGCAATTGCAAAAAAGGCTAATATAATTCTGGGATGTATTAACAGAAGTGTCATCTAAAAGCCATGAGAGATAATTGCCCAACTCTATTCGGCACTGGTAAGGCCTCAGCTAGAGTACAATGTCCAGTTCTGGATGCCACTCATTAGGAAAGATGTGGATACACTGGAAAGAGTCCAGAGGAGAGCTACAAAAATGATAATGGTTTAGAAAACCTGACCTGTGAGGAAAGTTTAAAATTGGGCATGTTTAGTCTTGAGAAAAGAAACAGTCTTCAGGTATAAGGACTATTATAAAAAGAATCCACTGAAGATAGAACAAGCAGTAATTGGCTTAATCTGCAGCAAGAGATATTTAGGTTAGATAGTAGGAAAACGTTCTAGCTATGGTTACAAACTGGAATAGACATCCAAGGGTAGGTTGTGGAATGCACATCATTACAGACATTTAAGAACAGGTTAGACAAACACCTGGCAGGGATGGTCTAGGTTTACTTAGTTCCACCTCAGTGCAGGGTGATGGACTAGATGACCTCTCAAAGCCCCTCCAGCCCTACATTTTTATGATTCTATAATACCAGATTCAGGGGCACCTCACCCCTCTCCACACTGGCTTTTGTGGAACTCATAGGTAGTCCCACTCCACACAGGGAGTGCATATGATCTGCCCACAACTGTTACAATGTTTGCATAGTGTCAGACTCCTTGCATTCCAGTTAATTTCCCCCTTATGACATTATAGGTAGGTACAGAACATTGCAATAATCTTTTTTATGAGTGACTGAATCCAACAAATAGTTCAACAAAAATATCGGTCTTCGGGGTTTTCTTACTGCACTGATCATAAAAATCATCATTTGAACGCAAGTAAAAGGCATTTTGAAAAGTTAATTCTCTCATTTGGAACACCAAAGCCATAGAGGACCTTACTGAAATACAGACCATCTGAATAGATGTACATTCAATTATAATAAGTACTACAGGAAAGAATAACCATCTTCAAAAGGTATAATCTGGAAATTGAACAGATGCCCATTCACTACATGTAGCACAGAAAAGTTAAAGGAAAAAAAGGCTGAAGGAAGCAGGTTACTCAGATTAATTGTCCAGGAATCTTAGAAAAATAAGATCAACTAGCAAAAAGCTTTATACACTTGTCAGCTGTCCCACTGTGACCCAGACTGCCTGGTCACAGTCCTTGAAGTCAGTCATGTTACATATATGGGGAAGGGTTAGCTGAATTCTCCATTCACCCCAAGGACACAGTCTCAAGGAAGGGGAGGAAAAACGAAGGAGTAGTGTATGCTATTGTGGAATGGGAAACCTAGGGACATACTAGGAGACATGACACCGTTGAGGGGAAAAGGGGTCAAACAAACCCTCCTGACCACCAGGAAACATTGAGAGGGAGAGGAGATTCCCCACTGAAAACACCAGAGTGGGGAAACAAATATACTTCTTTCTCAGAACATTTGTGAAAGGAGGTAACAGGTCCCCCCAAAACAGATGCAGATGAGAGGAGCCTGTTGAGGACAGGAAGTTGTCCGAGGATGGGGGTGCTTGAGGCCTTTATAGGTTTGGATAAACATCCACCCTTTGAAGGCTTATCTAAACCCTGAACATTAAGGCCCGGATAAATAAGACACTGATATTAAAAATAGCTTACTACTCAACAGGAGAGTGCACCTTGGGATTCCTATAGCTGCCTACAGGGGCTTACTGATACTTTTCCACAGCATGACGTAATGCCAATTCCAGGGTCTTTGGTGCTAAAGTAAGGAGGAGCATTTTTATCAGAATCTAATGGCATGACATTGATTGGAAAAGGTCAATACATAATTATATAACTCGTTGAATTCTGCTTTAAGTATCTGCTGTTCCCTGAAAGCACTCCATTTCAACATTTCAGCAAGAGAAAATACATTCTTTGTTCTCAGCATCAGCTCCCCAGGAATTCAAACTATTACACATTCTGCAGGAATGACTATTTTTTTAAATAGTCACCATCTGCACCATCAGGGGCTGATAGCAAGTAACTAGACAATTATTTTCAAAATCACAGGCTTGCTGCATATGTACTTCACCTCAGTCTCCCAGGAATGTACTGCACATGGTGGCAAGGAAGTGCACAGTGAAAACTGGTGAGCAGTTTGTTGCATGGCAGGATGGCAAGTTGAACAAAGTACCCAAAATGCTGCTGTTTGAATATTTGTTTTATTTATTTATTTTATAATATAAATATTATATTTATTTGACACTGCAAAAAAAGTACAAGAGCTCAGACTGAAAAGGCACCTTAAATAAGGCAGTTGGAAATTATATAGCAGTGAGCTGGCACATGCAAAGTATGGAGAGATATGATAAAGATGAGCAATATAAGAAGCGTGAACTGCAAAATACAAGTAATCATGGGACACTCAGTAACAAGAGAGATGTCAGGAAGGCATCAAGAGAAGAATGGGTACAATCACGCCCAGCCATGGGAACTTTAGCATTGCTGATTTGGCAATAGAAAAAGCAGAAGAAAAAGTAGAACCTCAATACTAAAAAACATTAGAAGAGGGTAGATGATAAAGAAACATTACTTTAGCTGCCACATGCAGGAACCAGCATCTGAGCGGAGACCAAAAATGCCATGAGTGAACATGATAGAAAGGTTTAAGATTAGCAGCCATGTTAGTCTGTATCCGTAAATAAGACGAGGAAGACTTTGTAGAACCTAAGTCTACAAAGGTGCTACAAAGTCTTCCTCATCTTATGATAGAAAGTATGACTGGTTGTGATGGCACAGCTACTGAATTCATTAAGAATCCTGATCAAAGTATTGACACCTTATGCAAGGTTCATGAGAGCATATGCAAGATATGCATTCTGCTATCAAAGACCTGTGAGAATTAAAATATTACTCAAAACACACAAACAAAATACATGCATAAGAAAATAGAAGCCGAAGTGGTACCACAATAAGCATTCTAGAGATGAGATCAGAAAATGCATTATCAGGCCTATAACCTAACAGTGATAATGAGCAAACAGCATTCAGCCAACAGCTATGTGCTTTCTCAAGGAAATCAAGATTTCTATTCATGTATTTCATAGAAAGCTACTTCTAAGGGGCTCTTAGCACAGTAGGTTGACAAATATGGGTATCTGCATTTTACCTGGAAAGCAGCAGTTAGAACAGCAAAAGGCACAATAGAGATGTCAGACATATTGCAGAGAAATGAAAGAGAATCTATGGCGCTGAGAAGGAAAATGATATAAATGGCAAGTGACTGAGAAGATGAATTCCCCAGCCTACCTTCAAAAATTCAGTGTTGCCAAAGCTAGTTCTTCTGTTAAAATAATGGCTCCATTGTGACTGTAGGAGCCAACACCAGCACTTTGTATTTGGTTCTTTTCTTTGTGTAGATGCTGTGATCAATAATTGGAATGAAGTTGCTGTGCTTTAATTAGCACTGTTTAATAAGGAGCACACATTTTTTATAACTCCACATACATTTCAGGTAAAGAAAACTCACTCTACCCCACTGAATGACTTACATACAGTTAAATTCTAGAACAGTAACTTATCCTGTATTATTATGAAGATTCTGTGATGGAGGGCTCCACTCACTGCTAGAACACCACCTCCTCCTGGCCGTTCTGGGAAATAGCTCACCAGGTCCACACCCCTGCCTCCAGTTGCATGCTGTCTCTCTGGCTCTCTCTCTCTGGGTCTGCAGCCCTTCTCTTGTTCCCTAAGCTGCTGAGGCCTCTTTGAGACTCAGACCTCCAGCCAGGAGACTATATGCATTTTACCTTTCCTCAGTATCAAAGTCTTTTTTATTGCCAGCAGTTCTACGCAGTTATGCCACTGATTGCCTTGTAGTGCCACTCCCTCAGTGGCTAGTAAGGGAACTTAGGCTACCCTCTACTCCAAGTTCTGGCTCAGGGATCCTCTAGCCAGCAGCCCAGGTTTGTTCCCTTCTAGACCTTACTGCCTATTACTGAGCCCAATCCTACCTTCCTGGCTTTTCTAGAACCAAAGGCACTTTCCTTACAGAAGCCCAGCCAGCTTCTGCACATATGAGCTTCCCCTAATTAGGGTTTTCCTCCCAACCTTCAGCCTAATAGGTTAATTGGCCCATCTGGCCTTCATTAGCCCCTTCATGACCAGTGTCGGGCAGACACTCCATCATAGACCCATTGTAAATTTTGGTTGTTGTAAAAACATTTCAGCCATGCTCTGCAAACTGAACTAGATGCTTTCAATTAAGAAATGCCAAACTTAACAGTAAGGACTTTGAACACACACACACAGCGCCACCAAAACAGACCCTTCAGTTCCAAGAATGAGATGCCTCCATTTTGAGGAAATGTTAGTCTTAGGAAGACTGACTTTATGATTAAGGCACTCAGGAGATCTGGCTTCAATTCCTAAGCCTGCCACAGACATCTGCATTATTTTGACTAAACTGCATAATTTCTGGGTCTCGATTTTCAATTTGTAAACTGAGGCTGCTACTACTTCCCTTTCTCTACCCTTGATCTGTCTTGTTTGTTTAGATTATAAACTCATTATGGCTAGCACTGTCGATTACTGTGTGTTTTCACAACACCGAGCAAAATCAGGCCCCGATCTCTTAATACACATAAATAAATAAGAAGGAAAAGAACAGTGCAACCTAGATATTGAAAAAAATCTTTTGTATTGCTTTTGGTTATGCTTTGTGATTGCCCTACCCCATCTACTACTTCTCTCCTAATATCTAGTGCTCAGCTTTGGTCTGCGTAATGCAACAGTGATGCGGGCATGTTGTGCCTTGATGGTTTTATTTTCTAAATCTTTGTCTTATCCTTATAGCATATGGAAGTAGCAGTTCCAGCTTTCTAGTCCCACTTGAATGATTACAGTATAAAGCTACTGTAAAGAAGTAATCACTATCAGAAACAATATTCTTGAGGGCACATATTCTGCCAATAGCCTGTGCAGCACAAAGCTAAGTAAGAAAAGTGAATGCAGCCAACCTCCCCCTCACCCACTCCAAATCTGTGCACAACTTTAATGAAGTCTTTGTTAGAACAGGCAGTTATCAAAGATTCATTAAAGATAAGGACACTCTAGCACGGCCACTAATTGGTCTAACTCCCCAGGATATGCCCTTTGTGAAGATTGAGACTTGCCAAGGAGTTCTCAGTTGAAATGTTTGCAGTATTCCACTCCTCTCTTGTAGCTTTCACGCTCAGGATATGAATTTAAGAACATAGTCTCTTGTCACGGGAGTTGCAACTGTCTTAACTTTATCAAGATGGAGATAATATAGCAGCTAAAAAGGGGTGCATTGTCACATTGTTGGTGTGGAACTATTATATGAGTCATATTTGTAGTCACTTAGCTGTTTAAGTACCTCAATACACCCTCAACACCTAAATGACTTAACTTAGAAAAACAAAGCTGCAGGAGGACTGGTTAAAGTCAGAGGGACAATCTGGCCTTTTATTTGGAGACTTATCAAGGATCTTTACTTGATGAAAATGTATTTTGAAACCTTTATTACAATTTCTTTGTATGCTGGAAATTGATACTCAGTCAAGTCAGACAGCAACTGGCATATTGTATTTGTTATAACATTTTTTAAAATCATTTTGCTTTTAATTTGCTAATGCTTTTTGTTCATGCAGTAAATTCCAATTTACTCAGGCATTCTTTAATTTCACTCTGCAAACTGTTAAATATGGCATGCATGGCTATCACTCAGTCTTCACAAAAAACACATCAAAGTTCATGATGAAGGATTTTTTTAATGATGGACCAGCTCAGTCAGAGTTCTTTATACTATTCATTTTCTAAAAGGCAGGGTATATTTTAGTATTGAGGCGGCAGATTTTGACTTAAATGTGAAATATAAAAACATGTCTTTGGAACTGTATCTTGAAACTACATTTGTATGAAAAGCCTACTGACATGAGAAATTAATTTACTTTTAACTATTTCAGATCTAAACACTAATGGAGATTTCAGAACTTGGGGAGGTTTTAAAAAGGCACAAATGGCAGGCTGGTTCCTCTCCACCATTGGCTTTCAATGGGAGTTGGAGTTAAGCATTTATCCTTTCTCTGTGCCTTTGAAAAAAATCTACCTTTCAAGCCCTCCCTTCTCTTCGCAACCAGGCCAAACAGTTCAAAGATCCTGCATAGATCTTAGTAATTGAGATTACATTGCATCTACTAAAAACACCAACAGAACTGTGATTTGAATCTTTTTTTAACTCCTTATCTATTGTATTTCACATACATTCAAGATTATCTTAAACTTCAGTCTCATTATAAGCACATAGACACAATGGCTAAGTAAGGACCACCGAAGAGCAGAAAACAAATGTGTTTGTGTTGAGCAAGGAAGAGGCAGGGATGCAAAAAACTGATTCAAGCCTGCAGAGCCTCTCGTGCTGAGGAACACTGATATACAGGATCTACATCTGCTCTAAAGTGGAAAGGACCACTTTATATATGAGATCAGAGCCATGGAGCTCCTGCCTACAGTTGCCACTATGGAGCACTTTGTGGGGAAGGAACCCCTGCAGAACTCCCCTGTACAAATTCTTTTACTGGAGCATTGCACAGGAGAAAGTAGGGGGACATAGAATTTCAGCTATGCGCTTTTGTTTCTTATTGATCATAGTCAAAAACGGCACATCTCTTCAGCAACACAGGCTACTGGATGCACAGTAAACCCATCCTCCACATTTGGCACTGACTATCAAGTAAGTTAGTTCAAGGTTTTGATTCTTATCTTCAAAGCACTTACTGGCACAGACACAAGACACTTACAAGATGACCTAAAGCTCTGTGATAAAGACTATGGTCAACAACCCCACTCCTCAGGAACAGTGAAAGTCCCTACAATAAGAGAAAAACTTGTCTGATTAGGAAACAGACCCTTCCTGGGTGCCAGCCCAATAACTTTGACCATGGCCTAGATTTTTAAAGGTATTTAGGCATTGCGATGCTGAATGCAGAAGTGTCAAAGTAGGTCAGAAGCCTAAGTCTCATTTCAAAAAGGGACTTAGACACTTAGGAATTAAAATCCCATAGACAGCCAACAGAGATTTAGGCTTCTAAGTGCCTTTTGAAAATGACACTTAAGCATTGCAACACTGAACACGGCAGTTCCTAAATACCGTTAAAACTCTGGGTCTATGCATGCACCCATTCTTATTCAGCATTCACAGATATTCATACAAGCAAAGTTCTGGCTGGATGAATGATCGTAGTAAGAGTTTCACACCAAGAGCTAAGACTCAATCATAAAATAAAAATTCATTTTGGATGGAAGCATAAAGTATTCTATAAAAGGTCAGGCCATTCAATTAGGGAACAGAAATAATTACATGAGATTTAAGTGACCAATCACACAGTTCAAATATTGGAACACTTGTATTTACATGTGCTGCAGACAGTCCAAGAACAATCTATACGCTGATATTTGTTCACCTAGAATATTCATTGAACAATTCTGAATAGAAAATAAATTTATAAAAAAAAAATCAGTCTGTAGACATTCACAAGCAGGAAAAAGGACTATGTTTCCCTACATGGGTGCTAGAACGAGGGTGTAAGAAAGTGGCGCCTCACCCTGCAGTGCCTCCCTTTGGTCATCCAGGGAATCAGCTCTTTCCAGTCTCCAGAGCACCCTCTGCAGGCCAATGTCCCGCTTGCCACTGGCCATGTCCCTCCCTGGACTCCAGTGCCCTTTGCATGGATTGCTGCCTCCTGGCAGTACCCCACAGTCTAGCTCTAGTCTCCCCTCCCTGGGGAACCCCCAACCCTCTGAGCCCCACCTTGCCTCAGTCTAGGCTACTGCCAGTCATCATCAAGCCCCTGTTCACTGGGACCAGTTGGAGTCTGTATAAGCCAGCCATCATAGGCAAGGAGGGTTTGGCCTGCTACCTCTGCCTACCCATGAGCTGCACCCTGCAACCCCAGCACCCCTTTTTGGACCAGCTCCTAGGCCCTACAGCCTGGGGGTTTTCCAGGCCGGAGCTCCCCCAGCTCCTCTAGCCTTCCCCCTGCTCTGCTCTGCGTACCTGTCAAGCTCCCCAGCAGCCAGGCCTGTCTTCCTCCACAGCTAAAGGAGACTCTGACTGAGCTCTAAACTAACAGCCCTTTTATCAGGGCCAGCTGAGCCCTAACTGACCCAGCCACAACTGCGGCTGCTATGCCCAATCAGCCTGGGAGCTGCTTGCCCCCCAGCCACAGCCCTGTTCCCAGGAGTGGGGCAGCCACCCCACTACAGAGGGATACGGCAGTTTGAAGTGGTTCCCATCATGTACAGAGTATATAGTTTTGTTCAGTGGTTTTCAGTATCCCCTCTATAAAAATTGTTTAAGCACCTATGTTCCCCGAATACATTTTTTGATGTGGACTGTTTGCTTAGTTTTAAGTTATTAATTAACATGTGTGTGTGTATAAGACCATAAGTCATTAATGTTTTGTATAGCTCAAATATTTTTTATTAAAACCTATACTAATTAGGGCTGTCATCCTAGCCACTCCATCACTGAGCTCCAGCGGGGCAGCGTGTCTTGATCTGGTGGGCCTGAGTGGCATGGTAAAGGGGTTGGAGCCGGGCCAGGACCTTGGATAAGGGGCAGGGAGTCCTGAGGGTCTATCAGGGGGCAGGAGTGTGGATAGGGGTTGAGGCAGTCAGGGGACAGGGAGCAGGGGGGCTTGGGTAGGGGGTGGGGTTCTGGGGGCCGTTGGGGTGAGGAGTATCAGAAGGGAGAAGTCAGGGGACAAGGAGCAGGGGGGCATAGATGTGGGGTGGGGTCCTGGGGGGTGGTTAGGCATGGGGGGAGTCTTGGGAGGGGGCGGTCATGGGACAGGGAGCAGGGGAGATTGGATGGGTTGAGGGTTCTGAGGGGGGTGGAAAGAGGGAGGGGAGTTGGATAGGGGATGGGGCCAGGCTTCCCTACCCTACTTGGCCATCTATACAATTTTTAACCTCGATGTGGCCCTCAGGCCAAGAAATTTGCTCCTGCAAACTTTAAAAATCTGGGCCTTAACCTCTGTGCCTCAGTTCTCCATCTATAAAAAAAAAGATAAAACATCTCCACCTCAGAGGTGTGTTGTGAGCATAAATACATTAAGGAAGTACTATCTCAGGTGAAATCCTGGTCCCATTGAATTCAGGGGCAAAACTCCCAATAATTTCAGTGGAGCCAGGATTTCACAAATCAGCTTTATTGCTGTTTTGCATATTAACTTCACCCTCTGTATAAAGATAACCTGTGGTTAATAATTATAATGCATCATATTATATTACAATCACTATGGTACACTACACTAAGTGGAGGGAGCACACTGTAGATAGGCTAGAGTATACAACTCTGTTTAAGAATAATCCATTACAGGGCCAGAATCTGCCACCTCAAGCCACCTCACTGAAGCCAGGGTTCTGCTCCATATGGGCAAGAGTGGCAAGATTTGGCCCTGAATTACAGCAAGATAAAAAGACAGGGCAAATTTTATATACACTAGAATACTGAGCTCACTATCAGCTCGTTTCTTATACTCCACATCCTCTTTCTGGGGAATCTGAGGAAGTCTAGTTGGTATGCTGGTAATTCTGCATGTGTTACAGATCTGACATGGCTGTCCTGTGCCAGTTCTTCAGAAGATAGCCAGCACTGTGGCTGATTACAATAGATGATCATTTCTGAAAATATCGTTAATATTTATATGTACTGAGTAAGCATTGCTCTATGCAGAATAGAACAAGAGAAATTCTCTCTTTGCACCCAGCCAGAAAAATTATAGAGGGCAAGGGCATCTTAACTAAACTGGGAGGGAAGATAGAATTACTTCCGCAATACATCCCAGGCTGTAGACTGTGAGAAGTATCATTCTATTGTGATACAGTATGGCCAGAGGGCAGCAGGAGAGTGTTAGAGGGAAGCCTTGTTCCCTGTAGAGGGAAGCAAGTTACTAGAAGTTGGTTGGAGCACCTGGAGCCAATTAAGGCACCTGAAGCCAATTAGAGTAACTGAAGCCAGGCACATGATAAACACCCCCTGCTTCAGTCAGTCAGTTGAGAGGAGTTGGAGCAGTTTGGAGGAGCTGGAGCAGAGAGCAGTTTGGAGGAGTTGGAGGAGTGAGCAGTTTGGAGGGAAGCAGAGGAGAGTTTGAAGAAGTGCTGCGGTGAGCTAAGAAGACCCAGACCATAGGTAAAGAGACACCTGGCTTGTGCAGAGAGAGGGCAGGAGGCCCCACAAGCTGAAGGGTAGGAGAAGGAAGTAGCCCAGGGGAAGGAATAGCTAGTTCAAGTAGTTTACTGCTATCCTCAGGACCTCTGCGCTGGGACCCGGAGTAGAGGGCGTGCCCAGGTCCCTCCCTCCCTCTCCACTCCCCTACTCTAGGATACTAGTGGGGCAGTTAATATCCTGTTCAGGGGCAAGAAATGGTGCCCTGAACCCCCCCACAAGAAGAGAAAGCATGGGACCCATCATAATATTGCAGGCAAATTTGCCACACCATGGAAGTTGCTTCATCCTAAATGGTGGTTTTCTCTACTCCTTAATGTCCCCCAATTTGCAGCTGTGGATGGACACCCCCCCGCGCCCGCCCCATGAGCTGGGCTCCATATTGTGCAGACAGGCACAGTGTAGCCTTGTGTAGCATCTTCTTCCTTGTACAACAGAATTGCAGAAGTTCCACTGCCAGACATCCCTCTGCTAGAACGGAGGAGAGAGGCAGGTTCCATATAAGCAGGGCCAAATAAATGGTTAATGAATGCCACATCATGATCATGTGAATTCACGGTAGCTACATGATTTATCAATTGTAGCATTTAGTATCAGATCACCTGCAAGTTAAATAATTTACTGTTTCATTTCCACAGAGATCACCATATAGAACAGAATACACAGCAACCTTCTGTAGTGCACATAGTCTCATGACTGATGGAAATCTAGCCATGTGACAGGTTTCTTACATTGCATTAAAATGAATAAATCATGTCATGACCATGGGAATTTACTGTGGCTACATTACTTATTCACAGTAGCATTTAGTATCATATCCCCTTTACAATAAATAATGTATCTTTTTGTTTCCATAAAGGACTTATATGGTAGAATATTAATAGGCTACTACATTTATAGAGCCATATATGGTCCAATAATGAATACAAAAGTAGCTGTGGGATAGTATTCCTGCCTTGCTTACTGTTGCTACTGCACTGAAAAGCAAACACGCTATATTGATCAGTTTGCTTTTAGAAGAGCATTCTATAAATAGATATATGCTCTGCCCAGTGAGAGACCAGAATTTGCAAGCAATGTTCCTTATTTGAAATGAGCCCATTACATGATAGATTGGCTTGGCTTCTAAAGGTGAAGCTTGGCCACACTATGTCCGACTATCAAAATCTCTTGACAACACTTCACAGCAACCTCTGTGAGATCAAGAACAGATCAGCCCAATAAATGTTTCCACTAAATATTTTGATGTATAATTATTATTTGTGGTCCTCCTACCGTAGGAGCATGCCAAGAGCTAGACAACTGAATGAGACAAAATTTCTCATATATCATTAGAAATCAGATAGTGATTGAGCAGGGACTCGTGCTTAGCGGTTACATCAGCAGACTGAGATTTTAAGGATTTCTACATTCTATACTGTACTTTGCCACTGACTGCCTGGCACTGGACACAACAAGCGCTCCGTGCTTCAGTTTAGCTTCTGTAACAGGAGGATGAGACTTCCTTACTGCAAAGGGGAGCTGCAAGTCTTAATGAGGGTTTGTAGAGCACCTTGAAAGAAAGGCATTCTATAGGTGTGAATTATTACTTTGTTTTACATCTGATAGACAATACATTTTTAATGTATCATTTTTATTGAACTGAATGAGGATTGACCAGCTTCTTCTATGCTGGCTCATAAGAGCAGTTTCAATCAAATCAATAGGATTACTCGCTTAAAGTACTCCTCAGTATTAGGAAGGATGATCAACTGAGGGCTAGGGATCAGATCTTGACAGCTTTTACTCACACTCCTTACTCCTCAAGTCAAGTCAATGGGGCCACTAATGGAGTGAGATGCTATACAACAGGAGTAAGGGTGACAGAATCTGCCCCTAATGAGCAGATTAATCCAATTTCTAATTTTTCTAAAGCACATTTTGGTTATGTACAAGGTACCACACACTTCCCACTGTATCAAAGTGTGGTCTTAAATAGGGCACCTCGATGGTGCATATAGTGGGACTGATTTTCCTCTTTCACTGGTGTAATTCCACTGAATACAGTGGAGCTGTTCCTAATTTACGCTAGTGAAACATTCTGGGCCTATGATTTACAACATTATTGAAATTATAGCCCCAGCTGCACACTGTAAAGTGTGTGTGCACCCTATGATAGCAGGTCCAAATAAGAAACCTACTAAGGAAAATATAGCTATCAGATATCAGATATCGGAATTTCTGCTTCAGTTCCAGTCAGTAAATTGGTTTGTATATTGAAATGGACATTAATGATGTTGCCAAGTTTATTTTATTGACATTTCATGTTTTTATACAACTCTTAGATCTCTAATGGCTTCTGACTGAGGCAGGTTCTGTTTTCATTAAATCCAGCAATACTAATCCTGGAAGCACTTCAGAAGAAATTTTGCAGACAATACTACTAGTACACAATCACATAGTGAAAACCATTAGAAGTTACTATTTAATAAGATGAATTACCGTTAGAATACCTGTAGTCTGTGCATACTGAAATAGCAACAAGCTTCTACAATTACTTACTCCATAAATTATCTGAAATTTGGGCATATACTAAGCAAAATGGATACTGTGCTAAAACTATCTCAAAGTATAGCAAGAGAAAGATGCTACTCCTTGAGCTAGACACACACCTGCAAACCATAACCTTCTTTACACTAGAGCAGGATGATGTGCAGAAGTGAGTGGGCCCTGTGTACCTGCTAACTCCCCCAAGAGCAGATGAGCAGACAAAAGAGGTGCTGGGAAAGGGGCTAAGCCACTTTGTAAAGTGCTATGCAGACACCACAAGAGAGAGTCTTTGCCCCAGAGAGTTTATAATCTGACAGACAAAGCAGACAAAGATAGGGAGAAAGGAAATTCTTATTACGCTCTTTTTGCAGATGAGAAACTGAGGTCAAGTGACATGTCCATGGTCACATAGAAAATCTGTGGCAGAGCTAGGTATTAAATGCAGATCTCCTAAATCCCAGTCCAGCAATTTATCTAGAAGGCTTTCTTTAAATATGCTGTATAAATCAAGGTTTGTAGTTAATTTTAGCTCTATGCAACTTTATTTTCATGATAAACCATTTTCTCTTGTATTCATTGTTATAATAAAAGTTAACTACTTTACACACAAGATTACTCATTAAAAAAAACACTAAGAAGAACTGTAAACCATTTTGCTAAATGTTAGCATATTTTTTTCATGTGAGTTGGCTTTTTCTTCCAGGCCTTCAATAGTTATCATCTTCAACTAATCCCTCTTCTAAAAAGTCATGGACAAAAAATGAAGTGGCTTTAAAATGTACCTGTGCTACTTTAAAAAATAAGTGTGCATTTGCAATGTTCTTGTGGTTACCAAAAGTCACTCCAATATCTTGGATATAAGTTGAAATGCATTTAATAGAAGCTGACCTTAATAACAACTCAGCACATTTCAGATTCAAAGGACTTCATAGCTATTTTCCAAATACTCAAATACTTTTAATACTCCCATGAAATATGTATCTAAGTAGTGTTATTCTCATTTACAGCTGGAGACAATAGGCAGACATGTTAAGTGACTTGCCAAAGAACACAGAGAAAGTCAGTGGCAAAACTCACACTTCAGTTTTGGATTTTCCAATTCCGACAAACCAGAAGCCTTTAAAAAAAATTTCAATATATAAAACATCTGTCTCCATTGCCGTAGGCACTTAACAAGAATTAAAATAGTACAATTAACAAGTTCAGCAAACGCAAAAGTATTATCTGATCAGGATCATTCATCCAATGCATTATCATGCCAAAATAACCATATAGAATTGCATCAGTAGTAACCATCACCCACCGTGATTCATCATTAGCTATTTTCATTCTGTTTCTCAGAGAGATGCCGAGTTAAATTCTCTAAATCTGCTTGTAACCCTAGACACTCCTGTGTCCACACCCTGTGTATGATAGCAATAGTATTTGTACAATATACGCCTTGCAAGGCATTATTTGAAAACTCATTACACATTGGTCAAAGTTATTTTGAAATGTATGCGATAATGTGAAATTGTGGATACTCACTGATATTATGCTTTAAAGTCTATGACTAAAACATGTTTAAACCAGCCACATCTGGGGGGGGGGGCTAATAAACAAGTTTTCTCCACACAAAGAAAAGAGGTTAATATCTCAAAACAGGTGTGGTCAAATTCAGTGAGCTAGTCATTAGTTTTGGAAATTGCAGGAGAGAACATTTACATGGTAAAATTGCAGCAAGAAGCATCACATGGGAGCACACCCAGGTATACCTTAACCAAGATGGAGTCGGCCTCCCAAAGGAGACAAGAGACTGAACCCCAGGGCATTAATCTGACCCTGCAAACCAAGGCAAACTCTGAGATATAAAGACACACAGAAAGACTTCAGATTATCCGTCACTTGAGGAGACAAGAAACACCAGCACCTTGGACTCTGTGTGATCCTGGCTAAGAGTTAGCCAACTATGACTGGAAAAGGAAGATTGGGAGGAAACTACCTTGAACAAAGACTGTAGCTTGATAAGTTATGTCTTGACCATTAGAAAGTATATTTTTACTTTTATTTCTTTGTAACCATTTCTCTGACTTTATTCCTTCTACTTAGAATAAAGTAATCTATGTCCATTGGTTAATCAACTTGTTTTATTTTTACTGTGAACCAAGTCAGTGCTGCATTTGAAGGGAATGATGTGTTTACCTCAGTTAGATTAATGAGCTCTAATGTACTGACTCTAAAAGAAGAGTGAACTTAATATCTTCTGTGAATGCACTTGGGTAAACATTCATTTCAGAGACACATCACTGGGAAGCTCGGGGGTTGGAGTTCGCTGATTGTTATCTGCTAGGCAAACTGAAGATTGATAGTGTACTGGGGACATGAGTGGCTGGTGACCCAGCCATTGGGGGAGGGTAGTCTCCAGCCCCTCCCCTTGTGCCCAAGGCCCTGCCCCTCTCTATCTGTCCCCCATTTTGCCCTCCTCCCCCTGCAGGAGCCTAGAGAACCCCCACTGCAGCACCACGCAGCCAAGGGGCGAGACCCCAGCCCCAGTGCTCTGGGCAGCACAGCCAGCTCTAGTGCACTGTGCAGCTGTGCTCCTGGCCTCCATGCTCCGGGCAGCGTGGTCCCAGCACCAGTTGCCCTGACGCCCTGCTGCCGCACTAGGCTCTTTGGGAAGGTACAGCCTGCCCCTGCCTACAGTACACATCCCTGATGCCCGGAGAGATTGCTGGTGAGGAAGAGAGACTGGTGTGGCAGGGGTCTGACAAAGCCTAATCTCCAGCAAAGCTCATTCTTGCTGAGGCAGAGAAGTAACACAGTGGCTTACAGCTCTGGGCATGTAACACTGATGTTCCATGGTGTCTTTCCTTTAAGGTTTCTGATGCAGAGGGTAGCTTTAGTTTGACACCAAGGCTCCAAAGCTACCCTGAGAGAAGAGATGCTGAGTGACTGAGGATGGCCTGAGGATATAGTGAAGACACAAGTTTCCATGAAGTTTCCAATCAAAGTCATTCCTGTTCCTGGCATGTGTGGAGCAGTCTCCTGTTCCCACATGGAGCGAACTACATATAGGGGCCTAAAAGCCTGCCAACTGGTTCTGATCAGAAAAATTATAAACTCATTTCCAAACAAACTTTGATGGGTTTGCACAGCTCTTATGTCAATCCTTCAGCTGTACATTCACAACTTTTATGAGGAAAATTTAATTCAAGACCTTTATTATAAGGTACTTTTTTAAAAAGTCTTTTAAAAGACTTAAAAAAAAAAGTCTTGAATTATACAATGCCGGCATCAGAGCAAAGATGTCTTTGGGAGTCCCAGGCTGGATAAAGACACTGTACTTGTAGGCAAAAGGGCTAGTCTTTGGAAAAGTAATTATTCTGCAGTGATGGATGCAAACTTCAAATTACAAGACTCAAAATATTTTGCAATTTCCATCATATTTCCCTGGCAATTATAGCCTCTCAAGCTAACTATCAATGAGACAAACAAAAGGTTGAAGGAACTCTGCACATTTTCTCAAAATGCAAAATTATTCAACAATAATGAAAAACTATTAGCAGCAATCAGAGCACACAGAATTCTCTGGCACTGTAAGGCTTTGTTCTCTGGCAGGTGACACTGAATTCAATGACTGAAAAATTCTGAGGACAGTTTCCATATTCTTTTCTCCAAAAGTCAGTGACATTCACATACAAATTTATCAAACAAATATGAAAAGCTAGTACAAAAATAACCAGGGGCAGCGTGGTATCTTTGGGGGCAGCAGTTTTAGGAAGAAATCACTTGAGATACAGAGAGCTATGAACCTTAAAAGCAGCCATTTATTGCCACATACTGAACTAACCAAACTAGCCAAAACTGCCTGGGTTATCCCCTAATAATCTAACCCAGTTACCATAGCAACAACAAAGTTCTATTACCACGACAACTAAATACACAACATATTCCTCCTTTCTTAATAAGAATATCCTCTAAATAAAACAAACACTAAACTAGAGAAGGAGGGTAGACTGCCTCCGTTCCCGGCTAAACCCTGGGGATTATTTTGCCCTGTAACTGTGGGTTCACCCTAGCTAAAGATCCAGCCATTAAGGAGGCCTTCTGTCTCTAGGTAGATTACAGCAGACTTCTGATGTTGTTGCACCTGAAAGTGTCTTGGGTGCAGGCCTGGCAATGGGCTCAGGGTTTGTAGCATGAATGGGTGAGAATGTGGTATCAGCTTGTTCAGGGCAAGGGGGTATCTCAGCCGCCATCAGTAATGGAGGGGAACAGTCAGGAACAGGTGACTCTTGATTCAGTGTCTCACCAGAAAAGGTGTAGTCAGACAACTCAACTGAAGATGTGTCCTGAGGACTGGTATGACCTGGCAACAGCTGATCTACGTGTCGCCGCCAGGTGAGAACCTCTGCAGTTCAGACTGTTTAGGAAACAGGACCTGTTTGAGTGACGACAGTGGCAGGGAGCCATTTAGCTCCAGAAGTATAATTCCAAGCTAAAACCAGCTGTCCCGGGCTAACGGTTTGGTCTTTTGCTCTGGGTGCACGCCTGATGACTTGATATTGCTGCTGATGTTGCACAATTTGTTGGGGTTCAGAAGATTTCAGCAGATCAAAGCAAGTGCACAGCTGTTGTCTCATCATTAGAAAGGCCAGGGATGCCTTGGTCGTAGCATGAGGTGTGTTTCTGTAGGATAGAAAGAAGGTGTCCAGAAGCTTTTGAATGGAGAATTGTCCCCTTGCTGATTTCAAAGCTTGTTTCATTGTCTGCACAAATCTTTCAGCTAACCCATTGGTGGATGGATGATATGGTGCTGAAGTGATGTGGCGTATCCCATTTGCCTTCATAAAAATTTTGAAACTCCTGAGAGATGAACTGCAGTCCGTTGTCGCCTCACAAGTTGTTCTGGCAGACCAAAACAACTAGAGTCCCCATAGTTTTTGGATAGTACTCTCTGCAGTAGTGGACTTCATTATAGAGACTTCTGGCCATTTAAAATGGGCATCTACCACCCCCAAGAATGTGCTTCCTTCAAGGGGGAGTCAGCGAAGTCAACATGAATACATTGCCATGGGTTTTCAAGACAGTCCCATGGATATAGCGGTACCCACTGGGGTGTATTCCTCACAGCCTAACATGACATACAAGCTCTTGCCTTCTTTTCAATAGCACTGTCCAATCCAGGCCACTAAAAATAGCTTTGTGGAATTTCCTTCATGCGCACTATTCCACAGTGACCAGAATGTAGCTGTTCTAACATCTGTGATCTCAGTGGTGGTGGGATAATGACACATGTCCCCCATAACAAACCACCAGATTGGATCGATAACTCTGTCCTCCTGGATGTGTAGGGGTTGGATGAGACTGGAGAGGTTCATCTAGATGTTCCATGCATCACCAGGTCCATAACTTGGGACAATGCTGGGTCAACGCAAGTTCCCTTCTTTACCCGAGTAGCTGGTGTATTCGCTACCTGTTCAAAGAAAAAGATTTCCTTCTGGGCAGTATCTTGATGTTTGACTGGCAAAGGCAACTTTAAGAGACCACGTGCATTGCTGTGCAGAGTGGATTTTCAATATGTGATTTCCTATGCGTGCACTGAAAGCAACAATGTCCAATGTTGCATAAGACTAGCAGCTAATGGGGGAATGCCTGTGTGAGGTCCAGAAATCGAAGTCAGAGGTCGATGGTCTGAGAGAAGAGTAAACTTCCGCCTGAACCGGTACTGATGAAACTTCCAAATTTTGAAAACTATTCCCAATGCCTCATGTTTGATTTGGGCATAGTTAATTTCTGCTTTGCTTAGAGTGTGTGAAGCAAAAGCAATAGGACTGTCTTCTCCCGAAGGCATGACTTCTTCCACTTCATAAGGGGTGGGCATCACAGGCCAATTCTAGGATTAAGGATGGATCAAAGTGCATCACAACTTCAGAATTTAGTAGTGCAACCGTAGCTTTGTTAAATGCAACATCACAGGCTTCAGTCCACTTCCAGTCCTTGTTCTGCCCAAGGAGTTCATGAAGTGGTTTTAGTAGTGTGGCTAACTGTGAGAGGAACTATCCATAATAGTGCAATAGTCCTAGAAATGAGTGAAGCTGGCTAACATTTCAAGAAGGGGGAGCCTCCAAAATAGCCTTAACTTTTGCAGAGACCTTACGAAGACCCGTAGCATCAATGATGTGTCCCAGATATTCAACAGAGGGCAGGGGCATTTGGTTTTGTGTGATTAGAAAGTTGGTAACCCTAGCTTAGGTTTGCAAACCTGCTTGGGCTCAGGAGTTGCATAGCCACAGCATCCATCTCCCTTTCTGTCCACTGCCTCCTCCAGCTACTGCCAAGAATGAAGGACAAAGGGAAGGTATCCCAAGTTATGCCTCCTACAGCATCTGTGCTCAGGTAACTCTCTCTAGTACTGAGGTGCTCTAGACTGATGACAGTGAGAGTTGTATAATGGCTCTGAGTCTCCAAATATCCTACTTTGCCATGTGCAAATGGCTAATTTTAAAATATAATACAATACATTCTCCAATTAAAGCAATTAGCTATTAATATTATTTAATCAGTATTTTTTCCAGACATTTGCATTTGTTTATTGTTAGTATTATTCATTTATTTCTTGGCTTCGTTTTTCCCCCCTTAATTTTCTGTGACTAAATGTTGCACTAATAAGCGGCCATAGATGAAGTTTAAAACTGATCTATCTTTATATATTATTATTCCCCTTTTGAGAATAACATAGATAAAACACATGTTTAAGTGCATATTGTTAGAAATATAAATGGGTGCCCACAAGATATATAGCACAGCCCTCCCCCCACCACAATTTTCTGTCTAGCCCACTTCAGCTCCTCTATCAGGAGGAAGCTGGAATCACCCCTGAAAATAACAGAAGAAAAATGAAAAATGGGGAAAAAATAAGACAAAAAAATCAATTAATAAACCTGTAGGGACTCTTCAGTTCCTCTGATAACAGGCTATCTGAGGAACACCATTAATAAGTGCTGCTAGTTTCTGTGACACTGTCTGATTGTTTTTTTCTCACCTCACATAATATGTCAAATGACTTGATTAAGTGTGATAGCCATTTTGAAGGGAAGGGAGAAAAGGACCTTAACAAAAATTTCTGACCACAAAAATGAACTAAAACAAATTGTGAAATGCTCCATTCTGCAGTGCGGTGGCAACATCGAATCCTAGTATCAAATCATGATCCTGCAAACACTTATGGCCAGGTGTAACTTTATTTCCGAGCTGTATCATTGAAGCCCTTGGGGTTTCTCAGATGAGAAAAGTTACGCCTGTGTATGAGTGTTTGCCGGATCAATGCCTTAATTTGTCAAAAGTTAGTAACTGTAATGTAATGTATATCATTTTATTTATTGACTTCTATATCTGAAGCTTATGGTAAAGTTGTAATTATTCTGAACAGGAAATGTTGTTAGAACTATCCTAGGTAAAAGGTGTTAATATTCAGTTTCTTTTCCGTTTACAGTTGCAGTTTCTGTTTTCTATTAATACTTTGTAAATTTTTTACTGTTGTCATTCTGACTACATTATTCTTTCTAAAGTCTACTGTTAAATGTGTGAATACATTTATTATCTCACCTTCTAAATCAATTCAACCTCTAGATACTAAGAAATGCTATTATTTGGTTGTTTCATTGACAAAAGTGATCTATATTCATTCATTATATTTAGATGTATGTTCAGATCATTTGGTCTCATTCCTAAGAACATTTACAAAGTTAACATTGCATAACAACTGGAGAATTACAACAGGAAAGATGTAAGATGGGAATTTTGCCAATGACTTCAAAAAGTAACAGAATTTTTACCTTATGTGACTCATCACAAATTGTAGATGACAGAGAAGAAAAAGACTTATTAGTTCAGGTAGATCAATCCCATGTCAGTAAAAGACTATTCAGTATTCTACAGCTTTATCAAGTCCAGTTTAAATGACTCAAGTACGAAGGCTTCCACCATTTTTTTTAGATAACTATTCCCTCCCTAGTCTGGGCACTGATCTTCATGGGAGTTTTTCCAAAGTGAACAATGCAAGATTTGGCTTTTATGCCCTGATTCAAAGCTCCCTGAAGTCACTGGGAGTCTTTCCATTGACTCCAAGGGGCTTTGGATTAAGTCATAAGAAAACCTTAAGATATCCATTTGTAAAGTTAAGATAAAGTTTTTTTTCTTTATATTTTGCCTAATTCCTCCCATTGATACACATTAGTATGCACTGTCTTGGCTTTTGGTAGCATATGAAGTATGTGCAGCATATTTTGGGTGTGTAGCACAGACTTTTTAGAAGAATAGAACTGGCAAGATCTCAAAGTTGACTTCTATATAGTTACATAATATGTACTATATGATGGCCCAAAACAGAAAATAACGGAAGGAGAGCTTATGGGTATGATTTCAGAATCACTGAGACAAGGTGAGGGATGTAATATCTTTTACTGGACCAACTTCTGTTGGTAGGAGAGACAAGCTTTTGCAAAATCACTCCACAGATAACATAGTTAAACAACTGAAAAACCCCAATGTGTGATTTTCTTTTCCACGTACATCTCATCTGAAACTATTTTAATTTCATAACATTAGGAGGTGGGGGATGGAAATTCATGGCAAAGGGAGAATGAGGCTTTCTGTGAAGGACCAAATGGTTTTTACCATATGGTAAAGCAGGGGTGGCCAACCTGTGGCTCTGGAACCACATGCAGCTCTTCAGAAGTTACTATGTGACTCCTTGTATAGGCACCAACTCTGGGGCTGGAACTACAGGTGCCAACTTTCCAATGTATTGGGGGTTCTCACTGCCAGGGCCGGTGCCAGGCACCAACCTAGCAAGCAGGTGCCTGGGGTGGCAAATGGCAGAGGGCGGCTTTCTGGGTTCTGTCACGGTGGCACTCGGGCAGTTTTCGGTGGCATGCCTGTGGCAGCTCTGCCACTCTTCCCTCTTCGGCAGAGCTGCTTGGGATGGCGAAAAAAGTAGAGCCGGTCCTGCTCACTGCTGAACCCCTGGCTTTGCCACAGGCCCTGCCCCTATTCCACCCCTTCCTCCCTCCCCCGAGCCTGCCATGTCCCGCCTCCTGCATGCCACTAAACAGCTGGTTGGGCAGTGTGGGGAGGGAGAGGTGCTGAAAGGCAGGACTGCCAGTGGGTGGGAGGTCCTGGGAGCGGGGGAGGGGGCAGAGAGAGCTGATGTGGGGTTGCTGACATATTACTGTATCTCTTTGGCAATGTACATTGGTAAATTCTGGCACCTTCTCAGGCGCAGGTTGGCCACCCCTGTGGTAAAGGTTCTTTTTTAGAGACCCAACTTGCAGTCCCTCTGCAGGCAAAGCACATTTGACTTTGGGGTATTCAACTGGAATTTTGCTAGGTAACGGACTACAAGATCAGGCATTGTTTTATTTTGGTACGGGAAGGTTCAGTTAGGTCCATTCAACTTACTACTGGATGCAAGTTTTATCTTATAGCCCTTGACTAACTATGACTAACAATCCAATCTTGTTGTCCTTAAGCAAAAGAGCTAATGTCATTTCAGGGAAGATAAGTGCCTCTCAGAGATTATTATACCAGAACTACAGACTCTAGGTCTGTTTACATTTCTTACCATTTGTCATAGCTTTTGATTTAGATTGCACTCTTTTTATACTTCTTAAACTACAAGGATGAGCAGTGGAAAAAAAACTCCTACCTTCTCCTTTCATCAACACTAATTTGTCATTTCCAAACATCCTTGATTAAAAATGTTTTTTTCAAAATGAGGATTTGGTTGAGTGACAAAGAATTGCTTTATTTTCCCTGCCACTTTGCTAATGCCATATAGAGCATGCTTGTGTTAATTTATCTAGAATAAATATGCATTCAGATCACAATGTTCTCCGATAATTCTGTTCATAGTTGTTTTCCCCTGTCAACGTGTTGTAGAAGCAGTGGTAGATTGTTACATATTTATTATGGGATAGAAAGAACTCTCTTTACTATCATAATCAAATACACATCACTCCCTGTCTCTTCCCAACTTTCATTATGTCCTATTCATATACTCATGAGACTGAGGGAGTCAGAAATCATCTGATTACTAGTTATTATGTTGTTACACAAAGGGGTTCTTCAGCCTGGAATTAGAACCTGGACATGAGTGTGTTGACAAATTACTGTGAGCCAATGAATTCTCATTTAGAACCTCTGCAGCTGTCTGAGACTGAAGTTAACATCTCAATTTGCATACCTCCAACACTATTTTAAAACATTAAGCAGAAAAACAAAAGCTTCATGCATAGAGATCAGGTATCAAAGACTACAACTGTGTGCTAAATAAATAAATAAATCTTTAAATATGAAAGATTTTTGTAACCACATTTCAAAAGCTATTGTTTGCTGGCAACAACTTACCTTTTTAGTAAGCTCCACTGAAATCACAAAGCTGCATACAATGTTATGCTCCAGTTAGTATGACTGCTTGGGCCTAATTCTAAACCATTTACATAAAGCTGGTTTAGCTAATCCTAGTAAATGTGAGGATGCTTCCAATCAGCATCTATTCTGCCTCATCATATTTTCTTGCCACAAACTATAAAAACATAGGAGAAATATATGCAAAGTTTATCATAATCTTGAATAAACAGATATATCCCCTCTCCAAAAAGATGTATGCCGGAGACTGGGAAACGAAGCAACTCTTCCAGTGAACATCTACGCATTATTATTGATCTCCGTTAGTAGCACAATACGTAATACCTAGCAAATGGAATCAAACATCTCCTATACCATCGGATCAGGTAAAATGCAGCTCTCATGCAGAAATAACTTAACATTAAAAGTTACACTGAATTTGAAAATTAAAATAGATACATTACATTTGATTTTGATATATCTTTCATATAACATGATTACTACAAATATTTTATCAATTATATCAGGGGTGGTCAATCTGAGAAGGAGCCAGACTTTACCAATGTACATTTCCAAAGACACACAGTAATATATCAGCAGCCCCACATCAGCTCCCTCTGCCCTCTCTCCCACTCCCAGGGCCTCCCACCCACTGGCAGCCCCACCAATCAGCGCCTCTCCCTCCCTGCACATCCCAGTCAGCTGTTTTGTGGCATGCAGGAGGTTCTGGGGGAGAAGTGGGGAGGATCAAGGGCACAGCAGGCTCAGGAGGGGGCGAGAAAGGGTGGAGTGGGAGCAGGGTCTGTGGCAGAGCCAGGGATTGAGCAGTGAGTACCCCCACGACACATTGGAAAGTTGGCGCCTGTAGCTCCAGCCTTGGAGTCAGTGCCTATAGAAGGAGACACATATTAATTTTTGAAGAGCCACGTGTGGCTCCTGAGCCACAGGTTGGCCACCCCTGAATTATATACATCATTAGTACACACAGCTCATGTGACTTCCTGTTTCAAAATAAAGTCTAAAAGAAAGAGCTGAGACTACAAGCAGAAAGTAATAGATTAGAATAGTAATGATTCTTGTACTAATTAAGAATCTTTCTTCAATTTATTATATGTATTGTTTTGTGCTTTTCAAAAAAAAAAACAGTCAAAAGCTTGCTTAAACTAATTTATTGATCTGCTCTTGCAAATCAAAAATGTTACTCACTACAGAAGTTTACATTACTTCACTTTTGCAATTTCTTCATTGTTATTATTTAAAATGTGCTTATATCTGAGCAACAATGTAACATAAAAGATTAAAATATATAAAAGCTAATATATACATGTGATGGATTTGAATTTGTAATAATTTATGAATGCTGTATCTTGACTAGGTTATTTGATGTTTACTTTATAAAATACTGAATTGATTCAGTAGCACGATTGTTAGGAAATGCACTCAGGAAGGTAGAGGTTTCCCGTTATACACTTAGCAGCAAACACTAGAGACAATGCAAGAGACATTTTCTTCAATGCTGCTTTGGCTCATCAAACTGGTTTGGGCAGCAGGTTCAAGTGTGTGAGCTGAGAAAGCAAAGAACTTTGGCTGGATTTAAAGGCTGTCCCTCAACAGGAGAAGGACAGAGAGCTTAGGTGAACTAAGATCCAGAGGTTGGTACGAAACCTGAGAAATAAAACCTACTGGAGTCTCCCCATCAGAAAGATGGTTACACTCCAGGTAAGACAGACATGCCTGTAGAACTGTTATTTTAAAATCCCTTTTCTCTTATGTTATGCTTTGCCTAAGATTAAACATTACTTTTTTTTAAGAAGGTTGTCTGGTCGCTCCATATACCATACCATTGGTAATAGGCTCCCAAAGGGAACAACCACAAATACTAAACCCAGCTGGACCCTGCAGGTTAAGCATGGTCGATATACCGGGTGCTATAACTCAAGAGCTGGTCTAACAGTGGGAGAATCATTGCATTCCTGAGGAAGATGAAGACATGAAGCCAGAGACCTGTGGGGTGCACCCAGAAACAGGAGGGGTCACAGGTGCAGCTATCCCTGTAACTGTGACAGAACTATACTGTTCTTCAGATAATTGGCTGTACCATAGATTTTAAAAAAGGAAAAAACAGTATGTACAATGGCGAATATGCATCTTTTCAATCCTACCTAGGATCGATGGGAAAAAGGATTTTTCATGCTCTGTAAGGCATATACTGAAAACAATATGCTTTCATTTCAGACAAAGACAGCTACCATCTAGTAGATCTTTCCTTCACTGTATCTCGGGACTAAGGAGACTTGCAATTTGGAGTCCTCTGTAGAGAAATGTTTAGAAACTTGTTGACAGAAAAGAATGCTCTCTATGTCACGGGAGAGAAAGACTTCTACTACAACGGAATTCACAAAAACAGAGGAAGCTTCTCTTTATAACCAGAAATGTGGAAAGAGAACACTATCACAAGGGATCACATGGTGCTCATGCAGACTTACCTGCTATGGTTATTCAAATGGCCTAAGAGAGTCACTGAATGAGTTATGCTGAATGCACTGCTCTGATCATATTCCATTATTCAGATCAAATAAAGGCACCTTTTCCTGTAACTGATACTGGTGAATTGATGAGATGCTGAAAACGATGCATATGATTCACCACTGCATTACTTAGTTTTTGGCTGGTGTAATTCCAGCACAAAATTTTAGCAACAGAGTGATGAATCATGCCTTCTGCTTACTAAATATGATATCTATGTAGCCTACCATACCTCCACTTCAGCCCATTCAATGGCCAGTTGTGAGAACATATCATTCCACCTCTGTGGTGAATTGCTTTAGTTATCCACCTTTTCAGATCTATCTTTTTGCTATTCATAAATGAACTCCATTTTAAATGGCTTTAAGTTATACCTCAGTTAGTTTTAGCTTCAGTATGTGCTAGTAATCTTATTTACTCATTGGGACTCTAGAGGAAAGAGTGCATCTGATAAGAATTGACTATTTTAATAGCAGTTTGCTTTCCACATATGGATGCCTGGTTACTCTATACTGACCCAACTATGGAATGAGGGCTGTAAAATATTTTCACGTACAAACAGGAAACTCTCTCAGTGTGTAGTTGGCTAAACACATACAGACAGGGGGAGAATTTTAAGAAATCTAACAGTTTATGTAAGAATGTTGACTTTGGAATCTCTTCAGCTACCCTTACATATTACCATTTCCCTGCTGTAACAAAGGCTTCAAACAGAAAATTAAAAACACAGAATGAAGAAAAGAATAACTATATAGAGCCTGGAGTTTGCCTGGGAAATATAATAGACCCTCCTGGGATTGTTTCTCTTTTGTTTCTCTTTTTTCCTGTTCTCACAAGGATTTGCAGTTTGTTAGCACTTCCTCTCGAGGTTCCTTCCAGTCCTATGACTCTATGATCATGCACTCAGAATGACCCAGGTGGAAGCAGTGAACAGAAGCTGTCAGATTAGGAAAAAGTTTCTGAAGCAAAACAGGAGGGAGGAAAAATTATCCTTAATCTTGAGCTCAAACTGAAAAAAGCTAGAGGAAAGAAGGAATAAATGTGATAACCCAAGACAGGAAAAAGAAGTTTCTCCAGCCTTGAAAAAATACACAAACATGTCAATATAAATACACACACATACCCCAAACTCCCACCAAAGAGAGACTTGCACAATTTGAAGTTGGTGCATAAGGAAGTGGGGATTTCCCTTGCCTTCATGACTAGAAAGCATCGATGCTGTCCCCATTGCCGGAGTTCACATTTTTAAATGAGTTGAGCACCCCGCTCCTATTTAGGCACCTAATAAGTGGCTGGATTTTCAAAATGATTCAGCTCCCACTTGGAACATCAATAGGAGCATCTGGGTGCTGAGCACTTCTTGAAAATCTGATGGCTTCATTTAGATACATAAATGGGAGCTGAAGCTAGTTTAAAAATTGGCCCGAATTATGGGTGCTGAGCACTATTGAAAATCTTGCTCTAGAAGGCAAGTGTGTGTGTGTGGGGAGGGGGGGGAATTAGGAAAGGAGTGTGATGTGGAAAGATGCTACCCCAAATTTATGAATGTACAGGCATGCCTTGAAAAGAGAAACTTGTGGCTAAACCAAACACTAGCAAACTACTGAAAAAAAACTATATTAGTGAAAGTTATGTAATAATGAGGAACACGATTTTACAGAATTAATCGCGTCCACAGTAATAAGACTGGTCAGCCTATCAAGCAGCACTGGTAAAGAGAAATAAGGAACAGAAGAAAGACTAATCTGGATGGATATATTCTTTACTACATTATGTCTGTTACCTGTGGACTTCTGCTATCCCATAAGTGCTGCTATCCTTACAGAGCTATATTTTCCACTCTGATTGTTGAGCAGGTTACTACATAAAGGCAGGAGTTATTGCGTACTACACCTATCTGTGTTCCAGAATAAAAGATTTTTTGCAAGTAACTAACAAAGAAAGTGCTTCCAAAATTGGTTTCAAATCAATTATATTGCGCCAGTAGAACAATCCAAATCACCAGGTAGCATTGTGTGCTGCGCCCCCAGGAGACCCAACACACATAGACAGCTTGAAGTCATCTTTGTATCCTTGGAGTTCTGGGCTGGTTGGGGGGCCAAAAACATCCCAATACAATTTAGGCAGCCCAGAGAGCTGCGCTAAGGATAAGTCTACACTGCAAAAATAGGTGTGTGCTTAATTTAGGCCTGGTCTACATTACAGAGCTAGGTTGACATAAGGCTGCTTACATAGACTTAACTCTATAAGCATCTACACTAAAATGTAGCTCCCACCAATGTAACTCATCCACTACTGACTTAATAACTCCATCTCTGAGAGAGGCATAGTGCTTAGGTCAATTTAGGTATGTCGATGCAGTGTCAGTGTAGACCATGCATTGCTCACAATGACTGTTGGTGCCTTTCAGAAGCTGTCCCACAATGCCCCACTGACAGTTAAATTGGTGCAAGTACTCCTGATGAGGACCAGAAAGACTGACACAAAGAGAGTAGTGCAGACATTTAATTACTGCAGTGACTATAAATCAATGTAACTTAGGTTGACTTAATTTTGTAGTGTAGACTTGCCCTCAGATTAGCTAACTCATGTTAACCAAATTGGGTTAAAATGGTAGTGAAGACAGAGCAACTGGGTTTTTAACTGATTCTCAGCTCAAGTTAAAGCCTAAAGGGAAACCCAGGTTTGAACTTAAGCTGCTAACCCAAGTTAAAAGCTGAGGTGGGTGGGTCTTCATTGCTATTAGCTCCCCTGTTAGCTATCCCAAGTTAAGAACACACTGTGAACTAATACCCTGAAATACAACAACTCTGTCTGGAGAACAACTTGGAGCTGCCCAGAATGGTTTTATCCATTTGCACTGCAGCCCTGCCCTCTCCCACCACTTACACACCCCTTGCATTCCTTGCTCCACCCCTAGCATGTGCCAAGGCTTGTGAAGGCGCTTACAGTTCTCCTACTAAGTGCCTACAGTGGGGAAATTTTATCCAAGTCTGCTAAGGGACTTGCCACCACAGCAGCAAGTGCTGTGGTTGAGAGGAGAATACTTCCTGTAGTTTTAAAATAGTAAGGCCTGGGCTACACTGGGGTGGAGGGTCGATCTAAGATACGGAATTTCAGCTATGCGAATTGCATAAGTGAAGTCGGCGTATCTTAGGGTGACTTACCTGGCCATCCACACAGCGGCAAGTTGATGGCTGCTGCTCCACTGTCGACTCCGCTTCTGGATCTTACAGAGGTGGAGTTCCAGAGTCGACAGGGAACGCACTTGAGGATTGATTTATCATGTCTACTGTAGACGTGATAAATCGATCCCTGAAAGATCGATCGCTACCTGCCGATCCGGCGGGTAGTGAAGATGTACCCTAAGAGTCCACATGGCAGAGGGCTAGTCTGCATAGGGTTTAGAGGGACTGTAGACAAGTGACTCAGTGATCAGAGTGCTCCCTCATGGTAAGATGTTGCATTGCTGGGCACTCCCCTCAGTCATCGCTACCGAGCAGAGGCCTTCTCCACTTCTTCTGACTCCGCTTAGGCTACATTCAGTTCTAGCTCTTCAGGATAACTAGTCCCACCAAACAATAGTCCAATGATTTCAAGCCAGGTCTTCAATCTGACTATGGGCTCAAATAGTCCTTACGTTCCTTGTATGAGGGGGCTTTCACACAACCTTCTGCAGCGTCTGGTAGAGAAACCCAGGCTCACCACTACTCTGGGTGCCAGTCCAGGGACCCTGTTGTAAGCAGTTAGGGTTTGTTTTCTCAGACTCTGTACTGCCACCCTGGATTATATCCAACCTTAGGCTTCTCTAGGCCCTTTTCCCCAGGCCATTCCTGGACTCACTCCACACAGGTTCCCCATTTTTCTCTCCACTGTTTGATAGGAAATCTGCATTCTCCCAAGTCTGCCACAAACACACACATCAATCTGGGATATGTTCCCTGTGCTCCCCCTGGCCCTTCATGGACTGCCCCTCTTTCTCAGACACAGCCCTAGAGTTTAGGATAGCTTAGGAGGTGGACATGTAGAGAAGTGAAAGACTGCACTCTTAATCATAGCCTTTTGCACCTAGTGGCATCAGTCTTTGCACAGAGCCTCATATTTATTTGACCAAGGCTCGGTTATGATTGAATTTTCCTGAGATGTTATTGAAAAGAATCATTTTGTAAAGTCCAAAGAATTCGGTCAAGGAGCAAAGCAAAGAGCTAAGGATTCCTCTCTAATTTATCTGGCACTCAAAAGAAAACTGATAAGATTAATTAAATCATCCTGCTGGTAGGCTACACTGCATGATCTTTCATTTGTTATTCTGCAATCATGGACTAAACTCTCTACTAAGGCCAACATTTTCAAAAGTGGCCTTTGATTTTGTATGCCTGTTTTACAGCAGTGCTGAGGACAGGCAGCCTGAGTATGTGGACTTTGATTAGAATCGTGGCTACTCAGATCTCCTGAAAATCAAAACAAGGGTTTTCCAAGCAGGGCACCCAAATGAGGCCCCCAAAAATCACAGAGCACTTTTGAAAATTCTCTCCTAGGCTGGAAACATAGGGGAACATTAATTAACAGGGAGTATGTGTTACCAGAACCCACTTAGAGAACTGAGTGTAAGTGGAAGGTTCTGGAAGAGGCTCCTAAATTCTGCATTGCTTAATTAGATGAGTTCTAATTCCAAAGAACCAAGATGAGATATATTATATTTAAAAAAAAAAATAAAAAACCCACAAATCCCAAATCCTCATACTACCAGCTTTCTCTCTTTTGCCTTAGACTTCTTTGCTAAAACGCCCAATTCATGATAATCCAGCAATAAAAATGCACAAGTTCAATACATGCACATTGTTGCACTGTATCCTTTGGAATTTCACAGTTGCTTAGCTGAAAAGGCAAATGGGAAATATCTGAAACTAATGTTTCTTTCCCTTGTAGTTTTGCCCATGCTGCAGCTTTAAAGAGCTGTTATTGTGATTGTTCCCAGCAATTCAGTTCAGTAAAGGCTTTCATGTTCAGTACACTGCATCATCTCCAGGGAGCTTCCTTTACAACACTTATAAATGAGAAAACAAGATAACTTTAGACTGCACAGCTGCAGGCTGCAGAAGGAAAGCGATAAAATAACACTGAATTAATCCATTCATTCAAAGACCACTGAATTTTAATGCATGGATTTAATGAGATTGGACAGTAAATAGCTAACAAGTATAAAACTTCTCTCCTCCCACCACCCACCTCCCAAAAATGGTTACAGGCACAGCCTCTCCACATATGTAGGTCAGCATCTACTCTAAAATTCATTATTTTTAGTGAAACTAGAGGGCAGAAACTGAAGAGATGCTCCCCACCTCCAGCTCTTTAGAGCACCTACTGGAGGGTTGATTTTATTCCAGAGTTCATTGGGTTTTCTCATTATGTGGCTGGAAGTTAAGTTGCACCACATCGATCATACTAAAGCTTATCCTCAAAGCCATAGATACACTACTTCTATCCTGGTGCTATACTTTATGGCTGCAAGGATGAACAGAGAAGATGTAGTTTAGATGTACAAACTGTTAATATTCTTTACAGGTACATTGTGATATTTAGCCTATGAGTAAAGAGTATTACACTATATTTTACAGAGACATCGATATAGAGTAATATGTGCAGCTACTGTATGGGTGTTAAATTGGATCATATATTTATGTAATAATGACCTGTCCCCAGATAGCTAAAATATTGCCTAAAGTTCCAGGATCAGTACTGTGGACAACACTGCTACAGCAAGATCAAAGCTAATTTGTGAGGGGACAGAGCTTTGTCAAGGACAGGCAGAACAAACTACCATAGGAGGCAAGAACTACTTCAAACTTCACCAGTTTCCATTCCATGTATACAATACGCTCCTTCTAGCTGCCTTCACTCACATAACCTCAGAGCACATCACACGTGAACAAAGAATCCATGGTCTATCTCCCCACCCCAAGCAGAGGAAGAGAAGAAAAAAAAACAATATGTGACAGATACTAGCCATGGTACTTAATGCTTATGGTGTGTAGCTACATAGTAATAGTAGGCCTCAGATAAGAACCTAAACAGGAGAGAACAACAACAGGACTTTCCCTCATAATATTTTTCAGAGTCAGGCTAAACACTTAAAACACTGATGTGATAGCATAATGGTAGATATAGGGCATGTTGTGTAGCGTGGGGATAAGGATTTATAATAGGTATTGCTCTGAATTAGCATTTGAGCCAATGTTAGTTGACATTAGGAAGCTCTGTATGCTGGTGATGCACTGTTTAAGACAAGGTGCACAAAAAGTGTGAATAAGAATTCTCCTTTGGCACTTTCTGTAGAAACAGAATTTCCTGGATAAATTTCAGTATGAGTCATTCCATTTTGACTTCCTAAAATTCCCCTGGAGTTTCAAATGGATGAAAGCTACCTATCTCTCATAGGCAGCTTTCTGTTTGTTGCTTAACAGACGTATTTTATCCCAGAGGCAGCTGCATGTCAATAGTGAGCAGGGCAAAGCATTTTTTATGTACAAGGAACTGGGATAAAAGTCACTATACCAATGGAAGAGCATTATGTCAAGTATTTATAGAAGGTTAATGGATTATTAGACATAACTGGCTATATTTATTTTCTTTTTAAGTTGAAACTCGTTTTATTTTTACTCATCAGCCTACATTTATCTCACTTTTTGTGAAATCATTATTTAAGTATGTCCTTTGGGATTGTGTCTCTTACTGTACATATGGTGACAGAAGACTACACCACCTTACAAGTATCTACCTCCAAATATTTAAGGGGCCTGTGCTCACCTTCTACTATGCAACACAGAAGATTGCAGATCAGTTGTGCATGTTCAATGTTTTCTAGGTATCTAATGAGACCATGCAGACTACATACCCATGAGCTGGTCTTTAATGAATTCCTTCCCAATTTAGTGTTCAATCCAGCTTCCACTGAAATGGATAAAAACAGTGCCATTAGCTACAATGTGAGTTGGATCAGGCCTCTAAAGCTTCAACCTTCTTCCACTGAGCTTCAGAAGAAGGACCCAATGAGGTCTTGGTCCATGAGTATGGCTTCTGTGTGATATGGTAATAACACCAATTAGCCAAACATGCCATTTCAGAATAAAGAAACTTTGAGGCCAGAAGAAAACGTTTCCTATGTATAATTTTAACACCATATTTAGAAAAACAGTAGGTGACATTATGATTCTATTTATTCTTTATAAGTGACTTGGGAACTTGCAGCCCCTATGGTGGAAGTTAGGGTTGGGGCAAAGGTGGATTTAAACCACCATGAGCTGCTCCAGATGCTTCAGTGGCTCCGGTGTAATTTAGAGAACCCAGAGGATCCTAAATCATGGCATCCTCCCCAGGACGAAACAGAATCTCTGCAGCACTGTTGCTGGGCCTCCACCTCAACATGCCCCCACACCTGAGGTCCCATGAGATAGTTCTCCAAAGGCAGCTTTACAGCAGTGATTGTGCTGGGGGAATCAGAGGGGTAGCTGTGTTAGTCTGGAATTGCAGAAGTGACAAAGAGTCCTGTGGCACCTTAAAGACTAACTAAAATTTTTTTAGAGCATAAGCTTTCGTGGGCTAATACCCACTTCGTCGGATGCATGCAGTGGAAGTATCCAGGGGCAGGTATAAATAGGTAGGCAAGAACCAGGTGGGAGATAACAAGGTTAGTCCAATCAGGCTGAACCAGCTTGTTATCTCTAATCAGGGAGGGTGAGGTGTTCCTCTAGCAGCTGAACTGGAGGTGTGAATAGCGAGAGAAGAGAAGCTGCTTTTGTAGTTAGCTAGCCATTCAAAATCTCTATTCAGTCCCAAATTGATTGTGTCAAATTTGCAAATGAATTGCAGCTCTGCAGTCTCTCTTTGCAGTCTGGACTTGAAGTTTTTTTGCTGCAAAATGCTGACCTTTAAATCTTCTATGGTGTGTCCGGTGAGGTTGAAGTGCTCTCCTACAGGTTTTTGAATATTGCCATTCCTGATATCTGATTTGTGTCCATTTATCCTTTTTTGTAGGGACTGTCCAGTTTGGCCGATGTACATAGCAGAGGGACATTGCTGGCACATAATGGCATATATTACATTGGTAGATGTGCAGGTGAATGAACCAGTGATGGTGTGGCTGATCTGGTTTGGTCCTGTGATGGTGTTGCTGGTGTAGATGTGTGGGCAGAGTTGGCATCGAGGTTTATTGCATGGATTGGTTCCTGAGTTAGAGTTATTATGGCGCGGTGTGCTGTTGCTGGTGAGAATATGCTTGAGGTTGGCAGGTTGTCTGTAGGCCAGGACTGGCCTGCCTCCCAAGGCCTGTGAAAGTGAGGGATTGTTGTCCAGGATGGGTTGTAGATCACTGATGATGCGTTGGAGAGGCTTTAACTGAGGACTGTAGGTGATGGCCAGTGGTGTTCTGTTGTTTTCTTTCTTGGGCTTATCTCGCAGCAGCAGGCTTCTGGGTACACGTCTGGCTCTGTTGATCTGTGTCCTTATTTCCTTGTGCGGGTATTGTAGTTTTGAGAAAGCTTGGTGGAGATCTTGTAGGTGTTGGTCTCTGTCTGAGGGGTTGGAGCAAAGCTGGGGGAGTCCTCCCCAACCTTGAACTAAGGCTGTTAGAGCCTCTTCATGTCACTCCAGCTTTTTTACCCCGTGATGGAACTAAAGCAGGAATGAGGATCTCACCCCAAGTCCTGCACATCAACACAACTGGTTCTAAGTCAGTTAGGCACAAAATGTCAGTTCTAATGAGGGATAAGTGGAATCTCAAATTTTTGTCATGCGGGTCTTCGAACCCTCAGCTGAGGCTAGATTTAAAAAGATTGGTAATAACTGGTAATAGGGAAAGACATGCTGTTTTCTCTCTCAGAAAAAGAGAACTGTGTCCTCTTAAATCAAAGGCAATCTGTTTTTGTACTGGATGGAAACTTGTCTTGTTTTGGAAGCCCAGAATGTCTTTGAGAGAAGCAAGGTTACCATTTGCTCATCCCCATCAGACTGGGCTGCACATCTTTCAAATAACTTGCCATTTGTATAATCTGCTGCCATAAGAAGGATTATGCATAAGCACTGAGGACATCTTGTGAAATTTCATCTTGTAATCAAGGATGTACAGTAGTCAATGGATTATGTAAGCAAAAATATACACGAGTTATATGTTACAAAGTGAATTCTGTATGCCCTTTCACACCCAATATACATTAACTAGAAATCATTCTCCCATTAGAAAGCACTAAGGATAGCTTCTAAAATCTTAATTAATAATAATGGATGTGTTCTATGGGAAACAAGACAACTATAGATATTAACACATAATAACGGCATGGGATGACGCCATTTGTTACCTCCAGGCTGGATTACTGTAATTCATTGTGTCTGAAGATGAATGTGAAGAGATGTTCAAGCTCCAGTTTCGTACAGAATGCAGCTGTTGACCTTCTCCTTGGTTTAGGCCACCATGAGTTCATTAAGCCTATGTTCAAGTCCCTCCACTGTCTCCTCATCAGTTTGATGATGCCAGTTTAAAGGCCTGGGTACTAATTTTCAAAACAAGTAATGAATCAAGCTCCATGACATCAAAGACTGACTTTCAATCTAGGAACCACTGTGACAGCTGAGCTCCTCTGGGACAACGCACATCACTAAGCCCAGTACAAAGCATGTGAGAGCTGGTGATAAAGCATTCTCAGTCGAGGGAATCCAACTATGGACTGAACTTCCAGATGGGATCAGGAAAATCTAGAGTCTGACCTTTACAAAAACCTTTCTCTTTGAAAAAGTTTCAAACATAAGAATGATACTCACAACGCTGACAGTCCCTTTTACTCTTAAACCTACTCAAGAGTGATGAAATTAATAAAAACTGATATAAAACAAAAAATTTGCCATCCCTAAGCATAGTTTTCACAACAACAACAACAAAAAGGGGAGAATTGTCAGAGACTCTGTGGGGGGAACTTCAAATTGTTGGATGCCAAGTAATTTTATTTTTAAAATTACTAAAAATATTTAGTTCACAGAAACAAGAAATGGTAGATGGGCTGTTGCTGCTTGTTTCTCTTACTGCCATACCAGGGAAAACCAAACTTAAAAGATGTAATTATTAATACAGGTTCTTTATGAGACCATCTCAGAGGAAGTAACTCCCACTATTTTATTCATTGGTGGTCTTTTTACATACCTTAGGGACACCATGATTAAAACCAAGCAAAATAACCACAATTATGAACCACGGCTATTTTATTATTAAAGAAAAGCAAACTTTAAACAACACACATGACAGTACACAGATGATAAACTGGTTACTTCTGTTACAGCCTCTGCTGTATGTCTCCCTGTGGAGAGCTTTCAACAAAGATTACATTTCAGAGAGTGGGCCACCTTTGCTGTTCTTTGTTTGGCAATTTAAAACCAAATTATATGGTTTCCTAAATTTATTATTAGCCCATCTTAGTATCTCATAAACACATATACTGTTTATAACTGGGCAAAAGAATTTGTTTAAGGATAGGTGGGCCCTGTTTGGTTTATTAATGATAACTTAACAGGTGATAATTGGGAAAGGGGCTAAGAAATCTTAACTAAATTCCATTAAATCAAACAAAATATTTAAATCAGTTACTTTAAAGAAGCCATGTAAAGAGCTGCCTTGAGACAGGCCAAATTACAAATATTAAGACTCTTAAATCCAATTAATTCCCACTATTTCTGTTTACCAGTGTTTAGCTCCTCTCCAGGAACATGTGGTCTAACCATTTGATGCTTAATAGGAGAAACTGTTAGTATCTTAAGCTACAACAGCATTTTCATATTCCAGTGTGAGCATTATAAGCATTTTAATTCTAATTCCTTGGCAGTAATTTAGTTAATTTCCATTTACCAATCCATGCTGAAGTTTTAGGGATGTTTTCCTTGGGTTAGTCTTCCTCAGCTGGGCGAAGGAGTTGCTTGAGCACTGCTAGTAATTAATTAATTCTCCATTAAGGTAAATATTTATATTTAATGGCTTTTTACATTAGTAATTAGTTTATCAATATCATTAAATTCCATGTTGATACATTAAGCATTTTACCATTTATATAGTAATTATATTAGGCATTTTGCATTTAGTTAAAATACTTACAAATATGCCCTTCAAAATTATTTGCCCTTTCAACTTTTAAGAAATAATGGTTTAAAGTATTATCAACTACACTTCCTAGAGGCTCTTCTGAATGAAGTTTTCAGAGTAATTATAACATTTATTTCAACAAGGATATTTCTAGAATTCTTTTTGTGGGTTTACTTAGATTTTCTTGGAGGGTGAAAATGCCCACATCACACTAGATTTATCGCTCCACTAACACAACCATAAATTCCTTTTCACAAAAATTCAATATGCTACTCTCAAATATACATTTTAAAAAACCTCTATAAGGGCCAAGGGCCTGGCTGTTTATTAAATTCACTGGTATGTCAGAAAAGCATAACCTTACAGAGAGAACAAAGTGGAGTTGGCAAATATTTGAAAACTTCTTAGCAAAAGTTCCAGTATATTTCACCTGAAGAATCTACACTATGGGGCAGAGAAGAAACAGTTTATGGACCATTATCTCTGAATTTCCAAATTTGGAATTGTTCAATTTTCATAGTGTTTGTTTATAATAAATCTAGTCCTATCTATATTTCCTAACTTTCCAGTGATTGCTCATTTTTTTGCCTGGCTTTTGGTTTTACAGTGATGTCATTCCATACCAGGTTTTCAGGAGAAAAAAAATGATGCATCTTTGCAGACTCAACAGCATTTTAATACGACATATTGTCTTGGCACTGCATATAGTTCATGTAGCAGAAACAATCCATGCTGTAACCTCCGCATCACACCAGTCTGACTTCTAAACATAGTCTGCCGCTGACCTGCTGTGTGACCCTGTGTAAGTCACTCTCTGTGCCTTTATTTCCTCTCCAACCTTTATATCTGTCTTGTCTGTTTAGTTTTTAAGTTCTTTAGGGCAAGGACTTTCCCTTTCTGTGAGTTTGTACAATGGCTAGAACAATGGGGCCCTGATCTCAGCTGTTGGTGCTACTGTAATACAAATGAATAATAACTGTAATTATAAAAAAGAGGGAGCTAGTGGAAGGATATTAACTATGAAGGTTCACTGATGATGAATTTACTGCTCTTCCTGACTCTGCAGACTGGATAGTTTGAATTCTTTGAGCTTCATAGCATGCAAGGCCTTTGGTGAGGACAAGGAGAAAGGAAAGTTGATAGCTAGTTTATTGTTTCTTTTGTCATTGGGGGTTGTTAGGGACAAGCTAGTTTTCTATTTTTTTAAATCAATTGTGTATAGTTACAAATTCATAGCTGTGCCTAAGGTTTTCGCTAGGCAACATATTCCCATCAAAATAAATAAAATAAATGTATTTAGGATTATCCCAAGAAAGTTGCTACATGTGAAAGAAAAGCAAACTAGGCATGTTTAAAATTCTTCAGATCCACAGGGTGAATATTTTATACTAATGTGTGCATTAGTGAATCTCTCAGACAAAATTCCTGGAAAAGTTAAGAAACTCTCATTGATATCCACCATAATTCCTACAAAAACAACAGAAATATTAAATCCTATCTAGGAAAGAAAGATGTGAGGGATAGGGGAGCAGCTGAACACAGTTTATTTACAGAAAACAAAGATTCCTTTATTTTAAAAGATTCCTGTGTAGTGAGCACTATCTTTGCCTTGAATCATTCAGTCTACTTTCCTTTAATAGCTCTTATTCCTTCAGTATTTCTTGGCATCTATTCCAGACTATAAACAGAAAAATCTAGATTGCATTTCATGCTATTTTTAGCCTCCAGGTAATGCAATCAGTCATTACATGTTGCCTATCCCTGCAGAAAAGGATCTTTATGTCATGAGTATCTGTGAAACTTCTATGGCCTTGAATCTTCTCTCTAAAACATTTTTAAAAGATAAAACAACATCTTTTTCTTGTGCAGTTGGAGGCTTCATAAGGAAGAACAGTTTAATGGGAGGCATGTTTTATCTAGAAACTGAATCTGTAAAACAAAATAAAAAGTACACAGTTCCTCATGGTAAAACCAGGAATATATCAGAAGTAGTAAAGGTGAAATCCTGGCCCCATTGACATCAATGGCAAAATTCCCATTGACCTCATTATGGACAGCATTTTACCTCAAGCCTTCACAAAGATAAAGGTCAGAGCTTTGAAGATGACAGAAATACTATATCAAGAACAGAATATTTATTTTAAAATGTCTTTAAAATGAATAAATTCAGAACTTTCCAGTGTGCCTGAAATTAGTGACAAGGGTAAGGAGCTCACAACAATGACTGTGGTCAACTCTTGGTAATGTCCAGGCATGAAGGATCATCTGATATCCGGCATCCTAAAGGATTCTACTATGATCCCAGTTCTCTAGTGACCTTAACCCAGGAATGGTTTGACTTAATAAAGCCTCAAAATACACGGAAGCAGGATGTGGAATGGAAAGAGGGTACCTTAAAAGAATAAAACAAAGCAAACATTAAACAAACAGTTGCTGCTGCTCTGCATGTTTCTGTCAGCTGATACCACTCCAGAGAACTATTCCTTTTGATACACCAATTGGTTGCACATATATCAGTCATCCCCAGGAAACTTCCCTCCAGCAAACATCCTGACCAGCCATGTCTGAAGTGTCTAAAAGAAATGTTAGTTTTGTGCTATAGAAACAACCACCACTACTAATGAATCCTTTACCACCTAAACAATTCAGACTTGTTCTTCTAATGTCCTTAATCTAGAACCTATCTGTGGGTCAATACCTCTAATCCAATTCCCAAATTGATGTTTTAAGTATACCAGCAAAACTCTTTCCTGCTTCTAAAGAATTAACAGAAGGGAGACATAGCTCAATCATCTCCCCTACTGTCTCCCTTGAGCACTGCATCCAACAGGCAGTGGGTGTGATGGGCCCAAACCCTGTAAAGATATGTCTAACTTCAATCAGACACGCACGGTTGGCCCATTCCAACTGACTCGGGCTCGCGGGGCTCAGGCTAATGGGCTGTTTAACTGCAGTGTAGACTTGCAAGCCAGGGCTGGTGCTTAGGCTCTAGGACACTACAAATGGGAGGATCCCAGAGCTCGGGCTGCAGCCCAATCCTGAAAGTTTACACAGCAGCTGAACAGCTCTGTAGCCCAAGCCCTGTGAGTCAGTCTTGAGTGTCTAACTGAAGTGTAGATACACCCTAAGAGACCCAGAAACTTCAGCTAAACGTTTGGACTGGTGGCCCCTTTCACATAGCAAGCCTCTCAATATGATCCCCTTTATAAATTAAAAACACTTTTTAATATATTTAACACCATCATAAATGCTGGAGGCAAACATTTGTTTGTTTGTTAGGATGGGAGGCTGACAGCTCATGACCCCCCATGTAATAACCTCATGACCCCTGAGGGGCCCCAACCCCCAGTTTGAGAACTCGTGTAGGTATTTTAATATCTCTGCCCTATTCCAAGTGTCCATGTTCCAGTAACTGCCAACAACATTTAGCACTGCAATATATTTGTAACAATTATATTTAATTAAGACTACTAATCAAGTAAGCCCTCTTTTTTGGAGATTTATTTCTACCTTCCCAGTTCTCCCTGGTCTAACCGCTAGTATGTCAGGCAGGCTTTCCTGAAATGCCCTAATCCTGTAACAAAATAGTAACCACAAAAAGAGCACCATTGTGCAAACTACCAACTGATATTACCTTTCAGATTATTATTGTTTTAAGAAAACAGAAATTTTTCTGAACGCCAGGAAACAAGGCTTCAGGTATTTCACAGCAGCTTGCCTTTCTTCTAGGAGTTTATATCAGGTTAGTAATGCCATTAGTGGAGTTGAGAAATGCCACTACAGCTAAAAGAAAAGTGAGAAACTTCACACTCTGCATGTGAAAGTTTCTCCTTAGGAAATCCCTGTGGTTCACTCTTCCTGTCAGGCAAGGCAATGTACCTATAAATTTCACCAAATGGGAAACTCAAAGCATAGTGCTCAAAGTGGATTGCTGCAGTATATCAGCACCTTTTTCTCTACTCTGTTGAAGCTGACAAACTCCAATCTCTGACGTATCATGCCTGCTCAAAAGACTGCATACCTTGTCAACTTCACTTTGTCCCTTCTCCACTGATGTATGAAGTGAAGCAATGGGGGAATTGTGTGATATACAGGATTTGCTAGCAAAAGACTACTCTCTATTTCCTAGCTTCAGTCATGTAATATTGGTGAGGATGCCAAAATCTAATTCCAGCATTGCCAATCCAAAACAATCAAAAATCTTGATCCAAGCCACCAAATATAATGAGATTGTCTTAAAATCATGAGATTTCATAAATAATATATTGTAGCGATGTGATGACTCACCCTTGCGGTGCCTCCTGCTAGCTGTGGGGGCATTAGCTCTTTTCCAACTCCAGAGCTCTGCTGGCTGGTGTCATCGCTGGTCCTATGTCCCTCCCAGACCCTGGTGTCCCTTTACCTGGGATGCTGCCCCCTGGCAATACCCTCACTCTCCCTGGGTTTCTCCTCTCCAGGGAACCCCCAACCCTCTATCCCCACCTTGCCTCAGTCCATAACTATTGCCAGTCAGCATCAAGCCCCCACTCCCTGGGGCAGACTGCAGTGTAAAAGCTGTTCATCATAGACCAGGGGGGTTTGGACCTGCTGCCCTTCCCTTCAGCCCAGCACCTTTCAGGTCTTCCTGTCAGGCCACAGCCTGGGAGGTTGCCAGGTCTGAGCACCCCAGCTCAGCCTGCCCCTTTCCCAGCACTGCTCTACCCTCAGTATTCTTTGCTCCTTCAGGCAGCTAGGTCCACCTCCCTCTACGGCTGGAGGGAAACTGTTGAGCCCCTCACCACAGCCCTCTTATAAGACCCTAACTGAGCTGACCACAGCTGTAGCTGCTATTCCAATTACCCTATGCCCTCTCCAGAGCTGCTTTTACACCTTTTATTTTAGGAGTGGGATCGCCACCCCATTACACATATGTTGGGTTCTCTTATTCACTCTCTGCAACCACGTAAACTAGAACTTCCTTTAAAATAAAAAAGAAAATTGAGTTCTTGTCTACACAAAAAAGTTGTACCAAAGTTATACCAGTATAGGTTATTCTTGTACAGGAAGGATACTAAGCTATGCTCATAGAAGCATTTTTTACCCATATAATTGTGGCCACACTAGGTGTTGTACTGATATAACTATATCAATATAAAATTATAGCCCTAATCAAAAAAAGTTATGTGCCAGTAATGCTCCTCAGCCAAACCAGACAGTCTCTATGCAAAAGAATAAATGAACACAAATCTGACATCAGGAATCACAACATTCAAAAACCATTAGGAGAACACTTCTCTCTCTCTGGTCACTCAGTAACAGACCTAAAAGTGGCAATTCTTCAACAACAAAAACTTCTAAAACAGACTCCAAAGAGAAACTGCTGAACTGGAATTAATGTGTAAACTGGATGCCATTAAATTAAGCTTGAATAAAGACTGGGAGTGGCTGGGTTATTGCACAAACTGAAATCTATTTCCCCATGCTAATTTCCTCATGCTACTGCTTCTCACACCTTCTTGTCAGCTGTTTGAAATGGACCATCCTCATTATCAGTACAATTTTTTAAAATTAATTAGCCTCTTTGAGTTGATATGGCAACCTCCATCTTTCTACGTTCTCTCTCTCTCTATCTTCCTACAGTATGTCCAACTCTATACATCTGATTAAGTGGATTTTAGCCCATGAAAGTTTATGCCCAAATAAATTTGTTAATCTCTAAGGTGCCACAAGTCCTCCTTGTTCTTGGTACAAAAACTGTGTCTAGATCAGGCTTCAAGGTCTCAAGTATTCACAAGTCTCTTGGAGCTGGGGCTTTAAGGAAACACCAGATATCACAAGACTTGCACTAACTACCCTGCAGTGATTTTGCAATGCAGGGGGCACAGATAAAAAAAGTCTGTACCATAAATATTGCTGTACCTCTTGTGATGGAGTGGAATATGACTGTCAAATTGCAAAGTATGTTATGTTGCCCTGGCATGGAAAGGTCTTTGACACCTTGTTGAAGGACTATCGCTGATAGCTATCAAGGCTGCAATCTTGGACTATTGACTTTGACTAGCTCTCTGATCCGGCCCATCCCATAAAACAGTAATCTTTCTATACCGAGGCTGCAGGTGTGGCATGACTAGTGGATATGAAATTTCATACTTTGAATGCACCCACGGATCACTGGTTCATACAAGGAGCCAGAGAATGTCACCGTGGTCAGATGAAGGAGTGCATGGGGATAGATTGTGAGACAGTGATCTACTGCCCCGAGCCAAAAGAGAGGCAGAGTCCAGTGGAGAGGAGCAGGTTACACTACCCTGCCCCAGCAGCTAAGTCCCAAACAGAGCAATAGGCCAATCCTTCCTCAGAAAAGCTAAAAGCTACTGCAGCCCACCCAGCTCTGAAAATCCTCTTATTGAGGAATGAATGGCGAGATTTCTGTGGGAATAAAGGCCTCCTTTATACGGAATGGATTCCCCCAAGAGAGATTGAGACTTGGGGTGTTAGGAAACAATTGGGTGGTGGCCCAGAAGGTACTTGTGATTGATCTTGGCACATAATATCCCTTTCTCAAGACATTTGGGCAACCAGCACACGAAACGCAGGCTGTTGCAGAATTTTTACTGACCTGAAGTTTTAAGACAGTGAAAAATTACTGCAAAATGTGATTCCTGCCAGAGGGCAGGAAAAATCCAAGTTAAGTGTAAAGAAGCCATGATGCTGCTACTTGTAACAGAGGAACCTTTACAGAGAGTGGCCATGGATACAGTGGGATGCTGTATCAAGATGACAAAAAAGAAATATTGTGCATATTGGTGGTGATATACTATGCCATCCACTAACCTGCTGTTATAAGTCCATCCTTTATAGAAACTGACATGGTTGCTGATGCTCTTTTTACAATTTTTAGCAGGGTGAGCTTCCACAGCAAGGGCCTCCTGGACCTTAGTGCCTATTTCATGTCCATGCTTCACCAGGGGTTGTGGGAATAATGTAGGGCTGGAATCTTCCAGGCCTCTGTATCATTCATAAACCAATAGGCTGGTGGAAAGGTTTAACGGGACACTTTAAATGATTCTGAAAACTTGTGCAGATCACCATCCATATGACTGACATGAGTACTTACCTTATCTGCTGTTTGCCTACAAGGAAGTTCCCCAAAGGGAAGTATTCTCAAGGTTTTTCCATTTAGAATTGTTCTCTGGAAGGAGAACCTAATGAGGGCTGAATGGCAGAAGAAGTCCTCTACTGAGGGGAAAATCAGTGGTGGAGTAGATGCTGGCCTTTAGGGAAAGGCTAACAGGGCTCATGTTTTGCCAGGAGAAACTAGCCAAGGCCCATGAGGGACAGAAAGTCTGGTCTGACCTCACTACATATGCTAACACATAGCCCTGGTCTACACTGGGTAAGGAGGGGGAAATAGATCTAAGATACGCAACTTCAGCTACAAGAATGACGTTGCTGAAGTCGAAGTACTTAGATCCTCTTACCACAGCATTTTCACGGTGGTGAGTTGACTACTGCCGCTCCCCCATCGACTCCACCCATGCCTCTTATGGCGGTGGAGTATAGGAGTTGACGGGAGAGTGCTCAGGGATCAGTTTATTGCATCTAGACTAGACACAATAAATCGATCCTCAATGGATCAATCATTATCCGGCGGGTAGTGTAGACATACCCATCCTAAAAAACATCATTTTTCCTAGAGAGGAAAAGGCTAATCATTCACTTTTCAAACTCTCCATCCAGCAGTTATTTCCCTAATCCACATCTCCCTAGAGACATCAATGGAAAGACCAAGAGGTCAGCAGTAGCATGGAACTTTCAAATCCTCATGAGCCAAAACAAAATATTTTCTCATGTTGTTTTTTATACTCAGGCTAAGCAGCTTTTGTGGTTATTAAATGTCCCCACTATGCTTTGACATTTAGTCATCCACATAAGCTGTTTATTGCATACTGCCTACTGTACTTTTCTACCATGACATTATCCCTTAATTTTTCTAATGAATAGAACTTTTACTGTAGTAATCCATGCAGTAAATTATTGATGCTGTTTACAGTGGGTTGTTACAAAACAGACTGAAGAGACAGTGTAGTAAGCAGACCATGTTATTAAAAAAATAGATTGGCAGTTCAGTAACTACCAGCAATTTTAAGCTTAATTCATACTGTCATTTTTTAGCCTTAAAATGTTCCAACTGGATTATTTGAAATCACAAGGGACTTGAGGTTACACATGAAAGGATTGAAGTCAGAACTTGTGACTGATGATCAGCTTTCCTGTTTCATTCTCGCCTCCTGCCTCTTGCAATCTCCCTTCCTCCCCCTCAGCAATATTGTTTCTCAAAAGAACACCCACTCCATATATACCTTTTTCTGTTTTCAGAGACTTGGACTGGAGTATCTTTAACTGTGATCTCTAAGTAACAGACTCTCAAGTACAGCTCTGCAGTAGTGAATGAAATGTCCTATCACAGTAGTAATACAATGCAGATAAACCAGAGAGCACCAGCCTTCTGCTCTGCAGTGCTGCAATGAATGGGATCCTTGTGACTTTCAGAGTGCAGTCAGTGCAGCACAACAGAACAGAGGCATAGTGCCAAGACTCAATAAGCAGTAGATGGTGAGGGAGCAGCACTACATGTGAGAGGATGCCTCTCTGCTATGTGGCAGTATTATGGAAATCTGTATAGTGTAGGCTTCAGAAAAGTGCTGATCACAGCTCGTGGTGCCACAGTGACGGAGGTGCTGCAGTACCATTTACATTTTAATTGATGGATGCAACATTGTGTCTAGACCTCATCCTGCAATTGGTAGAGAGCAAGTTAATCCTTTCTCTGTGCAAAGAAACAGTCGCAGCCCCCTGTCCTTGCAGCAGGAAATGACAGTGAGCTGGGGAAAGTTTTTGTAGTTCAGCTTCCAGCTGAAGTTTAACCTCTGAGAAATTTTTACCGTTTCTCAGATGGGCTAGGAAATAGCATAAAGAGGGAGAGCAATTACTGCTGACTGCGGCTGCACATTGTTAGCTCCAACCTGGATAGAAGGGGATCCAAGTGTCTCTCTGTGGCAGAGAAAAATAGACTCTGAGATATAGGAGAACCTGCAAGGAACCGCCCGTCATGGGCTGAATTCTTAAGCTGAAGTGTAATGTTCTGTTATTGGTATTTAAGTTCCCTGTAAGGACAAAGTCCAAGGAGAGCACAATCTGAATTACATAAAGAGTTAGTATATCCTGTTCAGAGCAGAGCAGGAACTTCACTTGTTTACAGGTTCATTGCCCCATGGTTGTTGCCCCACATGCCGAAACTGGCAGTTTGAAAGTGATGACGTACATAAGGTGGCAATTTTAGAAAGGCTTTAGATGTGATTCGGTGAAACTTTGACAGGTTTCCTGGATTGGCTTCTTCTGTGCCATCCACTACCACTTACATATCAGCTAAATTATAAAATGTCCCTATTCAGCCTGCAGCTGTGTGTGTTACTGATGTAACTGAAAGGCAAGCCAAAAATGCCAAATGTGTTTCAATTCAGGCTTATGACACTTGGGACATTTTATGTCAGGAACAAGTGGGCATTTGTCTGGGATCTGCCCACAAAGGCACAACAGTAGAGATGTAGTAATTCTTTATCCAAGCTCCAGGTTTGGAAGCAGAAGGCTTACGTAACCCCCCAGCTGGGATTTCTGTATTCTCATTTAGCCATTTGCTACACAGACATCTTATTGGAGACAGCCAACAAAATAAGGGCGCAATAGAAAAAGGATCTCTTTTTGTTTGGGAGTGGGTACCAAGTTAAACCAAGTGCACCAAGTTAAACAGCTCTTGTAGCTGAACTGTATTATTTCCATACACAAAACGATAAAGCTAGTTAAGTCTAGAAGGATATTAAAAGTTACTCCCGCTAACACCCAGACATCTGCAAACCTCCCTATCACACAATTCTATGAACAGCCTCCGGCCCTGCACCACAGAAAGCCTGAAAAAGCACAATTACAGCATTTCAGGGATTACCTTTCTCAAAATTTATTCAGTCTGGAAATCATCCAAACCTCGATAATTAACAGACATTAGCTAATAACATCAGAAGGTAAAGGCTAGGTGGTCGATTGGAATTCTAATTGCATGTCAAAGGCTAAAGAAGCAAATCTGTTTTAATTGACTATGCAAATTGTTCTAACATTATAAGTCAAGAAGATTGAAAGCAAAGATATGAATCAGATGTTATTCTATAAATCATATGGGAAATGTTATTTGTCTAACTCATTAATAGCAACAAGAAGTTTCTTCAAAGTAACAGTGGCACCATAAATCCACTGAAAATATCAGGCTTCCTGACCTATGGGAAATTTTCTCGAGAAATTAAGTATTCACAAGGAACACTACCATCAACTCAAAATCGAGTCACTTTCAATTTTCAAGTAGTTATCAGGTTGTAAATCTGCCCATAACTTCTGTCATATTACAATTACATTTTCCTAACCTTTTTTTCACCCCACAAACCCTCCTCTCCACAAAAATAAAAGGGGAAATTGACTGATTGACCGTGCAGAGGAAACAGTGAAACTGACTGTTGGCAAAGTGCTGCCAAATGCACAAACTAAACAAACAAAAGAGGTAATTATTTTTCACGACTCTCCTTCAGTCATAGCAATCTTAGGTGTTGTTTGTAAGAGCAGCGTGGAAACATTTCCAAACAAGGTGAAATTTAAAGTAGACATTATCCCACTAAAAATGAGCATTCAAACACAGAATTTCAGAAAGCCCCTGGGGACTAAGAAAGCTGTCACTCTCAGACTTTTTCTCCCTCACTGCATCTACAAAACCAGGTCTAGTCAGCAGCAGGCCATACACATGAGTGATAAATAGAAACACTCCTGTAGGATGGGAGCAGCACTCCAGACCTGCTATCGGGACTAAGATCCCGATCTCACAAATGACATACACTGCCAATGACCTCAAAGCACTCTTTTTGCAGCCAGGAGGAGGAGAAGGCAGAGCGCCACTAAGTTGGCTCTGCACCACCTATGATTGCCCATACACAAAGCTGGCATTATGGTTGATTTGTGCCAGTGGAGCAACACAAAGTACTCATAGCAGGCACAAGGAACCAGCCTTTACTCTTTTATATTGTTAGCCAATAGAAGTTACTCAGAATGTTTTGCATTCATGCTAAGCTGTATAACTATGAACTGTATTTCCCACAATGCTTGTACTCACACTAAGCTTTATTGTGAAAACTTACTAGCCAGTAAACTGTATGTAACCTTTGTTGTTTGTGTATGCAGAACCTGTCAGAAGCAATGCTAAATATAAATGGTGGGTTAGGCTTCTAGGGATAATTGGTACAATTAGTAGAGATGTCTTTCAAAATATGCAGAAAAGAAAAAAAGAAAAGCAATGACAGGCTTGTGGTAATGTAGTAAAATCTGTGCCATTTTTTCTCTGTTATAAACAAGTGGGGTATAAATATGGACAAAATTTAGGTCAAGATTTTGAACAGAGTGAAAATGTAAACAGCAAGCCTGTTCTCCAGATTGGGTAAAGTATTTACCGTTTCTGTATTGTGCCGGTTTATCTATGCTTAATAAACTGATTGAGCTGAATTATCTTATGTTTTATCAATACAGAATTGAGAGCGCTGGTATCAATGACATCAATAACAATATCCATTCTATTACAGTTAAGAATCTATGGAATATCCAAGTATGTGACTTCATTTGAGTTCCTGGATTTCACTTTGTTTTTCACTTGTAGATGTTTGGATTTAATTTTGAGATAGGCTCTCTGAAAATAAATTCCATTATATAGTATATGAAAATCCTCATCTAATTCCTATATAAAAGGAGTGTCCAACATCCAAGGTATATCATCAAATTAATCTACCTTGTCCATATGGGTACGGATGCAGAAAGAGCATGTGGTGCAACACTGAGTTTGAAGTCTCAAGGCATCTTATTTAATGGTAAGAAAATTTGCTTTGCAGGGGCAAGTAAAAAGTGACTGGGAAATTCCAACTGAGCCACAAAGGTGCTAGCTCATGGAAAGGCACATACCATCATAAGAGATTGTATCTGAGATCCCTTGTCATGAAGACACTAATGCCCAATTATTGACCATGATGTCCATTATGAATTCTTATCTTCAGCTCAGGACATGAAGGAGAGCTCACATTAAATCTTTGGTAGTACAGTCAGAAATAACAATGGATAATAGTTCTGTTGAAGAATATTAACTATATGCATATACAAATTTTTCTGACCATACAATTAGGACAAAGTTCTAGAGTGGACTTCTTATCCCTTTTCCCTCAAAGGTGAGTTCCAATTCAACTGATAAGGTTCTTCCCATGGGACGGGGTATGGGGACTGTGTCCAGTGTGGGGTGAGTGTACCCCCATCCTTCGAGCCGCCTTCTATCTCCAGGCAGTGATGCCTAAAGGCTAACGTCAACCAAGTGACTCTTTTCTGTAGAGCTGTAAAGCCTAGAGGCCAGAATCAATAAGGATACACCAGGTTCACTGGGCAGCAAAGTGCAGTGGCCAGAGTCAGTAGACACACCCTGGTTTGCCAGACAGCAAGACCTAGTGGCCAGAATCAATAGAGACATCCTGATTTACAGGGTGGCATGGCCCCATGGGCTGAAAGGGGGTAGGCCACCACCCAGATGGTGGGACGGGGGACGGAGTTAATAGCTGGAGTGGGGGGCCTGGGTCTCAGTTCAGGACCCTGGAGACAGCAAGTGATTTCACCACTGAGTCAGAGGGGATCCAACCACAAGACGCCGACTATGCTTGGGACTATGACTAATCCCTCCCCATGGCTATTTCCATCTGTCACTCCTGCATCCATGGCCTGGGTGACTTCAGGGTTCCCGGGTTCCTTTGCCTGGGCTGGTCCTGGGGGCTCCAAAGTCCCTCGGGTGTCCACTTTCAGGGCTGCCACTGTTCCGAGGCAGGAGCCTGCAACAGACATCCTTCCTCTCCAGCGGTCAGCTCGGAGTGAGCTGGGTTGCTCCTTTTTAGTGACTTGTACTACACTTGGTGCATGTCCAGTAGGGACATGGGGGCATGGCTTTCTCAGCCCAAAATGAGGAGTTAACTCTTACCTGTCCAGTGTCGGGTGAGTGCACCCCATCACACCCTATATAAGAGGCCATGTGTTCCAGTGGATAGGAACTCAGTTGAGTTGGACTCAGAAGAGCTGGTTCTGCATTAGCTCTGCACTGATCTGCTAGGTGACTTTGAGCAAGTTGCTTCACTGCCGTGTGCCTCAGTTTCTCCATATTTAAAATGGGAATAGCTATACTTATCTCCTTTGTGAAGCTTTTAGATCTAGGGATAAAAAGCACTACACAAGATCTAGGCGTATATATTTTTCTTTTTTTTGAGGTATTAAGTGGTCACATGACGTTTCCTTGTACAGAGGGATACTTACCTGTTCTTGTCTACATCCTGGGCAGTTGTGTCTATTCCAGGACTATTGCTAGCATTCTGGCACATCTGATTGACTTTCTTTCATATCTCAACAAGGCTTTGCCATAAACAAAGTTTATATTTTGAAGTTATGTTGCTATGAATTAAGGAAAAAATACTCCTAAGTATCTTTGATTCAGCAAGTTTGGAATAGTATGGTATGCAGACACTGCTTAGCCTAAGGAAAAGGATTAAAGGACTCTGAGATGATTTACTTAAACAATAAAAGACATTGAGATGTGCGTAGTCCTAGTGGCAAGTCTGAGTATGCACAAATTGCCCTCCTCAGCGATGAGCAGAAATCAGACAAGCAATCACAGATACTCATTGTTGCTTGCGAATATTTTCTTTTTCTAACACCTTTGACTTCCCAACCGCCATCCTTCAGAATCTGCTTCCCTCTATGAGATATTTGCAGTAATAAAAATGTATAGTTTTGTTTCTGAAATTAAGTATGCACCAATCGTTAGATGGTAATTTTTAATATGGATGAAACTTGTCTTGATTTTGTGGCCAGGGTATCTAGAGTGGCTACTGATAATCATAAGGAGTAGGAACACATTTAACATATTCCTCTTGCCTTTTTCTTAGCTGTCATTGATACTGCATAGCTGAATTTTTATAAAAGCATGTATCAGTTACAGTAACTGAATGAGAAACTGAACTCTGTTGTATAAAGACTGTGCCACATATAGATTTTGTACCAATATATCTATTACAGTTAAGGGTGCCAAACTAAATAGTTATATAGGCACATCCTTATTGTGAATGCAGTCATACCAATATAAAGGTGCCTTATATTTATATAGCTTGTTCCCCTTTCCATACAGGACTAGCTATACTAGTCTAAGCAGTTATACCAGGAAAACTATGCTCATATTAAGGGGATGGTTCTGTGTTACCTATATTGGTATAAAGTGGTACAACAGTTCTATTCAGACAAAATCTAAAAGGTGTGCAAAACTTCTTTCGGCGATCTGTATCATGTACTTCATAGTAGTATTAGTATGAATAAAGTCATGCATGTTAATGGGTCCCATGCCTATTCTATATAAAAGTACTATAAAGAGAAAGTCCTTCATAAATTCCTATTGCTGAGCTATCTTGCAGCAAGACAGGACACACTCAGCACACTGCAGCAGCAGAAGCTTTTCCCATGGTCCGCACATCACTGGTAATTCATATACATCTTTAACCAGTACCATCAAGTCATCCAATTCACCTCACATTTATAGCTTTGGAGATTTTGTAAATTCACCCTACTTAATCCTATTGCTGCTCTATAATAAAGTGCGGTTTAATACCTCCTTTCTGTGAAACTTTGACTTTAAATCTAGTTGAACTGGCAGTTAGCAAAGATCTTTAGGTATCAGCTCTATCAACATTTCATCACTCATCTTTAGAAATATTCTCCTGCCCATAATATTAGCTTACTTGATCCCTAGGCTGGTCTGACTTTCTTCTGTTTTCATCATTAGCCTCCATCTGCAATATCTTCTTGATTTTAGTTCACTTCCCTTGCCAGACTGGGAATTACTACATACTTCCAGCTTTTCCAGTCATTACAGAAATACCGTATCATCAAAATAGCTAACAGCTTAGCAGTAGCAAAATGGTGGTGAGCAAAAGCAGGAGAAAATCGAGAGTATGAATTCCCTTCTGTGTATGTCCTGGAATCTGTTGGAGCAAACTGAGCTTTTACATGCATGAAAAACTGTAGGGCTTGACCATTTCATTTATAGGCATATATTTAAATATTTACATCCTTTGCCTATTTTAAGAGCCAACGTGCTAAAAAAACAGTGACTGTAGCTATTCCCAAGTGACCTGCACATTGACAGATCAGCAATCACACCCTTATTTCCCAATTGCTGCACTGGGAATGGAGTATGTCTGAGAATGACAGCAGACTTCTCGGGAGAACCACCATTCAGCGGCAGTACGTGCAGAAAAGATGCTGAGATTTCACAAAACACCTACTAGAGGAGCACATCCGCCACTGCTGCTGTGCTTGGCAGTGCCTGAATCCCTGCAAGGGAACTGTGAGATCTCTGTTAGAGTGGTGTAAAAAAATTTGAGTCATAATGCATCTCTTGCATATAGATGCGCTTCATTACCATCAAAAGCACCAGCCCTTCAACAATTTACACTCCCAGAGAATCTAATGCAAGCCTCCCATCTAGTGGCCCGCTATGGTAATATTGCAGTCTCCAAGTGCATGGAATATTTTCTTGTACAGCTAATGGGCCAGATTTCAGCTAGTGTGAACCGGTGTAGATTAACTGAAATACAATGATTTCATTCAGCTGATTTAATTGGAGCTGTGCCAATTCACACCAGCCAAGAATCTGGCCCTCTGTTTACATTGCAAATCACTGAGCAGGAGAATACAAGTAAAAATGCGGGGCTGACTTCTGTCTTATCTGTAAGGAAATGCAATGCTAAGAGATGTTCCCAACTATTTCTCAGTAATCTGCACACTCCTGCACTGGACAAACGAGTATCCTTCTTAGCTGATGTAGAATTGAATGCCAGCCTCTAACGTCTGCTGAGCATGAAACAATCAAGATGCTTGTCATCTAAAACTCAGGAATTATAATGGTAACGTTGACAAACCGTTACTTAAAGTACCAGCAGCGGCTGTACTAATCAACAAAAGAAACTGTTTCTTAGTGTTAAATCCTCTGTTACTGGGTTGAAAATATGACAGCCATTGCTAGTGAAGAAACTTATTTAAAGAAAATGAACAACATCCTTTTGGTGGGGTGGATTATAGCCACATTAACTTCGATGCTAGTAGGATCTTCGCGGCAGCAATCTTTTGGGGCAGGGCCAGATCACAGCAATGCAAGCCCTAGGCACACCATAGCACAGTGTCATCCCATGGCTTCACCTCCATCTCCCTGCCCCTGAGCAGTCACCCTGTTCCACTGGGAGTGGTAGTAGCATGGGGCTCTCATCTCTACCAGAGGAACTGTAGTGGAGACCTCTTTTGCTTGAGTGCAACATGGGTAGCAACTAGGGTGACCAGAGAGCAAATGTGAAAAATTGGGATGGGGTGGGGGATAATAGGAGCCTATATAAGAAAGACCCAAAAATCAGGACTGTCCCTATAAAATCGGGACATCTGATCACCCTAGTAGCAACAAGGGTCCTTCTTGCTGCTCATCCCCTATGGAGGAGCAGAAATTGCAGCAGAGGGGAGCAACTAGGGTAAATCTGCTTCGGTGGGTGGGACTGACTTGCTTCACTCTTCTCCTGTCATACATCAGGTTCCTCAGCTGGGCTGCTCTAGTAAAGCTCCAGAGAACAAAGGCAGTTATCACATCTCCCTGAGATCATAGGTAATTACTCAGACCTCTCGGAGCTCTTGTTTCAGGTTGTCTGAAGACTTAAGTAGGAATCATTGCACTGTTTATACTTAGGAAACGTTTTCAAGCTTTACAATGATGAAGGCTGGGATTCTCCCTCATGGTATGAGTCCAAGAGCTGTGGCCCTAGGCTTGAGCCTTTCTTGCCTATACCTTAATAGAGGTTTCGCTTTCGCTCATTCATGGGCTTGATACATTATTATACTAAAGGGATCACACACATCTGCTAGTAAACATTCCCAGCACTTCAACATGCCACTTAAAACAAAATACTCTGGGAACAGGTTAGTGCTTTCTGTTATGAGGTGAAGAAATCTGACAAGAAGCAGTGACAGCAGGAAGATAAAAATGCAGACAGAAAAATAAGTAGTCACTATAACCCCTAGGCCTCATGTCTTCTGGATTCAGCTCTTACCATCTCCAATTTATTTTATATTTTGAGATTAGTCATCCCTGTATATTCAAAACCTTAAACCTACAATGTATCCTTTTTGTTTTTCACTAATGCTGATTACACTCACTTGTTTTCAAATTGATACCTTGGGAAATTTGCACTGAAGATAGTTGTGGCCAAGGGAATTTAATATCATGTCTTTTACAAAAGAATTCCTTGTTTATTAAAAAAATTAATCCAGCAGCCATAAAGTCTATTATCCTATTGTGCATGAAATTTCTGATTTTTTCCTTTTCCCTCTTGGAAAGAATAGGCATGGAGATATTTTTGCTTGGCCCATTACGATTCATAAATTCCCTGTTCCCCATTCTTCCAAATAGGAATTGGACTGGAGTGGTTTCTAATGTGTGCTTTGTGAATTTTTCATAAGGAATTGGAAACCCTTTCCCTATTCTTCATCATGCTGTGCAGTGAAATGGGGAGGTCAAATAGGGCGCTACATGTGCATCTAGCATATGGAGTATGAAAAGATATGTCACGTTTGGTTTTAAACATCAGCTTTGTTTAACATAACAAGAATTATAAATATTCTCTTCTTTTAAAGGTACACATGCCATATGCTTATCTTTACTGCACACTGTGTATATGCTGTCTGGTCTCTTCATGAGTAACTTGTATCTGTAGTGTCTCAGGGAATGGAGAACTCCTTTAAATCAGATTAGGTTTTAAATGATAAAGTTTCATTTACACCAGATGACAATGAAAACTCTGAAGATAGCTAGCAGGCTCTTATCATGCAAAGTTATTCAAGGATTACAGCAAAAGTTATCATTAAGTTAATGAAGCATCCATCTTTCCTTCACAGCAGTCTTGGTTCAAACTGGACATAGGTGAGTAAATAGTTTGGTGCCTTATCCAGAGCTGTGCAAAATATTTTGTTGATCAATTCCCAATTCTGTTTTGCCATATGGGGGAAAAAAGCAAATTGTGGCTCCGTAACTGCTTTGCACTTAGAGAATGCAAAAAGTGGTGGTGGAGAACAGAGGACCAAAGAAAAAATCCATTGGCTGACACATACGCTGATGAACTAAGCATTACCTGTTTGATCAGCTGGGCTCATTCTTCACAGGGAGAACTTGGAGACAGAGGGAGGGAGCTCTGCCAAGTATCTGAGGGGAACAGCACAGCTAAATCTCCGTCCATTTTGTTGTAGCTGTAGAGAGAAAATAATGAGCCTTTTCAGGTTTTATTATTATTGGAGGAAGTGGGGAGTGGGGACTTGGGGAGTGCAGGGATGTGGTAGTGAACTTCAAGCACAGGAAGCGAATGATGTAAAAAAATCAAATTTTAAATTGTATAAACATCAAATAACAGAAGCAAAACAAAAGGAGACCATTCATATCCAAGGGAAACAGAACACTAGGCTTCAGCTATGGAAAATCCTGGGCTGTCTGGCATTCAGAGAGATGGTAACATAGGCCCCAGTCCAGCAAAGCACTCAAACAAGGGCTTAACTTTAAGCATATGAATAACCACCATCCCTGTTCAGCAAAGCCTGTCTTTAATTTTGAGCCCATCCTTAGGTGTCAGGACCCTGGATAAAGGTAGGCAAGACTAGTGGCTGGAGATTGGGAGCCAGGAACTGAAGCCAGGGTTAGAGCTGGTGTCTGAGGCTATGTCTACACTACGTGCCGAATCGGCAGGTTCCCATTATCCCCCCATCAGGGGTCGATTTTTCATGTCTAGTCTAGAGGCGATAAATCGATCCCCGAGCACTCTCCCGTCGACTCCTGGACTCCAACACTGAGAGATGCGCAGGTGGAGTCAACAGGGAGTGGCAGCAGTTGACTCATTGCAGTGAAGACACCATGGTAAGAGGATCTAAGTTGACTTCAGCTACATTATTCTCTTAGTTGAAGTTGTGTATCTTAGATCGATTCTTCCCACCCCAGTGTAAACCAAGCCTCAGTCAAGAGTCAGCCTGAGGGCAAAGCCAGAGTCTGAGTCAGACGTCAAGCTGAGAGTCAGAACCAGAGATGGTCAGGAATTGGGCCAAGGGTCAATACCGGGAATTAAGGTTCTGCAGGGTCCATCAGGATTCAAGATCCAAGTCACAGCTGAGTTCAGTACCAGGAGTTCAGAAGCAGAGTGATCATGGCGGCTAGCTTGAAATCCACATTATTGCCTGGACACTTCCTGGTCCAAGTGTCCCTTCTTGGGATCAAGGAGCTAATTAGGGATCACTAAAACCACTGTCAGATCACTTGAATTGGAACTTCTCATTGGAGCCAATCAAGGTTTGCTAAAACAACTGTCAGCTGGATCACTCGAGGGAGAGCTTCCTTTTCTGCCAATAATCATTTTGATGGATATTTTCAAAACCAACTCAAAGATTTAACCACACAGATCGAGTTAATTTCAATCGAGGTGGTATGGCTGAATCCCCTGAAAATCTCAACCTCTAGCTATTTGTTTTTTCTCTAATTTTCTCATTCCTCTGGCCTTCTGCCACAGGTTTAGCAGATTCTGCCATTCCCTTACAGATGAGCTACAACTGATGTGTCATAATATATTCACTTAAAGTAACTGGGTACCTGCTAAAGAAACAAGAAAAAAAGATGACATTCACCCCAGTAGCAACCCTGAGAACATCTGTGCCTGGTGGATATACTGAGCTCAGCCAAAGGTTATATTAATCTTTTTACTGGTCTAGGAAGTGCTAAATGAAAAGAGAACTCTTTTAATAGCATGAAAAACATTTTAGATTTTGACTGATTTTGTACTGTCCTATTTCCTTGATAATAAACTATTCACCTTAATTAATGAGAATTAAGCGGGTTTAAGAGGAGCGATATTGGTTATTGTCCTCATGAGATTGATATTTGGCTGTACAAAGGCCCTTGATTTTTCCAGATTTCAAAAGCAGAAGGCATCAGCTATTACCTCCAGCCTTTTTCTATATTAGTTCTAGCCATCTAAACAGCTTGAGAGAGACTTCTTCAGAAAGCACTGCATGAAAATCACCATGCATCTCTGAAACTGCAGGGATGCCATTACTTGCCAATCTCAGGTATATTTCTTTTTTTCAGAATGTTAAATGTCTGATTCTTCATAGAAGATGCAACCGTCAGCTCTGAATCCATGGAATCACTTTATCCATGGAACATAAACAGCACAGGCAGCATCACTGAAAGCTTCCTCACCTCCCTCTGTAATATCCTTGTACCCATGTCTGGAGGAACCACTTCTAAGATGAAAGAATAATTCAGTCTCTTTGTCCATTCAGTTTTTAGCTTCTTAGTTCAGACTGTTAATAGAGACACCAGTTTGTGCCAAATGTGGTGGTGGTGTTTGTGGAAGGCACACTTTTCTACTACAGACAAGACTGGGAATTCCAACTCATAAGCTTTCACACAGTCATCTGATAGTAATAACTTCCAGTCACGAGTAACTTGGGCCAAATTCAAACCACTGACCTAGAGGTGAAAGGCTCCATTTGGATGTTCCCCAATGTTTGGTTTCATAAACAGCCCAAAGCAAAACTTTAAGTGACTAACAGATACTGACACTAACGGCTAGTAAATAAGCTAAGCAACTCTGCCAAAAAGAAAGACATACCCATGGCAGAGAGCTGTTGGCAGTACAGCAAACAGAGAGTGCATAAATTTAGCATCATTGACAAATGAAACTATTCTACTGCAATGTCATATTGGTCCCAAACCCCTTTTTGTTTCCTATAGTTTCATTTTTGCTTATCTTCTTAGAATCTTAAGAAGAAGAAACATTTTTTAATTATTGTGAAGATGAGTGTCCCTCAGAACAGTGATGTCAGGATGAGGAGCACAAGAAAGTCTATGCTGGAACCTGCACAACAAGGAGGAGACTGTTATGCAGTTATTTACTGTGGTGGTTTTTCCAGTATTATTGCAATGTATCACTGTACCAGTTTTATCCTCTTTCATTTGGCAAACACTAATTCCTTTCCCCTCTGCTTCTAATAGAGCACAAGTGAACATGGTTGCATTTCAAATGGTTTCAAAGCAAGCCAGTGGCAATAATAAAAAAAAACTGAAAAGTTCTCACAATTGCTTTAGCTTACCCAAACTTAAAAAAACCCAAACAGAACCCACTTGCAGGGATGGTGCCAGACGGATAGTGGTTGGGTGTCTTCTTTCAAGCAGGTAAAACAAATAAAATATAGTATCGGTAGGAGGTTGAAATTGGAGGGACTGCCTAAATAAATATATTACTTATGTGGTGGTAACATCCTAAATGTGTTAAGCACTTTCCAAACACAGAGGAAGACAGTCCTTGCCCTGAAGAGTGTGTACACTAAAGACTGGTCTACACTGTAGCTGGAAGGTGCAACTGTCCAAGTTCAATCCTGTCCAAGACCCTAGGTACATATGTGGGGAGGCTAGCCCCTCCCATCGCTTGTGCTGCCCCAGGCATACTTCTATGTTAGCACACTAGCTTGATCAGAGCTAGCCCGGGTAAGTCTACGGAAGCTGGAAAATGCAACTTCCAGCTCCAATGCAGATATACCCTAAGAAAAGAAGAGTTAAAATCTCCACTGCTGTACCTGTAGGTCCTAACCCAGTGAGATATCATGCAGGTATTGGGGTGAACATTTCTTGTGGGGATGGGAGACAGCACAGGTGGGGAGAAGGTTGGGAAGACTCTGACTCAGGAAATAAACCCTTTTGCTCTATGTTATCTCTCACACTTATCCTGTCTCCTCTCCATGTACGCACACTTCTTTTTGGCTGCTGTGGTCCCTGCATTCCTTCACTAATCTTTGCATTAACAACAGGATACACATGTAAATCCACTGTATCTTTGAAGGGCTGAGTGTGAGTGATTTTTGCACCCAAGGGCAGGTCTACCCTAGAAGTGCTACATCCTGTGCCACTGTAGAGCATCTGGTGAAGATGCTCTACGCCAACGAGAGAGCACTCTCCCATCAGCATAATTACTCCATCTCTGAGAGTCAGAGGCTACGTTGTCTTGAGATGCTCTCCCGCTGCCATAGTGCCAATGTTGACAGCACTTAGGTCACTGTAACTTGCCTTGCTCAGGGCAGTGTCTTTTTCACATCCCTCAGCAACCTAAGACAGATCAACGTAAGTAGTCGTGTAAACCTGCCCTCTGTCTCCCTTTCCTAAATCAGGAACTGCTTCCTTTAAGCCAATGGAATTACACTGATGTAAAACCACTGAGGGAGCAAACCAGATCCCTGGATTTAAATCAATTTAATCTGCTACTGCAACTAGCATAGAGAGAGAGAAACACTGTGAAGAACACGCAATCTGAGAACTAGTTACAAAACAGAGAGTAAGGTTGCTTGGGGAAATCCTCATAGGAGCACAGGGTTTGAATCTATCCCACTCCTTTGTGGGGTGGCAGGGGAAGGTCTTGCTGTACCTTGGCCAACTTTTTATTTCTTTTTAAATGCTTGTCCTCAGCAATTTTAAACATTTATTGGACTTACCAGGACATTTTGTGTGGTTCTGGCTTTGCTTCTGGAGTCACTCCTGCTGGCTTCCATCTTACAATACAGCTCACTTAGCATTAACTTTTCTTCCAAGGATCTACTCTTCAGCACTTCACTGGCCACAACTGAAAAATTCCTCTCTTTACTCAATTTTTATCAATATCACAAGCAAAATTTTCTAAAACTGGGCTTGCAGCTTGAAACTGGTGAAATTTCACAGTGGTGGAATTTAAATGAAATGTAACTTTGTACAAACTTGGTTATTTATCAGCAGTCATAGCATAGTTTCCTCAACTGGTGAGAATGAGATGACTGTAAAACAGTGTCCATACAAACCACCCACATAAACATGCAGAGCTTATTTATCAGCCTGTTCTGTTTTGGTGGGCAGGGGTAATCAGAATATGCAAAGTGTGCATGCAGGTCCTAGGGGTCTTTCAGACTCCACTTCTTCTTCTTCTAAGATGCCTGCAAAACAGCCAAGGGAAAAAGAGCAATGAAAGAGCTTCTTATTTATATGGAAAGTTTGGGAATAAGGAGAAGCTGAGAGTCCGTCATTTTTTGCAAAGAATACAAGGGATTGTAGATCCCTGGCCTGCAGACTGAAAGAGGTTCCACCCTTCTGTTGGAGGTCCTGACTCATTAGAGAGAGTGAAATAAGACTCTATATATTACAGGATTCTTTCACTGTCTTTAATCTGGAGCAGGAATAGGAGGATGGAGAGGAGCACAATAGGATCACAAGATGGAGGAGGTAGCCTTCTGATGGGAAAGATAAATTCTCTGTACTTGATCCTGTTTAGGTTTGATCCTTTTGTTGTTTTCTTAGTTTAGACATCAGTATTTTTAAAAAGTCCGTTATGTTAACCCTTATTATTCCTACCTTTAGAGGAAAGAATAGGAGAGAAAGTGAATTTTGAACCCCTTATTAAACAGGTCTCACTCAAGCAATGGAGGACTCCCCCAGGTCACTATGAGAGGATGCTTTTATAAAGGGGACAGTAAATGATTTTCTTATAGCTCAATGAACTAAAACCTAGAGGGAGTTGTCTATAGCCCAGTTTGACTAGCCTGATTCTCAGATAAAATACTTACCTGTGTTAGCTATGGATTTCATGTTAAAATTGTACTATTATTTTTAAACAATTGTTGCTTGCATAGTTTAAACTGCACTGTGAATTGGGACTAACTAATAAGGAATTAATACATAAATACAGTTCTGTTGTTTATATGACCTAAATTTTGAAATCTGGCTTAATTTCCAATATATCCAAGAAAAGCTAGCTTCTGAAAAGCTACCAGCTTCTTTATTACGTGCATTAACAAAATTACCAGACATTCTGAGGAAAAGGACTTTAAAAAGGCAAATAAAAAAATCCTCTTTCACTATAATTTTTACATCAGTGATGTGACAAATCTGTTGCCTATAGTGTTTCCACAGTGTTAAAATCTGAAGCTCAGAAGTCTTACTGCAATAAAAAAAATTCCTGAAATTGACTTTAATAATTTGTTCATCATCAGAATGATAAATTCATTCTTTTGATGTTCAATTATTACATTTTCCATGACAGAGGAATGCCACAATAGCATAATAGAATACCTCTTACTAAGTGTGGTAAAGGTGAGTGGGATTATATTTATATGTAATCAGAAATTTCCAGGGAAAACAGACCCCTTGACCATCAGTAAGGATGACTGTATAGTGTGACGGAGTCAGACCAGAAGGATATAGGAGAGTGCTGGAAGGCAGGTATATTAGTCTGAGGATGTGCAGGTCCCTGTTCCCTGGATAGCCAAACAAAGGCTACTCCAGGCCAATCAAGACACCTGGGGCCAATTAAGAACCTTCTAGAAAGGAGTAGAAACAGCTAGCCTAATTGGGACACCTGAAGCCAATCAGGGACTGGCTGAAACCAGATAAAAACCTCCCAGTTAGTCAGGTGGGTGTGGGTGTCAGGAGCTGTGGAAGGAAGTTATGCTGTTGGTGAAACTGAGTGTTGGACAACATATCATACTGAAGGAAGGAGGCCCTGAGGTAAGGGTGAAGTGGAGTTTGAAGAAGCGGGGACTGCTGTGGGGAAGTAGCCCAGGGAATTGTATTGTGTTTTGTGCCTAAAAGGTCAGCCACCTTAGCTGATACTATTAGGGTCCCTGGGCTGGAGTCCGGAGTAGAGGGCGGGCCTGGGCTCCCCCCTTTTCCATCTTCCATACTGGCCTGTGATGAAGGTAACTCACTAGGCGGTGACTCTTGCCAATTATACTGAGAAAGGGAGGTCACTCTGGGGCCTAGATGAGTTTCTGAGGCCCCTAAATCTGCCAGGAAGTGCAGGACCCACAAGTACAGACTTGGAGCTTTGTCACAATAGTTAATGCTAGTAATTTGTAATCTTAATGGAAAACTCATTTCAAATTGATTTTTTTTCTGACAAATTTATGAAAGGGCTCAGACCAAGCAAGCATTAGGCTCCAATCCTACTCCCAATGAAGTCAATGGCAAAATGCTCATGGATTTAAAAGGATCTCCAGAGATTTTGGTAACATGCAGATAAAAATGTTAAAAGATGACAGTGATACTGGTGATTGCTGCAGTTCCAGTCACTGAAGAGGATATTTAAGGCTGTTCCTTTTTGAGATGTTTAATTTGCAACCATTGTAAAACAGTCAAACAGTTATAGGGGAAAAAATATTATATAAACACTTCCTGCTCAGGTATTTCCCTGCCCACCCACAAGGAGATGCTTAGAAATTTTGGTAGCATCTTCCTTGAAGAGTAAAATTCCCAAAACTTTGTGTCAAAAGTGGACTTTCAACAGGTGGCAGGGCAAGGAAATAGCTGCTCCACTACATAGAGCATGAAATGCTAACACAGAATCAAGTCCAGGTGAAAAGTATCATAATGACCAAACACCATAAGTTCACATTATAGATAAATGTTGCCAGACGAGCACCTGGCTGTACTGAAAATGACTGCACTTTTAAACACAAGTGCAAACGTAGAAAACAAAAACAAATGGATTGGATGGAATGTCATGTTTTATGGATTTCTGTAAGTAATCTGATGTAGTGCTGGAAGATATCCTAAGGGAAACCATTAATTAAGTTGACTTTGACTGAAATGCAATTCAATGGATACAAAGAAGGCCATAAAAAGTATAATTATAAATAAGAGTCTACATGGATAGGGATAAGCATCTAATGGAGTCCCCAAAGAGTGATTCTGGATCCTATTTTAAATTATGTAAATTACCTGAAAAATTAAGTAGCTCATTCCATTCACAATGATATTAAACTAGAGGTAATACTAAATGCCTGAGAGGTTATGAAAAATACAAAAGCACCTAGAGGTGCTAGAAGTAATAAGGTGATATTATCCACTTTACCATATTTATATGTATTAAATTAATACATTTGGGAAATAAAAAGCCTAATTGTGAATATATAACCAGAGGGAAAGGCTTTGAAAAAGGCAACACCAAAGATGACCATGGTGTGTTAGTAGATGGTAAAGTACACACATATGCATGATGCAATTCTGCAGCAAATTAACACAAGTACTACAGACACATCCCTGCCTCTTTACACAAAATCTGGTTCATCCACCCAAGATCTACTTTGCTTTCCGGTACAGGCGTGTATCTCCAAAGAGCAGACTGATTTATGAGTTTGACTTTGTACATCTCTCAGCAACCTGCACAATAAATAGCTGAACTGCCAGTATTCTTCTGTCTTTCAAAAACCATTGATGACAGCCCAAAAGGAATGTAGTTTGAGATCAAAGGGGAGGATTTAGCTACAGACAAATCCTCAAGGTCTAGAGGTTCCATTTGGCTGCTGAATTTAACCAGAAATAGGCTGGAAATTTCACAAGAACATGTTTTTTTGTGAGATTTGCTTTGCCTCCTGGATCTGGTCATGGTAGAAGTATCTCAAGAAGAAATTTGTTTTCAACAGTTTGGTACTTTGCTTCTTACCCTGATGAAAATCAGGATTCACAGAGAAATGAAAATGATTATTTTTTAACCTGGTTCATTGTGCATTGGCAAATGCTCAGATCAGCTCATATTTCATTGGAACTAGTTTGCCCCAGGAAACATGTAACAAATGTATTTATTTGTGGTAGAATTTTCAAAAATCTTTCTGTAGGGTTTGTGCTCCTTCACTCACGAAGGAGCTTTATAAAATCTTACTCTTGGATTTCAGACTAACAGAAACCCTACACCAAAAGGCACCTGTCAGACTCTGGGAGTTCTTGACGTTCATTTAAAACCAACACTACTATATAAATGACAACATTTTAATCCCCCAGAGCAGCAGCACCACACTTTTTTCCACCATAGTGCACCTCACCTAGTTATCAGTTAGTAGGCCAGTGCGATTGTCAACACTGGATGTTTCTCTAAAAGATCTGCTGTAGGAATTATTTAGGGGAATTTCTCAGACTTGTGTTATAAAGGAGCTCAGAGTGAATGCTCCCAATGGACCCTTCTTGCCTTGGGATCTGCGAATGACTTAGACTCTCCACTTTCACCCGGCAAACCTTCTACTCTCAACTGCCTCAGCCCGCCACCAATGCCTGTCAAACAGATGGGCTTACTAAGGAGACAAGGTAACGCCTTTTAATGGACCACTTCTGTTGGTGACTGTTTTAGGGTTAACAGTAGAATATTCCCAAGGAAAGAGGGGAAACTCACGCTGAAAGCACCTTTCCTTTTATATGATGAGCAAATATTGCTTTACAAATATTCACCCATTTTCAGTTTAAGGACTGCGATTCACCTTAGTGCAGAGAACTTGTGCAAAGCCCTTTGCAATATGCAAACACCCCTGACTAAGCAATGTGGATTAGGTAAATTCCACCCAATGCATTTTAATTTGTCTCGATATAAGATCCTAAATACTCTCTGAACAGAATTATGAAAAAAATTTAAGACATTTTTACATCTTTCTAATGGGCTACATTCAGACATAGAGAAATAAATTCCCTTCTTATGAGAAATAAGTACTTGGTAAACTGCTTTTCCCTGGGTCTAGAAACACTGTGTCCTGGTTAACACACAGGAATGTAGGATCAGGTCCATGAGAAGCTCCCTATTGTCTATGAAAACATAATGCAAAAATAAAAAAATCCCAGAAACTTTTTTTTAAAGGGGGTGCACAAGTTACACGCTAGCAAAAGTTTCATTTTCATGTTCTATTTACTGTTTTTAACTAAAAACCTCAATACATACAACATAATACAGGAAGGAAAATCTGCCATGTAAAGCTGACATTGTGCTGTTTTATGGTTCTGAACAGGGGGAGGCATATTGTGCTCCCAAATATATAATGAAAAACATAGAATAACAAATGTATGCCTGTCCTCATCCATTCCATCCTTAGTGGAAATACAGCTACTATTTCACTCCGCCCCCAAAAAATCCTGGTTTACAAAGCTATTATTATTTGTGTTATAGTAGCATCTAGAGGCCCTCTCTGATATTGGAGCCTCATTGTAATAGGACTGCACAAACACTTCATAAAAGGCAGTTTTTGCCTGCAAGGGTTTACAGTATAACTAGACAACACAGACAAGATCTGGGAGAAAGGAAGTATTATTAGCCCCATGTGGAGATGTGAGAGTTTAAGAGTTAGATACACAAAAGGACTTGGGGCCCAACTGTGGCTTTAGGAACTTATATCCCAGAATCAGGCCCCATGTAGGGGAGCTTACAAAAAGCAGCAGCAGCAGTATGAGAGCACTAACCACTGAGCTATAGGATATTCTAATGGGTGGGGATCTCTCAAATCTGTCCTGTGGAAGCTGTTCCAGTTTAGACAAACAATAAAAGAATTATTGAGCAAGAGAGAGAGCATGAGAATGACTTTGTGGTCTGGTGGATAGAACACTGACTTCCCACCTGGGAGGTGGAAGACCCAAGATCTAGTCATCCTGTTTCAAACATAGTTATTGGAACATGGGGTGCTGCCGCATCCCCTGGCTTGAAGTGCTTTCATTGTATACAGGGTTTTCAGTTCAGTTCAATGGCTCTCAACACCCCACTATAAAAGTTGTTCCAGCATCAAGTGAGAACCCTAATCACTGGGCTGCACGTTATGAGGGAGATGGTACTCCTCCCCCAAGAGGCACCTAACACTAAGAGAGGGTCTGCAGCTGAGAATCTCAAATAGAGGGAGATACCTCCCTGTAGCCTTGGATTGGCATCTCCCATTGGCTAGCCCAGGTGAGGAGCCACCTAGGACGCTGACTTTTGTGAATCCTATTCTGAGGCACCTATCTCCCTCCATTCACTGTCTAGGGAGCATAGGCATCTAACTCTGGCTTTCTTGGCACCTAAAATTTATATGTGGCAACACTCAGAATCACCACACCTAAGTTCCTTTGTGAATCTAGCTCTAAGTGACTTGGCAAAGGTCACATACGAACTCTGGGGCATATTGTCTCCTGTATCCAAAGCTAGCACCTTAATGACAAGACTTTCATCCCTCTCATCAAGGTGCTCAGAACTGAATGCAATATTCTAGCCACAAGCATACCATTCATTTATGTAACAGCATAAGCGTTTCAAGAATTATTTTATATATTATTTTAAGTAGTTTAAAGTTTTTGTTTGCTTTTCACAGCTAGCAAACAATAACAGTGCAAGTAAATTCCAGCTACTGACCATCTGACAGGCTTGTAAATTTAAACTGTGATTAAAAACATGCTAACAAAATAGCTGTCTTGCTGTCTGAAAATCAGCAGAGAGATTGCCAATGAAATGCAGATTTCACCCTGTTCTGGAAGGAAGCTTCATTCAAAACCTGTGACACTGGGAATGTGGGCAGGTCAACAAATCTGATGTCTAGGAATACATGAGACATGGGTTAAGATGGCTACATTTAAGCAATTATCTTTTTTCAGCAGACACAGTACAAACCATAATTGGCAACAAATTACTCAGTCTACCCACACTTCTGTAGGTACTACTTTGTAATTTGATACATGATCTGCAGTTGAATTTTCATATCTGAGCTAGACTGAAAACATTTGATGCCTTTACAACGCAAAGTAGCACACTACAGCAGCTGCTAGTCTGAAATTTCAGCTGAGATGTACTATACTACTACTATGTATCCATGTGGTAGTGAATTTGTGATGGAGAGACCTCAAAAGCACCAGAAGATCAGTGGAAGAGCCATACCTGAAAACTGAGATCCTACTCTTCAGAGTTTGGGCCCATATACCTTCCATGCTCATCTTCTAAATCATAATAAATTAACTAACTATATGAGTCCACCAGCCTTGTATAGCAGATGAGATAGGAGGGATTAATCCTCTTCCATTTCGAAGTAGCTAGTAGTTTACAAGGCCTGAAGAGAGCACAGTTGTGATTCATACAGCACAAATCTAAATAATGGCTGTTGAGTGGTAATGGCAACAGCTGGCCATGTGGTTGGAGAGAAACCATACTTTTGAAGGACAACAATCCCAATTGCTGCTTTGAAGCTCCGATTTCTCAGCTGCCTGGAGGGCATAACAAAAGGAAATGTTGTGGGGACAATAATGGGAAAGGGCAGAGGGTGCAGCTCTGTGGGCCACAGCTGGCAATGACTATGGCTGGTGGTGAGGCTGGAGACGCAGTTTGACGAAGAATGACTGAAATTATAGTCTTAAAGAGAGAAATCTGCCACCACCCTCATCCACGCTCCCTAAATCCCTGTGCTGCATTGTGACTGAAATAACAATGGATTTAAGTGTTGTGACTACATGGGACTGCTTTTGGACCAAATGCATTCTAGAGCACAGCTTCGAAAGAGACAAGGAGCTTGTGATTACAATGCCAGAAAGGAACAGGCCGATTCATGAAAAAATGAGACTGTCACAGACTTCAGTATCCTTACATAAAAAAAGGTTACCTACCCCATATAACTATTGTTCTTTGATATGTGTAGTAGTGGGTGGCATCGAGGCCAGGGTCTGCCAGAGCACCTTAGTGGTGTTCTGGATAGTTCTTATCAGGGACAAGGCCACCTTAGATGGACCCTCCAGGACAAGAAATTCCACCATCGGGTCAGACTCCTCTGTGACCTCCTCTGCCTGAAGGTTTAGATTTTGGGCCACCCTCCTAAGAAGATCCTGATGCGCCCTGGTGTCCATTGCCAGGAGGGTGGTGGTGCTCACCACTGCCTCATCCGGTGAGGAGGAGGAGGCCTGTGGAACTGGGTCTTCCTGACCTTCTGGCTCCCTAAAGGCTGGGTTGGATATGTCAGTCCGTCCCATCACTGGAGGTGGCTCCAGTACCAGTGGTGGTGCTGCCTTGGATGCTGTGCCCGGGTGTGAAGGCCCTGGATCCTTGTCCCATAGAGGGTCCTCTGGGGCTCTGGGGGTGTGGCATGACAACAATGGCACTGAGGGGAGAGCAAGGGGTGCAGATACCACCAATGTGGCCCTGGAGCCCTGTCCCTGAGCCTGATAGGCCCAAGGAGTCCAAAAGGGTCATTGTACGCGGTCCTGCCACTGGGATGGCCAGGATACCATCGTGCCAATGAGTTCACAACTCTGCAGTGCTGAGACTGGTGAGTGGTACCAGATGCATCAGGAGACAGAAGACTCAGCCTCCAATTTGGAACAGTACTCTGAGCCTGACCATAGGGGGCAGCGCAGAGCCTGTTGGTGCCAAGGAACGGTAACAGGGCAATGGGGAACGTTGCTGTAACATTATGTGCTTGCCCAGGGCGGTGCCATGAAAGGTGCTGGAGATGGTGCCACATGCTGTACCACCATAGATGCTGCAGACGGTGCTGCCATCGGTGCTGCTGATGGTGCCCGAACTTGAGCTAATGTCTGGATCGGTGCTGGTATTCACATCTGCAAAGTGGGGGACTGTGCTGTCATGGCAATAAGGTCCCGCACTGTCTTAAAGGTATCCGGTGTGGAGGAGAGGGGAGATCAAGTTCTTCCTCCAATTTCCCCTGAGTCAGGGAGTCCACAGTCAGAGCCAGAGTCAATGGTGCTGGGTCCTGAAGGCCAGGCCGTGGGCGTCCCGATGTGGGATGCACCCTGCTGGAATCTTCTTGCGGGTTCTTGATGGGGGAACGACCCCTGTTTGCGGCATCTTCTCATGCGGCATCAGGGACTATGAGCGGTGCCGCCTGCTAGAATTGGGTTTACGAGCTGGGGAGTGGTGCCAATGCTCCTTGGAGGAGTCCTTTCTTGGTACTAAGGTGACCTGAACCAAGGCCAGAGCACTGTGCATCAGTGCTGCCAGTGCCATTTCCAGTACCATGGGCTGACTCCATTAGGAGGAGCTTCAAACGATAATCCGGTTCCCTCTTAATCCTGGATCTAAAGCTCCTGCAAATTGAACACTTGTCTGTCTGATGACCTTCCCCATAGCACTTAAGACAAGCACCATGCAGATTGCCTCTTCCACACCTTAAAGCCCTGTGACTGAGGCATGCACTGGTGTTTGGGAAAAACTAGGAGGGGGAACCCCCCCCAAACTAAGCTTAGCGAACTATGAAACTACAAACTACTGTAACTACAACTCTGTGAAACTATTTACAACTAAGAAAAGGGAACCATTAGGTAGGCACTTGCAAATGCAAGAGATTGAGTAGCTCTAACCACCATCACTGGCGGTAAGAAGGAACTGAGCAGTCGGTACGTTGGCAGGGACCTATATGCACAGTCATGAAGGCACCACTTCATGAGGAAAAACCATGGGGAAAAACCAAGGGGAAAAACCTTCCAATGATCATGCACGCGGCGTGTGCGCACACATCTATTGGAATGCACATGAGCAATCACTCAAAGAACCACCAGAATTTTCAAATGTGGGTAACTAAGGTTAGACACCTAGATAAATGTGGACTGATTTTCAGAGATGTTGAGCACCCACAGCTCTCAGTGACTTAATAGGAGCTGCAGATGATCAAACATGTGACAGTCAATCACTCCACTTATAGAACTGCCTAAAGATGGGGTCAGGTGTTTAACCTTGGTTAACAAGTGTGAACATTTTGGCTATGCTGCTTTAAGAGCAGCTCCTCCACAGACAAAATCAACTGTGAAAGTTCACAACCACTCTATTACAGTTTAGAGAGGGTGAAAGGCAGATGAATTCTCATTTAGATTTTGGACAAAGTCTGAGTGTGTTTGGACTCATGTTTTTGTTCGGGTTCATCTCTACTCCAGAGTACAGTTACAAACGACTAAGGCAAACATTAAAACAGTATATGTAAACTTAAATTCAAAGTATATGCAGACTCAGGGATTACAAACATTAACAGGATTCAAAGTAATTAGCATAGGAACATTACAAAACATGGGCACATACAAACAGCAATTCCATGTCTAAGGATGTAGACATACATCACTTGCAAAACTTATTTCATCCTCAAAAGCAAAAGAGAAAACTGTATGCAATTCAACATTACGAGAAAATAGGATGCTAGCTATGGTTCCAATCTTGCAAAGACTTGTGTGTGAGCATTTTAATATGTAAAGTTAAGCACATGTGGAAGTCTACAGACCAGGGCCTATATTCATAGAAAATTGTGTATTCTAATGAGCGTTGATCTTTGCTGAGTTATTAGAAATTGTACAGCATTAGGAGTTCATTTTATATTTTCTTACTGGTTTTATAGATTTATTAGTCATCATATAATTTGTACCCACTTGCCAGTTTAAGAAGTTGGCTATTTAAACCAAATTGAGTCATGACTCTGAAATGCCTGTTATTTCAAAATCATCTTGTAAACAGAGATTACCTAATGTGCTGTTGACATTTCCTATCACAATGGTTTATTGAGTCCCTTGTTATCAGTACCTGTACTAACTGATTAAATTGCAGTCAGATACCTAGAAATGAGAGGTGATTTGATAAGGAAGAATTTTCCACACAGATCTTGGAATCATCTTTAAAAATAATATTTATCAGTTACAGAACGGATTACTTTACAGCAAAGATAGTCATAGTGGAGCGATGATAATCTGTAACTGCATGAGCAATTTTTTTTTTTTGTGCTATAAAAAAAGGAGACTGTTAACCCACTGAAAACCAGTCTACTTCTGTAGAGACAAGCAGATGCTCTGCTGGAAATTGTTAAGCACCAACTTTCTGAAAATGTATGGTGTGTTTTTACTTCTCAGCAAATGAGCTGACAGCAAGTTCTTTTCTGGGAGAAAAACAGGGTAGTCTAGTCTCGAAGACTTTAGTTAATCGTTAATCTCATCACTTCAGTGCAGGATTGGTCCCTTAATGTACCTTTAAAGGGATCATCACTGAGAGTAAGAAACTAGGCTTTGATAAGTGATATTTGGGAAATATTTAAAAATTACTAAGACTTTGTGATGTGTATGTTCTATTGTATTTAGTGAACTAATTTGCCTTTTATTGTATTTTCATATGAATCTGGACCTTTATGATTCATGTGTAAGAAGAAAGTGTATAGTGCATTTGACTATTGCTGGGAAAAGTTACTAACACTTGCATAGTCCCTGTTTTCCTTTTGCTCAAATTGTAAATGCTGGAAATGGCCATATTTTACAACTAAATAAGACGATGAAGACTTGTGGCACCTTAGAAACTAACCAGTTTATTTCAGCATAAGCTTTCTTGGGCTATAGCCCACTGATTTTAAGAACTCCGGAGAATTTTTACAAACCTCAAGCTACTGGACAGCTGTGTGTTAAGTGACAGCTCAACGTGTGTCCAGAGAAAATTGCCTCTGTTGAGAATTTTGGTTCTAGATAAAACAATTCTGAAATTATTAGGTATGCAGCAATTTGGAGCACCAGAAAGATTAAACTGGTGCCAAATACACACCCTAAGGACAGTGAGGAAGGAGTGGGCCAGGTTAACTTAACAGCTAATTGAGGATCTGGAAATATGGTATCCTTACTAGAGGACATAATGAAGTATGTAGCAATTGTTCCAGTTAGTGCTGAAAACAAAACCCTATCTTTCCTAGTGGCTCTCCTTGCCACAATACGTAAGATCAAATGATGCTACCATTCAGACTTCTTAGAATCACACAGCAGTTCAAAGGAAGCTGGCACAGAACAACAGACAAAAGTGCAACCCAGAGCTATAAATGACAGGGAACTCCATCCAGGAGTGAAGTGATTTGAACAGATTTGAATACTCCTGAATCTCTGAGAAGCTGAGATCCAGATCCATACACTGAAGCTGGCCCCAATACCTATGAGGAGCCAAACAAAAACTGTACATCTAATGCTTGAGAAAAATGTGGATCCAAATCTGGATCAGTACTTTGCAGTGCAGACCTATCTCTAATCTAGATCTAGCAGAGAACATGAAGTAGAATGTCACCCAGATTTTCCTTTTTGAAAAAAAGCCATTTACCATTCAAGACAACATCTACTAACTCTATTATCAATTATTTATTATTATTATTATTATTATTACTGTAGCCTCCAGAGATTCCTAGCCCAGAGTAAGGCAATGATGAGCTAGGTCTCTGTATAAACATATAGTAAGGGTATATCTATACTACACAATGGATTGGTGGGCAGTGATCAATCCATCAGGGGTCGATTTATTGCGTCTAGTCTAGATACGATAAATCGACCCCACCCCACCCCCAAGCACTCTCCCATCGACTTCTGTATTCCAGTGGATCAAGAGGCTCAGGCAGAGTCGACGAGGGAGTGTCAGCAGTTGACTCACCACAGTGAAGACATCACGTAGCTGAAGTTGCGTAACTTAGATCGATCCCCCCACACCAAGTGTAGACCAGGCCGCAGACACATTCTGTGCTTTCAATCTAAATAGACAAAGAGTGGAAGAAAACTAGTGTTTTACAGAGGAAGAACTGAGGCCTATAGCAGTGAAGTGGTTTGCCCAAGGTCACATACAGCGTACAGCCAGGAATCGAAGCTATATCTCCTGAGTCCCAATCCAGTCCCTAAAGCACTAGACCTTCAACCCAGGTGCTCAGCACGTTTGAAAGTCAGAGCAGTTGTGTTTTATTACTGATGTTTCTGGTCACTGAACCAACACTACCAAGTTCAGCCTTTTGCACCTTGATTTTATGTAGATAAATGTGAGATTTCGTGGTGTATGCTCAATTATATCTGGGTTCAAATTGTATAGTGGTCACCAGTGAAAGTTAGTTAAGTGGTCTCGTCCTCTCTACTGGCATATAGCACAAAATCAGCACACAGTTTGTATGCAGTAAGTGTGGATACAGTTCACAATTGAGGTCCGTTGGCAGTGCTATGTGGCTTATACCGGTAGTTCTCAATCAGGGATATGCATACCCCGACGGGTTCGCAGAGGTCTTCCAGGAGGTACATCAATTCATCTAGACAGTTGTCTAGTTTTACAACAAGTTACATAAAAAGAACTAGCAAAGTCAGTATAAACTAAAATTTCATACAGGTAATGATTTATTTATACACTTGATGATTACCTGTTCTGTTCCTTCCCTCTCAGAACCTGGCACTGGCCACCGTCAGAAGACAGGATACTGGGTTAGATGGACCTTTGATCTGACCCAATATGGCCGCTCTTATGTCCTATGCTCTATATACCATACACTGAAATGCAAGTCCAATGTTTATATTCCAATTGACTGAGTTTATAATCATATGGTAAAAATGAGAACTCAAGCAATTTTTCAGTAACAGTGTGCTGTGACACATTTGTATTTTTATGTCTGGTTTTTCTAAGCAAGTAGATTTTAAGTGTGGTGAAACTTTGGAGTATGCAAGACAAATCAGACTTCTGAAAGGGCTACAGTTGTCTGAAAAGGTTGAGAGTCACTGGCTTGTACCATGCATGGCTCTAGACAATGCTAATAGTGCCCAAGATTTGGAATATTTTTAAGTTAACATTTTTATTAAAGCTAATGTAAAAAATATGTAATACATAGGCTGAGAAAAGAGTGTCTGTATATCTGGGTATAGTGCTTAGATTATCCATAAATACAGAGTTTGTTTTTAAAAGTCATATGATACATAGAGTACTTAATCAGCAATAACCCAAATTTAGGTGAAATACCTACGTATTTGGGTACATCACTCATGAAACATTTTTCAGAGATTTGGTTGTGGAAAGCAAAATATATCAATGAGTGGAGATTGTCCATTTAGGAAATACAATCTATCAGAGAAGTCTTTCAGTTACTTTCCTTACTGTGCTTCTCATCCACTCTCCACCTCATCTCTCCTGGTACTGACAATGTCCGGTGATGTGTTCTATCTAGGTAGATGTCCCTCAACCATCCAATGACATCCGTCACCATGAGTTGCCACAACAGACAAGTGTAGCATTGACCAATTTTTGCATTCCTGAAACACTTGCTCATTACTGGGGTCCAAGGCTCTGATGATCTGCAAGTGTGTCTGGATGCTAAACAAAAGTAATGGGAGCCACAATCCCAACAGAGCTCTATTAAACTGTCAGTTATCTCCACTGCTGATTAATATAGCATCGGAGCCACCAGCAATTGTAGCTGGACAGCATGACAGGTATCAAGCAGGGAGAGACTATAAAGTCATTGACTTATATAAGCAGAGCACTGTCTTGTATTAAGCCTTCATCCTGAGAAATGCAGAAGATACAAATCCCTTTGGTTTCAAGGGAAGTTGCAAATGCTTAGCACTGCTAAGAATCAGGCCTTACACTAGAAATTTTGCCAGACCAACTAACCCTCATATAGAGTAAATGGAGTCAACTCTGGGATCCTGCATATCTCTGTGGGGCACAATAATTCCTATTATACTGACCAGGGCTTTAAACAGGCAACTACCCGAGATAGCAAGTTATGAAAGTACCTAATACTATAAAGGGTTGTGTTAAATTAAATTGGGACTCTATTTTGACTGCCACAACAGCAGCCGTGGAATGCTGGGACCATTTACATTTACGTGGAAAGGTTACCACCCAAACAATATTCTCCACAAACAGACGTTTTAGTTTGTTCCTTAACCACAGAAACACCTTGAGATCATGGGAGGCATGTGAACCGGAGGCTAGCATTCACTTTGCCCCTTCTGCCTGGGACCCGCCCCTTCCACACCCTCTGCTGGAGGCTAGAGCATCCTCTCCCATAGCCAGCTAGGCTAGCTACCCACAGCCCTAGAGCAACAGGTGGAGTGGCAGCCTGTACTGGGGCCATGCCACAGGATAGTGGAGCTGTGCTGAGCAGGAAGCAGGAGGGAGGGACCTGGCAGCGGAGCATGGGAGGGGCCACACCTACCTGTGGTACCCACCATCTGGCAGCAGACCATGGGCAGGGCCACACCTGCCTATGATACCCACCGCCCATGCTTGAGATGACCTTAGAAAGATTTGCTATTAATGCGTAGGAGAGACAGGATTCAACCTATCTAGCCAACACTATATAATGAAGGTTTTATCTTGAAACAGAAATGGTCTTGTGGCTCAGGGTCAAGAAGATGACAGTGCTCAGAGTGGCTGGATATCAAGCAGCCCTGCAAGCACGTCACTAGGGCTCCTTCCTGCATAACTAGGAGGCCAGTATCATGAGAGCAAATTTCTTCTCCTAGCATTTGCTAAGAAGCTTGGAGACTAATACATGGCAAGTACAATACACTGTATGAAAGTACACTGAAGTTAATAGGCAAGCTCTACTGCCCACGGAACAGCTTTATTTTTCTCTTTGACCCAAAGTGACTTATTTATTCTGAAACACTAAGGGGGTCTTTTCCTCTTCCCCAGTTTGGTGGGTGGGGGCACTACAAAACATTTCCCCCCCTTCCCCTCCTTCTCTGCTTTTGGCTACTCACCCTGTGTGTGTGTCTTCAGGGGTATCAAACTTTTAAGAGTTTCCTCAAAGATTCCTTTGACTATTTCTGGGCAGGTCTAAGAGTGCCTTTGCAGCCATGTGCTTGCTTCTTCTGAGCTCATCTCCTACTTCCTTTTCCTGTCTCTAAACTCAGCTTTCAGAGTGCATGCCATTCCATTTAAAGACACAGTACCCTCTCCAGAGCCATCCCTGGAGCTAACGTGGAGACATTTCCAACATTTAATAAAACATATTTATGATATTATTAATCATTTTAGGTGTTAGGAGTCTGCAGTTGCTAGTTCTTTCCCCACGGTATTGAAGAAGGGCAAGTGGTGATTTTATATATCAGGAATGCTCTAAGGTCATCCCTTTGGGCAGCAAGGAATTAGTAACTGAGTAACAGTCTGCATGGAGCCTGTCCTGGATCCAAAAATGCTCCTACTAAAGGTTTGCAAAATATTCCAAACATTCAACAAAACAAAACACACACACAGATGAGGACAAATTCATCCCTGGTGGAAATCCATGCGATTGTAAATGTTAACTTCATTGGAATTCCACCAGGGATAAATTTACACTCAAAGCAAGGAGGAATGCCAAAACACCGGTAGAAATTGTAAATCGGTAACCAAAATTAACCAGAGTGAATACCGTTCAGACCTCAGAGACCCCTGGAAAATATAGGGGGGAAATCATATCAATTAAACGACTTTGAAAAGTTTGAAGTACTGCAGTCCTGTTTTTTGGAGATTTATGACTGAGCAAAGTCAGCATATTAAAAAAATCTCTCTGCTTTGTAATCTATATGGTATATTTTTTTGAGAGAGAGTTCTATGTGGTCGGTGTGTTATTGGAGAATTTCACTGGGCTATTCTAATTTCTTTTGATGTATGTATTTCAGGTGCTTATACTTTTAAATTATAAAAATAGCCCTCACGATAAAATCAAGAAATTATATCAGCTATAAATAATAGACAGTCTGCACTGTGGCTGACACATCAGAGATTAAACTAAGGAGCTGCTTCAGATAAAGCTCCATAGCTGGTGCCTGTGAAGGAATCATGGCCTATAGATCAGACAGAGTGGACGGAGAGAGACTCGGATTCACCAGTGGGTTACATATGCATCTGTAGCCAATATATTATATGCTTACTCCATTCCTGAGAGTCCTAATCTCCAAATCTGTCTGTGTGAGGTGGCAGGAAGGAGCCACCTTCCCAAGAGCCATTTGCTATGGGGACCTCTTTTGGAGCAGGCTGGGGCCTCCCCATCTCTGGGCAACTGTTCCCTATCTTCAGGTGGGTTCAGGGCGCCTGTCCTGGAGGAGGGAGGAATCAGCCTCCTTGAAGCAGTGGGACTCTCAGGTGGAGAGGAGAAAAAACCAATACCACAACAGCACAGAATGTACATGGATTCTGTAGTGCATGGGTTTGGTGGACCTCTGCGTATGAGCAATAAACACTAGGATGTGTGGGCTTCAAAATCTTCTATTTGCATGACAATTTGCTTAAGGAAAAATGCTGCAAACCTGAATAAAACCCCAGCCTACAACCACAGTGATTTTCTTAAAATGCAATTTCTGAGCTGACAGTTTCTTTAACTGCAACCAGCTACAGAGGAACAAATTGCACTCCATTCTCCCATAGCAACTCTTGAAATCGTGTTATAATGGAAAGAATGCCATGCAGCAAAATCCAGAGTTGACCGCCATCCCCTTGCGCTGTACGAGATTTTCCCATCCCCACCACAGAAATGGCAACAGAAAAGAGAAATTCAGCTCTGAGGAAGAATTGCCAAATCCCAGCCAATAACAAAAGCCAACAGACGAGGCAGCCAGAGAGTTGTCTATTAAATGTACTATTCACGACATCGTATTAAAAATTAATAAGCTACCACAGGGCTACATGAGGTGGGAGTGGGTGGGGTGGGAACAGAGCCCAGCCTCTCTCCCTCCGGCCCCCAACCTTGGTTTGCCCCTGACCTTCCATAGAATGGTGCTGCATTATCTCCCCTGGACCGGTGAAGGCTGCTGTAGGGTGGGCTGGGCTGGGTCTCCTAAGTGCCACGTTGTCATCACCACCTCCATCTCCCCACCAGCCAGTCAGAAAGCAGAAGCAGCTGCATCTGGGCCACAGCTATGTGCAAAGAGAGCTGGGCCCCAATCCCTGCCTCGGTCAGCCATTGGTAAGATGTGATGCCCCTCTCCTACCCTGTTTCTGGGATAGGACCAGCTCACCACCAGGATGGGGCAGGCCTGCTAACCTTCTCCCCGCTATTTTTTTGCCCCTCCCCCACAAGCAGCCAGTCTCAGCAGGGAGGCAGAAGCAGGGGCACTGACACAACTTTACCCCTCCCTCAAGAATTTTTCAGAAATGATGCCCCTGAACTACAAGCACCTCACAACAAAGAGCAACAGTCTCCAACACACTTTCCTACAATACATTAAAATGCATTAACTGTCTAGCATTCAGAGCTCAATTACCTTTGAGACTGCACATGTGGGAGGGAAACTGGCTATGATCATAATGCACTTGTGCCAGTGTGTGAACATGAAATGCTTTTAAACCATATTTAGGGTTATTAAAGTCCTCAGGAAATGGCCGAATACTTTTTTCCCCTCCGTTTATGGGTTTGTTTGCTTTTTAATCTTTTCTGGTATGTCTTTTCTTAACTGGACTTTTCACGCTCTCTCTGTGTGAAAGTATCTACCTCCCAAAAGGTTTGTGTGAAACACTTTCCGATCTGTTTTGCCTGTATTCACTTTCTATTTATTAAAAATGCTGCCTCTTAAAAGCCATCCTGTCACATGCTTTAGCATGGAAGAGAGTCAATTCCAGAAGATGTCTATTTCATTGTTATTTTTTAATTCTGTCTCCTTTTGAGAAAGCAGAAATAATCAGTACCACCAGTTAGGCCATGTGTCTGCAGCCCATTTCTGAAGGCCACATGGAATCAGCTGAAAGGCTCGCATGCCAGTAACTCAGGAGGGATATTTGGAAAGGCACATGCTGTGGGAGGATTTCCTAATGTAATAGGAGCCGTCAGACTCAAAACACATTCCTGCTCTTGTGAAATTACTACAACTAGACAGCATACAGATACAGAAAGACAAAAGCTTTCTTCTGTTGACTTCATCCCACTTCAGACAGCTGTAATCACCCCATGGGAGGAGAATAGGAAACTCTTAAGATTTTATGTCTTAAATGTTCAGAGTTTAATAATTTAACCTAAACAACTGTTCTTTACAATTATTCTTCTTCAGAAGAATTTTGCCCAAGTTCGATTCTGAAGAGTGAAGTGCCCTTATCTGCAAATTAACAGGGGCGGAGATGTACTGGGCCAGTCTTTAATATTCCAGGCAGACAATACAATTTGCTTACATGTATCCTTGGTGCAGATTGTAAAAATAAAAAAGATAACACTAACTTTGTTAGCCAGAATTTTACTCAGAAATCATTTTTGTGCTAAAAGATGTTAAAGAAATTAAGTATCAGAGGGGTAGCCATGTTAGTCTGCGTCCACAAACTCAATGAGGAGTCCGGCGGCATTTTAAAGACTAACAGATTTATTTGGGCAGAAGCTTTTGTGGATAAAACACTTGTTTCTCTGGATGCATGGAGAAATTAAGCTAATAGCTCCACATGGAGGTGGAAGGAGATTAACACTGGGATCTCAGGGGCTTAGCTAGAACTGCTGCAACAACTCTAGTACTTGGGTGGGGTAGTATATTTCATCACTTTATTGCTGTGTTTTGTTTTAAAGACATGGTGGATGGGAATGACCAATCCCTTTATCTGGCCAAGGAATCCCAGACAGGGCGACTCCAGTTGGACATTAGATCTGATTGGATATCTCGCCAAGAGGGAGTGGTTTCAAGGGACCCATTCTCTATGCCAGGCTAAGCACACAAAAGAAAAAGACTTTGTAAACTGTGTTTACGGCAGGACTAGGAGTCAGAGTTGATAACTCTCAGCCCTCCTTTTGCTAGATATGAATTATTTTATATACAAGTTGATAGCAAGGTGAGGCCTTCCTGACAAGGGAAACTTTGGCAGCACCTGTGTTTAAGCATGGTTTAAGTAGTGATGTTGTCACATGACTTTCTTGGCCAGTGTTTACTAAACAGAGCCATAGGACCACATTAGCAAAAGGACAAATATTCCTAATGGCATCTAAATGCCTTAGGCCCCTAAATCCAATATTTAAGGATAAGAGTTTCGCAAAACCCCCACTCAGCTACCACTTAACTCTGTAGAAAACTAAAGTCTACTAGACGCCTAAGGGCTTGGCTACACTGGCACTTTTTAGCGCTCTAACTTGCTGGCTCAGGGGGGTGATTTTTCACACCTCTGAGCCAGCAAGTTAGAGCACTTTTATGCACCAGCGTGGACAGGCTTTGTGGATCTTAGCCCATGATGACTGATGGATTCAGGCAGCAGTTCTATTACAACTGAACTGTCACTTGCTTTGATACACATTATATTGCCATTACATTTCCAGTTCTCATGAGCCCATTTTAATCGGGTCACCAGGGCTGGCTTAGACTTGCTCAGACCTGGTGCTGAAGCTTGAGCCCCATTGCCTGGGCTGAATCTGAAGCCTGGGAGCTTCAGCGCTATGGGGGGTGGGACTCAGGTTACAGGCCCCCTGCCTTGGGCTGAAGCCCTTGGGCTTTGGCACTCCTGCCCGGGGCAGTGGGGCTCAGGCAGGCTCAAGCTTCAATTCCCCCCTCTGGGGTCATATAGTCATTTTTGTTATCAGAAGTGGGTCACAGTGCAATGAAGTTTGAGAACTCCTGCAGTACTGCCAACCCAAAGCATTAAAAAAAAAAAATCACAAGTCAGGCCTCAAAACTTGTGTGACTGATTTTAAATTAATTAAATTTAAAAAAATATTATACATTTTGGGTTCTTTTCCTTTGCCTTCTGAGCCTCAAGGGTACACTGTGTCATGTATTCAAATGTTTATTCACAGCCATGAGATAGAAACTTGCTTGGAAAAAAAAGCTTGGATTCTCATGTAATTACTTAACTCCAGGGGATAGGGCTGTAAGAACACCACTAAATACCATAAGACTGTTGATAACACTGAGAGATGGCAACACTGTGTAACAATCTATTATGGTCACAAGAAATTTTCTTCTTCCCTACAGTCCTGGAATCTCAAAGGCTACGCTTGATTTATTTTCAGGAGGATCCTTCTCTTCACATCAATGAACTTACAAACCTCTCTGCTACTTCCAATAAAAAGTAGCAGAAGCATATCATGAAAACCCTTATTAAAAACCTATATTTACTGCTAAAGCACTGTATTTTCAGAAAAAAAACAACACTAAAGAGAGACTATACTATTTTAAAAAAATAAACTGATGTCAGGATGTTAGTTCCCTTAATCTCCCTTAAAGCTTAGTACAAGCAGTAGTGGGATCAACAGGAGTTTCCACTAAATCTTCAGTATCTAGCACTGTATTTTGCTTTCATGTTACCATAGAGGGAATTGGCAATAAGCATGTGTACCCACGAGGACAATGGTGAGATCAAAAATATCTGCTGTTTCTCAGAAGAGCTCCTTAGGGCTAAAGATTCAGCACTTTACAATATTGCAATGTCATCCACAAAAATAAACTACGAGATGCTGGTTATCCTAAACCCACCTGTACCATTCTACATCCTTTCTGAAATGGTAAAAGTCACAAGATCCAAATGGGGAAAATAGAAATAATTCACTATAATACATGAACTATATACACAAGGGATTTTATCAATTATACATATTTACCATAAATATGTGTAACTTGCATCTAATTTTCTGTTTTGTGAGACAGCCGCTTTTTAAAATGTATGGTAACATTGAAAGTATTTCTCCACTTAATTATCAGAGAAATTCAAGAAAGATATGATTCAATAAGCAGATGGCAATTTTCTTAAACCATATTTGTAAGGAAGAGACAGGCCTTTAAAATAAGTGGGTATTTTTTAATGTGATCTTTTAGAGAGAAGCTTTGAATTTCTAAATATCTACCATTTTATATTGACCTAATGAAGGGTATTAGTTCAGATAGAATTGTGTTTTGTAAAGTTATTACATGGCATGTTTCCAGACTCTTATGAAATACATCTGGATCCTGATTTTCTAAGATTCCAGATGGATACCTCTGGGCAGAATTGTCATCTCACAGCTCGGTGAGGGATTTTAAAATACAATTCACAGCTCACCATCCTCAGATGTGACTTAATTCAGATGTAATTATATTGTACTAATAATTGACACAAAGCAGCTTCCTCTATGACAGTTTGATGAAGGATAAATCAGTCTTTTTAATTATTAAAACAGTGACATTTATAGGGAGCTTTTCATTGTTTATATGACCCAAATTTGACCTACAGTACTATTTTACAGAAAATAGAAGTTTTTTAATCCTCCATTAAAGATGTGATGGACACATATCTCCCATTTGACTCCATACCACAGCAGCTATGAAATACTAGCATGCCATCTTGGATCTGCTCCTTCACATATACCATTCGTACTATCACTTTAAAAACTTTATTTTCTATTTCAAAAGGAATCTTGAAAATACCTTTCAAAACTAATGATAAAGTTTTAGAAGTGGACAGTAGCAAATCTTCCATGGTGTCTTTTCAAACAGGGCAGTTTTAATATTCAGATAGGCTTTTATAGTAGCAGTATTGACAACTCCCCAAAATTCAATATCATGAGTCAAGGGTCTCCATAATAATGAAATATTTAAAATAGGGCTGTCGATGAAGCGCAGTTAACTCATGTGATTAACTTAAAAAAGTTAATCGTGATTAATACCACTATGAAAACAATAGAATATCAATTGAAATGTATTAAATATTTTTGGCAGTTTTTCTGCATTCTCAGATATATCAATCTGAATTACAACACAGAATACAAAGTGTACAGTGCTCGCTTTATATTATTTGTATTACAAATATTTGCAATGTAAAAATGATAGAGAAGAAATAGTATTTTTCAATTCACCTCATACAAGTACTGTATGTGCACCTCATTATCATGAAAGTGAACTTACAAATTAAGGGGGGGGGTTTGTTACATAACTGCACTTGAAAACAAAACAATGTAAAAATTTAAAACCTATAAATCTAGTCAGTCCTACTTCCTGTTCAGCCAATTGCTAAGATAAATGAGTTTGTTTACATTTACGGGAGATAAAGTCAACCACTTCTTAATTACAATGTCACCTGAAAGTGAGAATAGGCTTTAGCATGGCACAGTTGTAGCTGGTATCACAAGATATTTAAATGCCAGATGTCCTAAAAGATTCATATACTTCTTCATGCTTCAGCCTTCATTCTAGGGCACATGCTTCCATGCTGACGCTCATTAAAAAATAATGTGTTAATTAAACTTATGACTGAACTCATTGGGGGGAGAATTGTATGTCTCCTGCTTGTTTTATCCACATTCTGCAAATATTTCATGTTATAGAAGTCTCAGATGATGACTGGGCACATGTTGTTTGTTTTAAGAAAACTTTCAGTGTAGATTTGACAAAATGCAAAGAAGATACCAAAGTGAAATTCCTAAAGATAGCTACAGCACTCAACCCAAGATTTGAGAATGTGAAGTGCCTTCCAAAATCTGAGAGTGATGAGGTGTGGAGCATGTTTTCAGAAGTTTTAAAAGAGCAACAGTCTGATATGGAAACTACACAACTCGAACCATCGAAAAAGAAAATCAACCTTCTGCTGGTGGCATCTGACTCAGATGATGCAAATGAACATGCGTCGATCCACACTGCTTTGCATCGTTATCAAGCAGAACCCATCATCAGCATGGACACGTCCTCTGGAATGGTGGTTGAAGGGGATCATCAAGGGACATGTGAATCTTTAGAGTATCTGGCATGTAAATATCTCGTGACACCGGCTACCCTCGCAAGCTGCTGCCTGCGGCCCCATGTGCGGAGGGGTAAGTGCCCCCGCACAACAGCCAGAGGAGCAAAGGGGAGGGGGCAGAATCGCAGCAGTGGTTGGAGAAGCAAAAGGAGGGATTTTGCATATATTGAATTTTTTCACTGTCGCTTCAGCCCACGAAGCTCCTTCAAAAATCTAATATAGAACCTCGTCTCATAAAGTTTGGAGACCCCAATCTACTGCAAAAACTTGTTTGAGTGATCGGCTGAACAAGAAGTAGAACTGATTGGATTTGTTTTATTTTTGAATGTAGGGGTTTTTTACATAATCTTTCTTGAAAGAGATTGAATTGAAAAATATTTCTTTTGTTTTTTTACAGTGCAAATACTTGTAATCAAACATAAACAAAGTGAACACTGTACACTTTGTATTCTGTGTTGTAATTTAAATCAATATATTTGAAAATGTAGAAAACACCCAAAAATATTTAAATAAATGGTATTCTATTATTGTTTAACAACACAATTAATTCAGATTAATTTGTTTGATCTCTTGACAGTTCTAATTTAAAACAGAGTATGGGTCTTTTTATTTGACTTCTTATTTTAACCCTTTAGGGATCATGCTGTAAAGCTTTTCTCCTTAACCATGTGGGATGTAAACTTACTCTGAAGAGGAGACCTGAAATGAATCACCTGATTTCAGGAGCTCAGGCTTTAAGAAACACTAAATGTTATGACTATTGATAAAATCATAAACAATGGCAATGCAGCAATGCTGATAAAAGTTTCAGTTAACAATATGAATGTTTTACAAAACAAAACAATGCTGCAAAATTGAAGTAAGATATTTTGAAATATTTCACAAAATATTTCTCCTGCTTTTGACAGCTCTCTGAAACAGAAAGGGAAAAGGGTTCTCTCTAATGCTGACTTCCTTTACTACTAAAATTACAGTATAATGCCTTCAGCAGGAGGCTCAGACAATTAATGTTAAATGCAATGAATAAGTAATTTCCTGAGGAATACACTTCGCTATTTCTTTTACATTCAGTTTGTCAGAGCCTTAGGACACAGCAAAGTTCTGAAACTTCCACATTTTGCAGAAGTTTACAGAAAGCTGAAATGGTCGTTTTTTGTTTATTCAATTAATGGAAACCCATGATTCTGATGTTCTGGATGGGGAAAGTTACAGAGGGTCAAAAGCAGGGAAAACCCTCAAAACACCATTAACTGGTTACATTTTTGTGGCCACTTTGGCATATCTCTGGCATTCCCCTCATCCTGACAGTGTTTGTTGTTCTTCCCCTCTTCCCTAGTTAATGCACTTACCTCAATTTAGCTAATCAACAACTCATTCAGTGCAGCCAGCCCTCTGAAGTACTGCATACTATCAAAGCACCATGTTCTCTTCTTGCCAACCTTTCCATCTGCTGCCACAGTAGGGGAGTTCAGAAAGCTCTGCCTAGCTCCAGCCCTGTTGCTGGAAACACTCTGTCCTCTGCTATTACCTCTAACTCTGTCTCTTGCACTAGTACTGGTGACTTTAAACATATGACAATCCTTCTATGAGATGTTTAAAATTATTTTAAAAATGTAAACGTTTGCTGTTGTATTTGCACAAAAATGTAGCAAAATAATCACAGATTGGGGAGTACAGATTACTTGTGACCATATTTACTATTGATCTGCATGATGCATGTGAATAAAATGCCTGATTTCTCCCCCAGAGCTCAGCTCTGATTAGATCACAGCAACCTCATCAATGTAAAATGTTTCTGAACTTTAAAAACATATGGAACTGTTACACAACATGTGCATGAAACATTCACTTTCTCAGTTTGTGCAGAATCCAGAACCATATGCTGGAATGGAGGGATTTCATTTTGCTAATACTTGTTTTCAAGTTGCACTTTTAAACACAGCTGACAAACCTAGCTCTGAAATAGGGTAGTGTTATTGTGTTTGTTACAAAATAAAGTTCACAATAACATGCTATTTTTTTCAATTAATTATATTAGCAGGAAAAGCCTCATTATTAGCATCCTAGTTGTGGCCCAAATATGGACACATGATCCCAGACCTGTCTGCATGGTTATACTGCAAACTCTCTGGGGCATGGATTATCTGTTTGTTCTACATTTGCACGGTGCCTAGCACAGTTGACTCCTGATGCTCTCAGCCCTGACAGTAATAGAAAGTAGAATAATAAATATATTGTTTCATTGCATCTCTTCACCAATGTAGTGTACATGAAAAGATAGTAACAAAGAAGTGGTTTTGTGGTAAGCACAGGTCTCCTGCAAATGGGCTTTTAACTCTCTGAGTTATGGACAAAACCTAAATATTTTCTTAAAGATTCAGACCACTGTAGCAACAGAACAATTACATTATTTTAAAAGCTCTGTTGTGCTGAAATGGATTTTTTTTCAGCAAAACCTTCACTTTCAAACATAAGTCTAGAACTAAGTAAACTCCAGCCATTTTTTTCTGTCATACTCCCAGCCACAGTAAACAACCTAAACTCCACAGCAATCTTCCTGGTTTCTACAGCATCAAGGTGAGTTAGAAGAGAAATTCTGCAGCACTTAATTTACATACATTTTAAAAATCCATATAAGAATACAGTCAGTGTAGAAACTCTGGTGTTCTTTATTTTGCTATTAAAACTTTTATACTCTGCTCCATTTGAGTTTTCAGTAGGTCACAGATTTTGTACTGAGAATTCAGTCACACATGCATTGTAGATATCGCCAGGCAAATCAGAGGACTGGCAGGGGGTTAGGGGGCAGAGTGGAAGCTTTTCGAATTTAGGACTTGTTTACATATAATTTTTGTACCAATTAGATAAGCACAAAAACGGTGTACAGGCCAGAGAGAGGATGCAGTCAATTTTAAATAGTGGGATAAACAGACTAGTTGGATGTTTCTAAAATAATCCGCACTGAAATGAGGAACTCTATCCTGAGAAATCAGTCATGTGAAAAAGACTTGGAGATCATAGGGGATAATCAACTGGGCATGAACTCTCTGTTCAATGCTGTGGCCAGTTTGAGGTTGGGAACCCTCTTGGGCTTGTTGTTTCAGGCTATCTGCAGATATTGAGGAAACACTGCTCCATTTACACTCAGTCTGCATTTCTAAAGTTGAGTTCACAGGCACAAGGTCTAAAACCAATGTCTTTTTCTTTTTTAAATGGGAGCTTAGATTCTAGAGCATAATTCTGTGGCAAGGAGCAGAATTTCAGAAAGTTCTATAGAATAGAGAGAGACTCACACAGCATGTCCAGAATTATTTATTAAGACTAACAGCATTGTGGTGGGAACAGTGAAAGGTTAAAAAAAAATCTGTTCTCCCATGTCAAAGAATCCAGCCAGTAAGACCAGAAGTAGCCAAAGCAGGGACTGTCACACTTGAGGTGACAGGGTAAAATATAGCCCAGCTGGGGTCCCCGTCGCCCCAACTCCCTGTGGACCCAGAATCCCACACCTATGATCTGGGGACACTAGGATCCACATGATGCCTCACTTCCCTTTCACCATGTGGCCTTTGGGAAAAAGTGCTGAGAGTAGCCCAGAGACTCCAGCTGGGACCTCTGGACATTCCTGTGAAAACCGTAGAATGTTCACTCTGTGCCATCTACGGATTGACTGTTTGCTCCAACCCTCCTCCTTCTCCCACTCTCTCCCCTAGTGTCTCTTCACTTCAGCTTCACTCCACACCTATTCTATTCTGTATAGGTTTTTATACCACACTCATCACTGTAGTATTTGTGCCATGTCACTTTTTCCTTCATCCGTCTCCTCAAGTCCCTCTTCTCTTTCCTTCCATTTACTTGATCCCCTCATAAGTAAACCCAATGACTCTTCTTCCCTGAGTCTGACTAGTCTCTTTAGGCAACATTGTTTCCTTGTACTTCCCCATCTGACTGTGTCCATCTGTCATCTCTTGTCTAACACTCAGACTGTAAGCTCTTTGAGGCAGGGACTGTCTTTTCATTCTGTGTTTGTACAGTGTCCAGCACAGGAATCTAGCTCCATGCCTGGGGCTTTTAAGCATTACAACACCACAAATAATGAAGATGATGATTAATACATGGGTTTCTAAAAGTATGCTCAGTGCTGGGGACTGGTACACAGAGTCCGTCTAACTCCCCACATCCAGCACACACATACAAACACACAAAATAGAATCTAGAAGTAAATAAAATGGCTTCTTTAGAATGTAGATAATGACTGAGCTGTTCTCATTCCAAAATATTCAGCTATTTCATTAGAGTTTGCCAATGCTACCACTGGGATTTGGGAAGAGCAGATGCCTATGTAGGCAGATGCCTATCCAGACTGAGACATACTGATACATTGACTTCAATGGAGCTCAATTAGCACTAGCAGAGGACCTGCCCCTAACAGAGTGGGACATCTCACCCATCCCCTGAATATACCCGAGTGCAGATCTTAGAACAAGTTACTAAAGCTCATGGCCTCTGAAATTCCTCACCTGTAAAATGGGGGAATTGTCTACCTGAGGGGTTAGGCTAAATTAACGTTGGTAAAGGGTGTTGGGATCTTCAGATGGAGGTTTTTATACACATGCCATGTATAGATTTTGTTCATTAACTGTAACCGCATCAGGGATACAAAACATTTTGGGGTGCTTCTTTATTAAATACCAGGGGGGAAATTCTGGCTGCTGCAGTCTAGGAGAGTTTCCCCTTTGACTTTATTGGGGTTGGGATTTCACCCCAGTTCTTTATAAGTGACACAAAACTGATGTAGTGTCATGAAAAGTTCCCTACCTCTTGAAGTCACTGACTTGGTGATATTTCATAAAACTTGCTTTTGGCTCCCAAAAGGTACTTCTACACAGCAGCTGGGAACATGCTTCCCAGTGCAGGTAGCCAGACCTGTTTTAGCTCTGCTCACTGGCACTCTAAAAGCAGCAGGGTGGCCTTGGCAGCACAAGTGGCAGCTCAGGCTAGCTGCTTGAGTACATACCTTGGGCTTGTAATCTGGTGGCAAGCCCAAGCCACCACCCATTCTATCCTCATCACACTGCTATTTTTAGTGCGCTAACTTAGTCAGAGGTAGCCTGTCCACCTGTGCTGGGAAGCAGCCACTCAGCTGCTAGACAGACATGCCCTAGAGAGACTCAATTCTTTCCCTTTGTCACTTGGACAAAAGATTCTGACATATACAGTATATGCTGACTCCGATATTGACTGATTGGTCATTACACATACCAAGAATGGTGAAAGCAAAGTATTGTGATGTTTGCTCTGGCTCTGTATAAGAGATAGCATAGTAGCTCTTGCAGTACTCAAACGCTGACCGTCTTCCACTTGTTTTTTTGCCAACTCTTCATTTTAATCTTTGTGCTATCCTGCTTTTTATTTGGATCATTATACTGTATAATATTCAATGTAAATCACAGAGAAGAAAAATGTGCTAGAAGAGTTCCTTATTAAAAAGTATATTAATAAATTATAAGGCCTGAAAAAAACCACTGTAGTCACTTAGTGTGCTTTCCTGTGTAACACAGGCCATAAAACATCCCTGAATTAATTCCTGTTTGAAATCTAATCTGGATTTTAATATAGCCAGTGATGAAGAAAAGCTTCAAAAGAAGAACACACAATTACAGTAACTTTGCCACTATTAGCTTTGGCTTGGGGGAGAAGGGTCACTATAAATCAAAACATGTTTCTAAACACACTTTACTAGCAAGCAGATGGGCTATCCCTTTTCTCTACATAATCCAGTTATAGAAAAATTGTCCTGGTGAATGGCTATAAAAGAGGTTAACCTAGAAAACTTTTCACCTCTTTGACTCTTTTACGCAACTCTGGTAATGCAGAGCTATGGAAAAATTATAACGTTTACAGGAAAACGGCCTCCCTTCAGTAGCTGTGGAAGACTTCATTTGGCTTCTGTCATGTCTCGGGAACTTCAGACTCAAGCAAAAAATCTCCAAGGAGAAACAATAAGCATGAATTATTTGTTGTTATACAGTACGCTATCCAGTACACACACAATATTCAGTTAAAACAACTAGTCCAGTCTTAAAAAAATAGTCTCAATACTCTACTTCTGCCTAACTTCCTAAAGAAGAAAGCATTTTACATGGTAGTGAATTAAAGTTTTATACTGAATCTCAAACTTCGCAATGTAAAAATACATTGATAAAAGGGCTTTCAGACCAGACCAAAAGATAACATATCTTCAAGCTTAGGGATTCATAATGTAATAATTAAACATCATGAGGATTATAAAATCAACAGCCTAGCTAATATAAAATCACTGCTGATAAAGTTTGCAGATGATACAAATATTTAGAGTAGTCAATGAGGAGGACAGGTTATTGTTACAAAGTGATCTTAATCATCTGGCAAAGTAGTCACCATCTAACAAAAGGTGTTTGTAACACAATCTATTTCAAGATAATACATCTGGGAACAAAGAATGCAGGCTATAACTATGGGGTGGGAGACGCTGTCTTGGAAAGCAATGACTCAGAAAACAACTTATGGGTTCATCACAGATGAACCCCTCAACATGAGCTCCCAGTGCAGTGCGGTGGAAAAAAGTGCTAATAAGACCCTTGAATATATAAAAGGAAGAATATCAATCAGAAGTAAAGACGTGATCTTGCCTTTGTATGCAGCATTGGCAAGGCCACTATTAGAAGAGAGAGACACAAGCTGAGTGAGACAGTATCTTTTATTGGATGAACTTCTGCTGGTGGGAGAGACAAGCTTTTGGGCTACACAGGGCTCTTCTTCAGGTCTGGGAAAGGTAGTCAGAGCATCATAGCTAAATACTAGGTGGAACACATTATTTAGCATAAGTAGCTAACACATATTTAAGAGACCATTCAAGGTGAAGTTGCCAGTTAACATCTCTGCAGTCATAGGTAATAAAATTGGGGGCTAGAGGATTACAGATTGTTGTAATAAATCATAAATTTCATGTCTAAAATGTAATTTAATTTGCAATAACGTTCAAGCCAGAGACATCCTCTCTCTTTCTTCCTCTGGCATGCTTCCATAGCAGGAAATTATACTATGAATTAGATTAGCAAATGCTCTTGTTCTCATTGTTCCTTTATCTTAATTCAGCAACTCTGGAGTGTGGTAAACTGAAGCAGTTCCAGAGGACAGTGGCGGATTACTATGGAAGTGCACTAATGCAAAGATGACTATAGCAGTCTTCAGAATTATGCCTCAATATAAACATTGCAGCCCTTCAGGAAGGAAGGAAGATACCTTTGCATTTCACTAGTTGGCATTAAAAAGGGATTATATAACAACAATAATTACACACTGCTATGTAAGATACCACAACTGCTTCCCACTAAAATTTCAGGAAAAACTGGGGAATTTCTGGTAATATGGTAACAGTTTACAAATCCTGTTTATTGGCAACTACATTGTCACTAATTTTCTTTACATCTCAGTGCAAAGACTCGGCACCTTTATTCATAGTAAGCAAAAACCCCTAGCGTATGTCCAAAAACAGGTGGTCAGCCATTGGGAAATCATGCTCACTATGGATAAATGGCAGTTGGTCAAGGGGGAGGGGACTCCTTGCAGGAGTCTGTCTACGTAACTATTTTTAAATTGGGTCAAGGGGTGCCTAGAGCAAAGGACAATGCTACTTTTTATGAAAAAATAAACATATTAATACCTTCTTAACATGCCCTCTCATTAAAGAACTTTCAGCTAAGAATAACTGGATACTTAAAGACAACTATACTTACCAGAACTGTGCTTACAACCAGAGGGAGCATTGTTTATGTTGCACTTACACAGACATGGTTTTCATTTGGACACTGGCAACCAGCTACCATCATCAGCATCGGTGCCTTGGTTGCTGATACTTTTGGAGTGCTCCAAATCATGCATCAGGCACTTTGACACTAATCTTTGCTTTCTTAATCTTGACTTGAAAATGGAAAGGGCTCTAAAATTTCCCACCAGTCTCTGTCTGAAACTTGACTGCTCACCAGGAGAAAGAAGAAAGTCAGAGCCAAGAACAGGAGAGCCAAGATCCACGAGAGGTGAGCAGACAACAGCAGCAGCCAAGAAAACTAGTATTGCCAGAAGCATTATTTCATCTACAGTCATTATTTTTAATAACATTAAAAAAAAGCATCTTATAAATTTTTCATCCATGTTGCTAACTGCTTTTGACATTGTCCTCATTAATCACTTCAAACAAAAAGGAGGCAATGTTGTGTTTGTACAAGCAAAAAGCTCATGAAGCTGTGTGTGGTTGCGATGACAGCTGTGCCCTTAACATTCAAAGATTAGAGGCAGGATGTACATATGATGGAAGAAAAGGGCTGATTCAACATTACAGAATCTGCAACCACTTTCAATAAAGATAGAATGTGACTCTCTGCTAGAGGCTATATACAAGAGCAGCCTGTATACATGGCAGATATCTTGAGGTTCTACTTAGTTGGCAACTGTTGCTGTTCTGCTGGAAACTGATACTGCGGGAACATCAGAAATAATTTTGTATGTGAAGATATCTACTGGTCCACACAAGACGAATATGTGGCAACTCATCTCCCTCCAGTCCACAAAGTTTAAAGTTTAAGAGTCAGTAACCTCATAACATTTACCTAAGCTGTGAGTTTGGTCACTGAAAAATCAGCATTTGTAGCACTGAACTTTTATTTCCAGGGGTACAATATTGCATCCAAGTTATATTTCAGAATAGGGGTTCTAACTGGACAGCATCAGGAACTACTGCACAGAGATAAATGTGACTTTACTCTTGACATCCTAAAATGTATTATCAGATAGAGTTAGAAAGGGTACTCAAGGCAGTCACAATTTACTGTTCTCACACTTCTATTTGCCCTGTTTCCATCTTATTTTGCTTTCTTATATTCATATGCTATTTGTGATAGGTTTTAGTATTCATATGGAGGTTAAGCAGAATATAACTAAAATTAGTCCTGTTTCTGCTCCTATCAATTCTAACCCCAGAGAGATTTTTCAACATCTGTATAATTTCCTATTTAATACTTAATTGTTAAAATATCTCTACTATTTAACAATAAGTATAGCAATTAGCTCTCAGGTAATAGGTAGTAAACTCCCCTTTCCCTGTAGGTTCTACAGTGGCCATGCATGTAGCAGCTTCCATTTTCCTAACTAGTTTCCATTTTAGCATTTTCTCTTAGCCCACCAAAAAGACAAGTTGCAGTCCCCTCCCAACCTTCCCTCTTTCACAGGCCACTAATTTTATGCCTTTTATAAGAGCATAAATGTCTAATAATAATCCTTATTAATTCATATACGTTTCTTGGATTATTACATTAATGGTAACAGTGTTTTCTTCAACATTCACCATGTATTGTTACAAACAGCAAGTTTTCAGCTTTTATATAACTGCTTCTTTATTATGTTCTGCCTTTTCTGGCTGTTAATTTCAATGAAGTTTCAACAGTTCTTGGCAGAAAGTGGGTAATATCCATCACAAGCTATTTATCTTTCTTGATGTTTTGCTTAAACAACATCTGGGATTGTTATGTACGTCTCGGCAGAGTGAATAGTCCCATTCTTACAGACTTGAGTAGACTGGGAAAAAACTGTTGACATAGGAATGATTTTTAACATATAATATTCTACTACATTGTCTCAGGCAACAATGTTCAGTTCAAAATTTGCTGTTGAGGGTAACCCGTCTCTACTTTAACTCTATTTAGTATTGAAGATTTTGAGATATTTCTGTTTTTTTATGGTTATGGCCCACAATGACTCAAATTGTAGGTACAGACATATTCACTTTGCATTTCTTTAAGCGGAATTTCAGTAATTCCATGGAGTTTTCAAAACATTTTCTCTAAGACTAAATTGAAAGGACAATGTGAAAAGATGTGAAAAATTTAATAAAACGATTGTATTTATACCTTTTATAGTAACAAGCCCCTTTCCAAAGCACTTCAAAAAATCAGAACAAATAGAGTAAGGCCAGCTAAAAATTTGTCTTTAAGTTGAATTCACAGGACCACAAGGACTCCTGCTAAATAGGACATTACATTTGCTGTGGGTACATTTTTAAAGAAAGCTCTATTTGCCTGAAAGCTATGATTAATTTCTGCCCCAGTATTGTACGTTTGCTGCTGATGGTAAACATTTACCATCTAGCCAATAATAAAATGAACTATCATGAAATAAGAACAGCAAGTGATGCTTACTTTCTAGCTTTAGAGTCTGCCTTTCAATACTTTTCCTCTCTTCAAAGGGAGAGGAAAAATCTCTTCTAATTAAGAACAGTTGAATCCTCTTATGAGTGGCATATCACAGTGGAAACAAATGTGACAAATGATTGTCCTAATTTTTTATTTTAGATTTTTAATATATGCTTTCATTGACATTCTCTGGGATCATTTACATATTAAAAACAAGAACAAAAAGTCAACTTAAAAGCAAACTCCCCACATTAAAAAAAAAAATCCCAAACCCCTAGCTCACACTACATATTCAGAAAAAGCTTCAGCAAATAAATAGATCCTGCAACACGTCCCAAACACAAAGAGTGAGAGAGAGAGAGAAAAACAGTTCTTCCTAAGTCTAACTGAGGAAGCGCATTCCCAAGATGAGGATTCTCCACTGATCCTCTGGTGCTTTACCCCATAAACATCACATCTGGGAATTAGTAGCTGGAGTTTCCCAGCTGCTCTCCCAAGCTGACAGAACAGAGGCACTCAGGACCCATCCCAGGAGCTAACAACAATATACAGGCTTAGTGTATATTATGAAGAGATGACAGGAAAGACTAATGGCTAGAACACTGGCCTGGGACTGGCTGAGACATGGATTTCCTGTAGGACCTCAGGCAAATCATAATCTATATAATGTCCTTCAGCTCCCAATCTATAAAACGGGGATAAAGAAATACTATTATCTCAGAGGGCTGCTGTGAGGATAAAATCTATTAATGCCTGGGAGATGTTCAGATACAAGTGATGAAGGACCTCAGTAGATAGCGACTGCTTAGTTTGAGGTTTTAAAACCATTTCTATTATTCATCTGATTCTCACAACCAAGCTCCCAAACTTTTTGTACACCATATTGCTCACGTGTATGCCCTAGTCAGAGAAGTATTTTGATTTGAATTTAAAGTTGGAAGGTAACTGGATAAACTGACTTACAGAGTCCTATGCTAGAACGGATCCCTTCTTCCTTATACAAGAGAATGGATCACTGAAAAGAGGATGGATATAAATGGCAGGCTGCCACTTTATTTCAAGTCATGGCAGCAACTCGCTCTCCAAAACTGCCAGGCATTATGAGGCTACAGCAGGGAAAACCAGCCTCAAGTCCAACTAACAATGGGAAAGGAGGTTGGCTGCCCTTAGCCTAAACCCATAAATCTGGCCTAGGGAATCCAACTGAAAGCAACCACCCTCCCACTGTGAGGACGAAAGAGGATACAGACAAGGGGTGCCTCAGCTGGGTTAGACTCGGCAAGCCAGCAGAGTCAATGCCAGAAACCTCCCTGGTCCCATGCCCATGGTAACCTTTAAAAATCCCTTAACCACACTGGACACTATCTGCAAGTGTTTTACTTAACTTCACTTCTCTGATTACTCGGATAATCTTACTTTCTCTAGCAGCTTTTGAAACTTACTTACAGCAATTTAATAGTGTTCTTATATTTGATCCATACCAGCAAATCTGTCTTTCTGTGCATCTTTGTTATAGCTGTAAACTTCCTCTCATTGTCTTTGGATCCAAGTGACAGGCTGGTTGTGTTGCTACTATCAAATTATTTATTCTCTTTTGTATTGGTACCAGAGCATGATTTCATTATTAACAAAGTGCTACAATAAAGAATAAAAATCGTTTCAGCCCTAAGCAAATTCAAATAGCTACATTATAAACCCCTCATAAAAGAGGATGTCAAATGGAAATGGCACAGATTAACTCCGCAGTGGTGAAAATTGCAGTGGGAAGTTGTCCAGGGCTTTGCAAAATTTATTTGTTGTACAAACTTTTCCTGCCATAACTCTCTATAGTCCGCCATCCTGAGTGCAAAGAAAATTTTCTGCTTGAAGGAAAACCCTGACTACACATGCACCAATTATCAGAGGCACCGTACATAAAATAAAAGTTAGGCACAAAAGCTTACAATTATATTTTCCAATAAATAAAATGTAGAGAGTTTGAGGTCCTTGTGCACATGGTACACTAAGCTTCTATTCAGCTGTGCAGAATTTAGTGGATACAAGCTTGTCCAGAAAATGTATCATACGAAAAGTAATTATGGGACAAATCCTGGTCCTACTGATGTCCATGGCAAAACTCCCAAAAACTTCAGAGGGGAAAAGATTTCATCCAAAATGCACAGGTGAAAGATCTGTCTAAAGTTTTACCTATACAGGGACACTCAAGAAAATTAATCTGAATTATTTAAAAGTGTGATTTTAAAGTGAATAAGTTTAACTGCAGTAAACCCATTGGGACACACTCATTCAGAAATGAAGTGGTCTGAATTTGATTTAATCTTAATGAGCTGCTATAAATGAAATTCACTTTAATTTTGAATTCACCTTCATTTCACACATTTAGTTAATTTGGATTAATTTTCCAGAGTGTCCCCATGAAGATGAGGCATTAGATAATTCACTTCCCTTATATAAACACATTTATTGTGCATCAATGCAGGGTAACTGTATCCACTTACACCTAATTATTAAATCCATAAATGATGGGTGAAAATTTTGTACCTTAAAAATACAATAGCACTAAGAGCATACCTAAGAAAACATAAGAATGACCAAACTTGGTCAGATCAATGATCCATCTAAACCCAGTGTCCTGTCTCTGAACAGTGGCCAATGCCAGGTGCTTCAGAGAGAATGAACGTCAAGTGATCAATCCCATTGCCCATTCTGGTAATTAGAGCCTAGTGACACTTCAGAGAATGGTTTTACATCCCTGCCCATCCTGGCTAATAGCCACTGATGGACTTATCCTCCATTAATTTATCTAGTTCTTTTTTCAACCCTGTTATAGTCATGGCCTTCACAACATCCTCTGGCAAAGAGTTCCACAGGTTGACTATGCATTGTGTAAGAAATACTTCCTTTTAAACCTGCTGCCTATTAATGTTGAAGGTGACCCCTACTACTTGTGTTATGTGAAGGAATAAATAACACTTCCTTAATCACTTTCTCCACACCAGTCAGTTTTTATAGACCTCAATAATATCCACCCTTATTCATTTCTTTTCCATGATTAAAAGTTCCAGTCTTCTTAATCTCTCCTCATATGGAAGCTAATCATTTTTGTTGCCCTTTTCTGTACCTTTTCCAATTCCGATATAGCTTTTTGGAGACTGGGGCAGCCAGATCTGCATGCAGTATTCAAAATGTGGGCATACCAGGGATTTAGATAGAGACATTATGATATTTTCTGTCTTACCTATCCTGGGGTGGGCAAACTACGGCCCACAGGCTGTATCTGGCACATCAGAGCTATGGAACCGGCCCGCGGGATTGCCACGCCCATGTTGTCGTGGGCTCCTGCTGCTGCTGGAAGCGGCCAGCACCACGTTTGTGCAGCCCGTGGGGATGGTGGGTGGGGCAGAGGGCTCTGTGTGCTGCACTTGCCTCCAGGCACCACACCCTGCAGCTGCCATTGGCCGGGGACAGGGAACTGCGACCAATGGGACCTTCTGGGGAGGTACCTGCAAGGTAGGGCAGTGCACAGATCCCTCTGACCTGCCCCTCCCCCAGTGGCCACAGGGACGTGGTGCCAGATGCTTCTGGGAGTGGAGCGGCGTGGCGCAGGGACAGGCCAGGCAGGGAGCCTGTCTTAGCCCCGCTGCCACACTGGAGCCTACACCCCTCCTGCACCCTGCATCCCAACCCTCTGCCCTGAGCCTCCTTGTACACTCCTCACCCCCTCCTGTGCCCCAACCCCCTGCCCTGAGCTCCTTCTTGCCCACTGCATCCCCTCCCAGACCCCATACTCCCTCAACCCTCTGCCCCATTCATGGCTCTGCAGGCAATTTCCCCACTCAGATGTGGTCCCTGGGCCAAAAAGTTTGCGCACCCCGATCTATCCCTTTCTTAATGATTCCCAACATTCTGTTAGCTTTTTTGATTGCCACTGTAAACTGAGTGGATGTTTTCAGAGAACTATCCACAATGACTCCAAGATCTCAATCTTGAGTGGTAACAACTAATTTAGACCCCCCCATCCTTTCATATATAGAGTTTCAAATGTGCATTACTTTGCATTTATCAACATTAAATTTCACTGCCATTTTGTTGCTCAGTCACTCAGTTTCTAAGAGCTCTTTGTAACTCTTCACAATTTGCTTTGGACCTATCTATCTTGAGTAGTTTTGTATCATCTGCAAATTTTGCCACCCCCTTGATAAAACATGACTTGCATAATTTCTGCAATTGTAAGTTTTTTTTCCTTTAAATATATCGTACTGACTGATATTTCTAATGCAATAGTTTGTTCAATAGAAAACTTGTTCTCTCTAGAGAGAGAGTTTAAAAAACATTTAAAAAAACCATAAATAAGACGACGAAGACTTGTGGCACCTTAGAGACTAACCAGTTTATTTCAGCATAAGCTTTCGTATGCATCCGATGAAGTGGGCTATAGCCCACGAAAGCTTAGGGTGAAATAAACTGGTTAGTCTCTAAGGTGCCACAAGTCTTCATCGTCTTATTTACGGATACAGACTAACACGGCTGCTAATCTTAAACCATTAAAAAACCAAATGAGCTTTATCTGTGTTGAGGAGATCCCAATAGCAGCAGCATGGTTAAGACTGAACTGAGTTTTGAAGTTAAACAGCTTTAATGACCACTTACTCTTGGGGTAAGGATTTGACTATCTGAACAGTATGGAATAAATTCATTCCACATTTTTGGAGTTCAAAGCTTTCCAAGAGAACCCCTTTAGAAAAGGACAGTCCACATTCTCCGAGGTTGTCCAACTTTTGTCCAAATTCCCCCCAGCTTCACCATGGAGAAAGTCAGAAAGCCAAAGGAACATGTTTATAGATGTTCACTGCATCTTGTGCATGAGCTAGTTTGAAACAGATTCAATAAGAAATTCATACAGATATAGTTCATGATAACTGTTTTGTATTTACATTGTAGAAACTATGATAAAAATGTTCATCACAAAAGAAAGCTTTTACATATTTAATATATTATGGCCCATGTCCTATGTTATTTCTTGAGCAGAGAGCACTGGAAGCACTTTCCCAAGGGAATCCCAAGTTCTATTATGTAGGCACCTTTTCAAAAGGTTTACTCATTGAAAACATTAAGCAAGCGTATGCACATATACACATAACTTATGTGTATCTACACACAAATATATGTGACTTCTTACACCTATTGTAGAAAGTAGCACTGAGGGTATTAATACAATATCTGAAAGGTGTTGACTTTACTTCACTAAAACCATACCCAGGGGTCAAGGATTCAAAGAAATTAGATGAGAAAAAGAAGGTTAAATTAACTCTAATGTGCGCAGAAGATTCTGTACTACTAGCAACCCACAGTATGGGTGCATCATGTCTGGGCACTGCAGCCTGTGCATTCTGCAGAGGGTGTCGTTGGGATTGATACATAGGTTATTCAAACATATCTAAAATAATATTACATATAATAATAATGCTGTTAGTATGTGCCTCATGGCTAATTTCTCTTAATATAATTAAACAATGCAAAATACCAAGAGCAACCCTAGTCAGAACCACAGCATAGTCAGTAATCTGTTCCATGCTTGTCAAATCTGAGCCAGAGCTCAGATGCACTCTGTGTACTAACACCCTGTGGAACAAGGCTATATTCCTCAGTCTGCAAGCTAGAGAGAGTTACAATGGCTGTGTCTAGCATCCCAAATAAAGATTATCTACTGCTTAGTACACCAGAATCCTGCCTCTTCTCCATTGTCAGACATACTTACAGGGGCCATAATGCAGAAACAAATAAACAGTCCTGGTGACTAGATCTAAAATTGTTGGTGCCTAAAATAAGTAAACTAAACTAAAACCTAGCTCTCATAAGCTAACAGTAAGCCATTACAACCTATTAAGAACTGCATTTGAGCTAACCCAAATCAGTTCACACTACAACCTGTTTAGTCATTACTGTCCTCAAAAGAATTCAGAATTAAAAGCCAGAGACAAACACCATTTATGATAGAAAATGAATTCTGGAACAATCAGTAATGGCTAACATGGTGGGAAAATACAGAAAAGAAACATATGTTTCAGTATGGGGAGAATAGTTTTGGTGTTGCATTAACATGCAACCACATCTGGACCTGGATCTAAATAAAAACTATTTAACTTAAACAGAATACCAGGGGTTACATACATTTATTTTTTTCCATGTAACAATTGATTCATTTTGAAAAAATTCCCATTTTTAATATTTTTAATTCCACCTTTCATTTAAAAAAATCACTAAAAGGACAACCCACAAAAATACAATCTGTATCTGCTCTATATTTACAGATAACTGGTCACTATTAAGGCACAGATTTAAAACTAACATTTTAATCTAGCAAGTCAAATATTTTGTGCATAATACAACACTGACAACACTGTATATTGCATTGCCATATTCCCTTCATGGAATTAAAAGTGAGAAAAATGTTTTCCAGTGTGTGTTTTGTGTGCAGCCCTCCTGAAAATAATGTTATTACTGGGAAATTCTTCACTTTGGTAATAGATGATATAAGCACTGCTCAGCAAAAGACCACATCAACTTAATATTGTAAGAATTTCAGCTTTTAGATATAATACTGTCAAACTGCATGTTACGTATTTATGAAAACAATAAAAGAATGTGACGTGAAGTTTTCGCTGAAGTAAAGTGTTTAAACTTAAAAAATTACACAAACTAAGTAGGCCAATGTCTAAGTGGATTTGCTAAAGATTTAATCTATTTTTAAAATATTATGTAAAACTAAAAACACACAAGTTCATATAAGACTTGATTTTCAAACCTAGGTCTTGCAAGCCCACAAGTGCTCAACTTTAAACAAGTAAGCAGTCTCATGTCAATGCAACTACTCACAAGTTTAAAAATAAGCAGAAGAGTAATTAGTTCCAGGATCAGCACTTTAAGCTTCCATAGTTGTTGGATAAAGATGAGCATGCCTGAGTTATACACACAAGTATCCAAAATGTTCATAGACTTTGGGCACAACTTTGTTGCTTTCAGCTCTGTGCTTGCAAACTGCATTGTCCTGTGATATTAAACACTGAAAGTGTTAGCTGCTATTTTATTTGCAGTGAAAGTTATTCCATTATACACCATTAAGTGGATATGGCTGAACCCCATACTGAGCAGTTAATTTTTTTGCTAATTGCAACAGGTCATTTTATTACTGCTTCATCATCTAAGTCCTCAAAGAAATTATCTCTTAAAAATTCCCTGTGTGTGCAAATTTCTCATAAACGGATTTTTTTCTCACCTTAGAAGATGTATACACAGAAAGTGTCAAAACTATTTCTCACCCCATTTTTGCATAAAAACCAACTACTGTAAATGGTTATTCTAATGCCTTTTGTTAAGGGCACTTGACAGTGGTTCATGTCCACCTTAAAAGGCTTGTACACTGAACATAAATAATATATTACAGTACAAGTAAGTCACAATATTTCCTAGGGGAATGCTTTTCAACAAATTAATATTTGGAAACTTCATATTTCATTTCTGAAAAAAGGCACTTTATGATTTCCTTCCATATATAAGAACCCTTCATCAATCCATAACAAGACATCTGAAAAGACACAGAAATAGTACTGCCAGATTTTTTGGACTTTCACAGTATGAGAATGCAATAGTTAGCTCTAGCCATTTATAATATGGACTCTTTGTTGAATATAACTTATTTCAGAAATAGTTCATCTTGGAGTTTTAAACACTTCCATAGCTGACAATCACAAATCTAAATTAAACAAAAGAGATGCTATTACAGCTCTTTCATGAATGTTACTTAATTGCTGCATGCATAGTCATGTAAGTAATATGCTTCGCATAATAAATGGCAACAGTGCTGTCTTGTCAAATTAGATTAGTTGTCTGTTTAATCAAACTGGTGGCCCAAAGCTCTAGTTTGATGAATGCCTTTCATTTTCTTCCATAAATCTTTAGTAGATCTCAGTTTAAACTGATGCATATTGTAGGTGTATAGAATCTAAAAAGAAAAGTTTTATATAAATAAAGGTCCTTTAGTGGCAGTATACTAAAAAAATAGCCCTTTGCTTTGAAAGAACCATTAAAATCAGTTTTAGCATTACAGGCAGCAGTTATATATGATGACTGCAAAGGGTTAATATGCAAGGTCCATTTTGGTCTTTCATTGTATCTGTTACAGTGAACTAGTTTCATTGTAAGCAGAACTAGACTGCTTCATAAAGAGATAATAGGACTGGTCCACTTGCAAGTGGTTTGATTTTGGAACATTTCCTCAGATATTTATAGAAAAAAAATCTACATAAAACTGATTCCTAGTACCATTATAGTGAGGAGATTTGACTACTGCAGGATCACCTGACAAAATTTGATTAGTGCTAATACAATATGTTACATGGAAATGAAAGAGAAAAATAGTTCCCACAGGATAAGAAAACAGAACATGTAAAGTGCAGAAAGACCTCAATAATTATTTTAAGCGGTACCAGAAAATTCCATCTTGATAAAACCAAAAGTTATGCTCTCTGGCATCCCAGATCTTATTTTTTCCTTCATTCAACAAAGTAAAAATTCAGTGCATACATTGTAGTTATAGGTAATAAAATACTAAACAAAGAACCCTATATTATTATTATTATTATTGCAAACGCTGTCCAATCTACAAGAGTAAAACATAATCCACATTTGGTGTTCTGAAAAATGACAGACAAGTGTCTTTTCTCTGTCTCTCTCTTTTTTGTTTTTTTGGCACAAGTACTTGTGCAGACAAAATACTTTGGTCCTTGATACCCAAACTCCCAAAGTGCAGAGGGTGGTGTGCAGTGAAAGCTGTCCACAGGATTGGCAAGTCCACCTTTACAATTCACTTTGTGAGCCACAATTTAGTGCTACCAGCGACCACTGACACTAGCAATGTCCGAGTGATACTGACGTGGCAGTCTTCCACTAGCTCCACCTTCCAGGAATGAGGCACGTACATTTGATGGATCAAATAGCTTTCTTCGGTTTTTATTCAGTTCTAGATGGAAAACAGCAGATTTGGATTTTAATACTGGGAGCTGATTCAGGAGCAAAACTACTCTAAATAATGCAATTTCATCATTACATTAGAAGTGGGGAACCATAACTCCAATTGAAAACTGCAAAGGGAGTTTAGAGAAGCAGACATTACCCAAGTTGGTATTTGGTCAGGACACTAAGAATGTCGTGAAATTCTATCAATAATTATTGTTCGGCCTAAACACAGGGTAATAATGGTCGTAATTTGCTGCAATTCTGAATTCAACGATGGTGCCATGCTAGTGCTTTGATGGAGAGAAGGGCCATATTTATTTCTGAGCAAGTTAATTCTCTTATTTGAGGGGTTTCTAGGATTAAGCATAATGCCTCAAGAGATAATATTTTGCCAAAATCATTTGTACACAAGTTCTAAACAAAAAGGAAAAACCATTCTAAAAACGATGAAATGATCCCAGCTGCAGTGTTTAAAAAATCCTGTTCAAAGCCTGCAAATTCTTCATCAAAAAGGAATATATTATGTGCACATCACATACTGAGCAGCACTGTGCACAACATTATATAATCTAATGTGACAGAGCATGATGAATACTAACTATAAATAACTGAAGTTGGAAAAAAATATTTCCCCAGAGCACATTACTAATGTGTTAAAAAATAACCAATGTTTTTATAATAAGGACCTGCCACCTCCAATAAAACATAGATCTGAATAATGGCCCCTACACCTATGTATAAACTTCTCAGAAGAGTCATCATTCAGACAAAGCACTTTTTCCAGTTCCTTGTTATAGTGAACAATTTTCTCCATTACAGGTATAATCTTCGCTGCCAGTGATTCAGACAGACTTTTGATGAGTTTGACTGTTCATCTGAATACATTATTCATTTACCCTCTTTGAGCCATAATTTGAAATGCATTCATGGAAGACATCAGCAAATTAAAAAAAATATCTGTCATGCTCCACAAAATATCAGAAGAAAACTTACAACCTTGGATGTAAGAAGATTCACTGCCAAGGAAAACAGGAATCTCAAACGTAATTCCATGCAACATATGAAATGAAATCTTATGCAATTCCAGTCCCTTGAACAAGTTCAAGTTGGTTATTGCTATCCTATTGTGTATCTTCAGAAATGGTACTTTGATTTTCCTTTATTGTAGTAAGGTATAAGACATTTTAATTACAGTTGGTTGGAAAAAATCCAACAAACCATTTTTTCAAGAGAATTGGTCCATTTGTTGAAATGGAAATGTTTTGCACAGATTGTTCAACTCAGCTGAAGTTCCAACAGACATTAGGACAGGCAGGTTTCCATTGCATACCTGCCTGTTTACCTACCGGCTCACTTTCTTGGCTCCACAGCAGCCAGCCTGGTGAGCTGATAGGGAGATGAGAGCATGGAAGTCTTGGCTCGCAATCTTATTGTTGCTTGGTAGGCAGAGTTCCCAGGATCCCAGATTCAGGACAATGTGCCAGATGGATTGTCTTGGACTCAGTGTCCCCAACTCTATTCCCTTTTGCAGGGAATTTTGAAAATATTCTGTGAACTCCTTTGCAAAATGGAATTGCCTTCTCTGCCCAGCTCTAATAGTACAATAGTAATAGTATTGGAATAGTAAAATAGTATTAAATAGTACAATACAACACCATGCAGCTGGAATCCCATTTGATGTGTGGATGCTATACAGTCCTTAAAGTATCTCAAAATTTAAAAACTGCCTTTTTATTATGAGGAGTGGCAGGTAAGATGTGCTCTCTGTGGCACAGATTCTCTGTCCAATACAGTTCCTCTGAGCTGCTCTAATGACTATTCAAACCAAAACAATTAAACTGACCAAGGGAAAAAGTACAGTATATTTTTAAATCATGACATTTATAATCATGTATGTGTTACATGCTTTTTATGCACCTGAGATTGCAAGCAGCATTTTCCGTCTGGCACCAAAAGTAGTAATTCCTAACTCTTTCAAATCTTGATCTGAGAGAGTAAGGAAGGTCTGAAGGTCAATCTATGAACAAAAACAAAGCAAATTAAAACAGATAATTCACACAACACACAAACCCACCATCTATAGGCAACCATTTTCTTCCTGTGTTGTGAATTACTCCCCTCAAATTATTAGCTTCTAAAAACAAAATTTGCTCTTTTTTTTTTCTTTTTTTTTACATTTATTCTACAAACTCATTTTATTATGCCTATAACACCAACAATTACCAAAATCCAATCAATGACAGTTGGTTAAAATTAAAATGGCAGAATAATAAGGAAAAATAGAAATAGGCATCAGAAATGTCATGTATGTAGCAACCCTTGACTACACAGATAATTTATTGTTTTAGTACTCTGTATTTAAGACAAATAAAGTGACTAAAAATAAAGGTGGTATTTTTACAGAAACATGTAAAATTATGTTGATTAATGATACTTAATTGCACATAAGAGTATTTTCCCAAATTACTGTAAATGTAAATGAGAATCTCAGATCCAGTCATCGATCTCTATGGACAGAAAGTTTATTTCAAACATAATTATTAATATTAACAGCATTCAACCATAACAGAATGTGTGCTAGCAGACCGCTGGTGAGTGCCCCCTTTAAGTGAATTTAAGGACATGATCTTTCACAACGCACCTGGTGCATGCACAAATATCCTTACTAACAAACACCACTCTTAATATGTTACTAATATGTCAAGGTAATTTAGTGGAAATCTGTTTAGTTAGGTCTACTAAGGATTGAGAATGGTCATTTCTAAAATCAAGGACTGAACAGCTTTGATAGAACTATCAGTGAAAATACTGCAACTAGGAGAGACAGTGATTTCACTGAGATACACAAAGGATTGTAAAATACACACAAAAACTAAGATGCCTCTTAAAAAGACTGACCTCTTGTTGTTGGAATACATCCGTGTATTTGCCCAAACCAAGCTTACTGAACAGCTCAGGCAGATCAGACCCCTTAAACAAACTGTTCAGGTTACAGCCATTGCTTCCTGTCAGCGAGGAAATGCAATCCATGTAATTACTGCTGCTGAGATAGTGTTCAGCTGAAAGGCAAAAAGGATATACACTTAACGTTTCAATCACTTGAAACAGCATGTTTTAATTTTCAAATTTGATTGTTTAGTGGAACATTCCATTCCGCTGTTTAATAGAACAGCGATCTGTAGAAACCAGCTGAATTTTAAATGAACTTTTTGTTAATGAAACTCTAGTGGCTATTTTCAAAATATACCTTGTTATTATTGATTAGGACATGTAGGAGAATGAAAAGAACACAGGAATGTATTTTAAAGCACAGGCCACACCTTAATTAACTTTAATGGGGATGGGGCTCAGAGCTTAATAGACATAAAGGCAGAGAGAGAATCAGATCTCTATTCCCTGCCCCCAGTCTATCCAATGCTGGAAAAGACAACTGCACATATGCCTCCTCCCTGCCTCCACAGCCCCCCATACAAATGTAGGCATCTCCTTTAGGTTTAGTTGGGGATGGAATCCTGGGTCTTCTTTTGTTAAAGATAGTCATGTGATCTAACAACTACTCCACTTTTTGTTAAAATAGTAGTTTTGGGAATACTTGGACTACCTGAATAAATATCACATCCCCCAAAACTACATTAAAAATCCATGAAGGTTGCAAAGTCAAGCACTCAAAACTTAGTAAATACCACAATTACAGTAGTACAAACTTAATTTGGTCCCCTTTGTGTACATTAATTATGAGACAGTCTTTACGTGTTAACATGCCATTTTTTTCTACCCCTGCCTCATTCAGTGCACAGAACGGTCAGCTTTTCAATATTTCTTTTTGCCCTCATTATTCTGCATGTGGTCCAGTGGTATGTACTTATTTACTGAATGTTATGCACTGAATGCGGAATTATTAATTTCTACCTGGGCTTTTCTATGATGGTTTCATTGTAGCATCATTGTAGCTTTACAGACATTATCCCATGAGATGAGGTGGTTATAGTATCCTTATTTTACACACAAGAAACAGGTAATGAAGACCCAAAGTGTTAACTAATTTTGCGTGCCCAATTTGAGAAGCCTAATGCCTGATTTTTCTGCACAATTTATAGTACTTTAAAGGTTCAAAAGACAGCTCTTATCAACGTTAGCAGCTGCTGTGAGCGCTCAGCACTTCTGCAAGTCAGAGCCCCAGGTGTCTCAAACTGGATATCCAGAAAATGAGAAAGACAAAATGGCCACATGCAGAAAACTGGGCAAGTCATGTAAACCAGAATTTTCCCACTGCAACTTTGTCTCTCTCATTTTCTGGCTATCGAATGAGAGACACTTGAGATCTGATTTGCAGACATGCTGAGCACTTGGAACTGCAACCAAAGTTGATTGGAGCTGGGTTCTGAACATAACACGTTATAAAAATTCCATCAAGTGGAACTATATTGACCCCCATATGGGTCATGAGTTGGGAGATCCACAGCATAGTCCTCTGCCACTTGAATAGATAAGAGTAACAGGAAGCAGTAGAAAGCTGTTATCTTCTATGTGGGCCTCCTACTAGAGCAGTGTTTCCCAAATTTTAACAACCTGTGAACCCCTTTCACTAAAACATCAAGTCTCGCGAACCCCTTCTAAAAATGAATATTTCCAGGGATTTTCTTTTTTACCTGAGTATAAATTATAAAAGCAGTGATCTTGGAAATATAAAATATGTTTTTAAGACATGCTTATTCACACTATTTATTATTATCATTACAGTATTTTTATTACATTATGAAAACGGCAACACTCTTCCAAGATCTCACTTTCATAGCTTGTATCACTTTGAATAAGCTCGTATAAGACAAGGCTCATATGTTTCATCAAGGAGTATCAGATGTGAAACAGCATGAAGATATTTAAGAAGCCATCTCAAAGTTCCTCCTATACAAGAATTCAGGTCTCGAGTAGTCCAGGCAAATCACACACGTTACAAAGCTTAAACTTGTTCTTCATGATAATTTTAAAAACAATGCTAGCTGCCTATTTAAGTTTAAAAACAGCAAAAAATATTCACCTCCCTTTCCATTTCTTATAAGGAGTCTTGAAATTTAAATCTCCTCAGTAGTGACAGATATGCTTGCTTTGACCTGCACAGCTCTTGGAAGCCCAAGGGACAGCTCTGTCTGCTATTAGGGAATTTTTTTCTGAGAATCCCCTGTAACATTTCATGAACCGCAGTTTGGGAACCACTGTACAAGAGGGCAATGAGACACATTGCCAGCAGCTTTACAGCTATTTGCTAGATAGCAGAGGAATGATGAGATTCAAGAACCCCGTGTTCAACTGTAAGTTCTGTAGTGAATATATTAATTATAGATCCTTCTGCCCAGCCCAGGAATTACCTTCCTGGTTCTCCTCTGCTCTTACTTCCGTACCTACTGCTACTTCCATACCCTGCTCCTGTCCATGGCTCCCACTATCCTGTCTTGGCTTACAGCTTCCATCCCTTCCCTCGCACCAACTTGACTCCTGCCTCTATACATCCCCTATGCTCCTGCCTCTTTTAGTCTCTCACTTCCCATAGCTCCTGAGGCAGACACCTGGCACGGGGAATTTCAGCCTGAACAATTTAAATTTGACCAAGTTATAAACAATTAAAAACAAAGTCCATTAGTACCAGTGTTGCCTGTAACAAAGGAGCTGCTGCCACATGATGCACATCCTTGTACGCAGCAGTAGAGCTCACAGGCAAAGTGTGCAATCACATCCCCTTGCATTATCATAGTTACTTTTATATGCCATTAATTTCACTGAGCTGTTATCTCCAGAATTCATAGGCTCTGCCCCCAGAGCTGATGTCAGAGAGAGGAGAGAGAGATTAAATGACTTCCTCAGATAGACTGGCTGCCGCCTTCTGAGGACTTACCTGGCTATAAAAAGTAGAATGCTTTAACGCTCAGTGATTCTTTGTTCTCTTAGCTATCGAACTATGAATGTATTTTAGAAAAGTTAAGTTGGAACCTTAGATAATTTTACTAGAAAGGCCCAAGTTTTTGAAGATTTGTACAATGTGTCAAAATTCTGTTAGTAAAAGTGAAGAAATAAAATTACATTTCAAGTTTCTGGATCTCAAACAGCACAATCCAGTACCCAGTTATTGTACCCTTTTTGTCACCTATTGACCATAAAAGACTTATCAGCCAAGTGTAGGGAAGAAAGGTTATATTTTTTCATCAAAACAAAAAGAAGTACATTTTTGCATATGTTTTAGGCTCTGAGAAGGAAGCTACTGTCTTATTAAAGTTTAAAATAAATGCATTTTAATCCTTATTTTGATTACACTAGGACCTCTCTGTGTAAACAACTGACTTCAAGACACTAGGTGAGCTCGATACTGAACATAAGCTATTAAGCTCATTTTTATTATGTTCACCGTAGAAATACCATATGCAGTACTTCATCACTGGGTTAATACCATGTGAATGATTAAAAATGCTAGGAAAGAGCAACAACATTTCCTTCTTTAAGTTAAACTATTTTCTCTAAAAATGTGAAATTCTTACTGAATGTATTATCAAATAAGCCAGGGATTTAGGCCTTTTAGCACTGGTTAAGGAAAACCTTAATACAAAAATAATTAAAACAAAGAATAGCAGAATATTTCTGTCCTCATTCAACAGTAATGAAATTTATTTGAAATCAAAATCTCCTATTCTTCACTTTCTTGCTTATGTTATACTATTGTGCAGTCCCACTCCTGCAAGGCTTCCAAACTAGCACTATATTTGGTTATTCCTCCCTCCCAGCAAAAATATAAGATCAATCTATTCACAGAAGATTGAGACTAGTTGCAAACTGCTTTTGGGTGTAAAACAATTTTCATGGAAATCTGGTTTAAAATCTGTTTAAAAAAATATTTGTAAGATTCGCAGGTTGGATCCAAGGAAACAGGTGGCCAAGGTAATCTGCCAGGCCCTGCCAAATATCTCGGTGGCCCTATTTAAAAATCAATATAATTATGTCTTATAATTATCAAAGGATGGCAGCTGAAAGAAGTCATAACTTTCATCATGAAGCCCCATCCTATTCAGCTAGTATTTTGCAGTATCTGGATAACACAGCAGAATCATGAGCGTCCAAGGATGAGTTCATATAAATTCTATTTTCACAGAAACTTTCACAGAAAAGACAAGACCCTAAGATAGCAAGGTGCTTAAAAAAAAAAAAAAAAAAAAAAAAAAAAAAAATAAATTTTTTTTTTTAAATTTTTTTTTTTTTTATTTTTTTTTTTTTTTTTTTTTTTTTTTACATTTTATGTGGTATTACAGATTTTTATTTACTTTTTACATTTTCAAACATAAAAAATCCTCAACATAATTAAGTATTTTCAATTCCTTAAGGTATATACTTAATATTATTTTAAAAAATTCAGGACCCCAGGATTATATCAAATTTAATCTCCCAAGTCCCATGATTATTTTCCTTGATGAAATTCATTGACAAGATATTACTTACTTGATTTGTTTTGTTTCCGCTTAGGGCTGCCAATTGATGAGACAAATTCACTGTGAGCTGAGGGCCCGATACCATTACGATCTCTCCAGTTATCAGATTCACTACCACTTCCCAAATGTTCCCGACTGCCAGAACGTGAGAGAGACATTGATGAACCCTGCAAGAGACCACTAGGAAAATTACTGCAGAAACAGAAGAATTACACCGTGTTTTGACAGTTTGTTTCTCTGAAACAGTCTAGTTAAACATGACAGCTTTTCAACAATTTTAAATATGTTGCCTGCAGTTAAATATGCATTTTAGACAGAACTGCTGTTTTTGTAATAAGTTTAAGCAGAAGTTACTTTTTAAAAAAACACTAGCTTCATAGCAAAATGCTCTATATTCTTCCTTTTGTCACAAAAAAATTTCTATGGTCTCTTCCTCTCACACAGCTATCTACCTAGTATCTCTAGATAATCTACAAGTAGCCCAAATTACCTCAGTACCAATTACAGTCTATACATGAAATTTGACTGTTTACATTAATAAGTCAGATATTACCAACATTAACCAGCCAGTAGAATCTGAGATGCTGCAGTTATTTTCTGTTTCGGTATCTGGACTTGAATGGGATAAGGGCTGGTAAAGGTTGTTTTTTGTGTTTGTTTTGTTTTACAGTAGTCACAGTATACATGAACTATGCATGGGGTGAAGCCTGACTTGGGGAAAGGACACATTTCCACAAAGCTCCAGTTAAATCTTCTCTCGAGTTTATCTTTTACAGAGCTTCTCAGATATTAAAGAGTGTGACGAGTGAATGAGTTAATTGGAACTGTAGATGAGAACAAGAGCACAGCGAAAAGTAGAAGTGATAGGAATTATGTTATACTATTGTGCAGTCTCACTCCTGCACGGCTTCCGAACTAGCACTATATTTTGATTATTCCCACCAGCTTCACAAACCCTTTCTAACAAACAGCACAAAGGATCATGGGAGTTTAATAGAGCTATTCCTTGATACATTTAAAATGACAGAGGTTAACTGCCATCACTGGAAAGAAAAGTAGAACTATTTTCCAGGTGGATAAATTAGGCTGGTGGGCAATGTGGTAAATATGGAGTGAAAGAAGAGACATAATCCAAGTCTGTTTTTAAAAAATAAATCTATAATATGTCTGACCAAGGTGGTGATTACAAGTTGTGATACAACAAATTGTGAGCTAGCAATGCAGGGAAATACAACACAAAATAAAATATCACAGGGAGAAACAAATGTGACCAGTGAGCTTAATTTACAAATGCACTTCCCAAATGTTAGCACTGGATATCAAGACAATTGCTATTTACTGAAGAGCAGTTCTTCAGCATATCCCTTCTGGGCCATATCAAGAAAGAAAATGTAAGGAGTAAAGTGACCAGTAGTGCTTTCTGATATGAATAAAAAAGCCTTGAAAACTGCCAAAGGGAAACAGGGAATATATTACAAGAGATGTAGGACTTTTATTTTCCCCAGATGTTTGCATAACAGCACATACCAAACTGGGAACTGGAGTCATTGTGAAAATAAAAGTTTCGCAGTAGAAAGAGCAGAGGATGTGGTCTGTGCCTGGTCAGACTCCAAGTGACTAAGGCACAAAACCTTTTTCTTCTGGAATAATGTCTCTGCTAATAAACTTGTAGAACCAGTGAGCGTATAACGGTTTGGAGAAAATGGGAAACAGCTTAACAAATATACAAAAGATAAATCAGTCTGATAGCTGAGAAATAACATTAGCAGTATATTTTATCAGAAAATTGGCATTGAGTTTTGCTTTACATTTTTCTTCTTCTGTGTTTCTGGCTTACACATTCAATACTGCAAATCTACCACATGTATCTGAAAAACATGTTGCCTTTAGACATGCCAAAGGCGAAGCTCCATGCCATCCCTTTATTGTGGTTTAATATGTGTACTGCGCCCAAAAAAGTATGGGAAGATGTCTCCCAGATCAATCAAGTCCCTGCCCAAAAAGCCCACCTACCTAGAATTTAGACAACATGAATGAAAGACGAGGTAAGCTTTGGTAGGGCTGGGCAGGGTTACAACAGCAAAATGCAATGCAAAACAATGTCACAATTACTCCGATAATGGAGTTTAAGCAGAAGACAGAGCCTTCTCTGTGCAGCCTCTGACTTTAGGCCTTCTAATAAGCCCTCTGTGAAGTTTACAGCTGCTCTTTCCCAGCAGAGTCCTTAAGGGATGAGGTGCAACTCTCCTTGCCCAGGACTGAATCCCAGTGCAGCACCTCGCAGGGGCAAAAGAGAGAGCGAACTGCACCCCCTGGACTCACAAATGTCCCTCTACTGACCCTGAGAAAGCTATATTACAGTTTACTTTCATATTAAAGGAATTTTTTTTCTCGCAAAACATAGCAACCAACCTACGCTAGATTTCAATGAGTGGCGTAAGATACTGTTTCACTTTACTGATGCACTGACCCAAATCATCCTGCTCCTGTGTTGTTCTTAATTTGTTCCACAAAAGCAATTGTTGGGAACAGATTTTTTTTTTAAAATGAAGATTAACAATGGAATTCCCATTATTCTATGGATGGACTTGATATTCCCAGTATGCCTAAATACAAGGAGCTTTTTGCTGGAAGAGATAATGGAGTATCTTCAATCACTAATGCTGTTAAGAATCTCATTTACAAGATTACCTTTTACAAACATATAAAAACATCAAAGTTTAAGAAATACCTATGCAATTTACTGAAAACATATTTAAAATGCTCTGTAATTTTACATACTTCATATGTAGTTGTCATAGACGGCTTGTATGATACATGATTAGCTCTTCTTAGTTCCTTGATTGTTTCTGCAGGCATAGATTTGGAAAATCCAAGGCCACTCCATGTATTTGTTGGAGTTCTCACTTCTGTTACAACAGGCTTCTTTAACATAGCTTAAAAATACAAAGACAAAGATATTTATAAGCATTAAGCTCCAAGCATTCACAGATAAATGCATCTTTCAGGCCAAATACTGACATTCTGGACACAAATGGATTACATTAACCCACAGAACAATACATTCTCAGCATCTCAAACCCCCATAGGCCCTGATTCCCATCCTTTCTTAAACCACTGTAAGAGAGGAGTAAGTCCAGTGAAGCTAAAGAGTAGTTAACACTGTGGAAGGAAATGAAGAGAACCATGTTTAAAGAAAAAAGCAACCATTTTCCAAAAGTGGCAAATGAGTGCAATGTGCTTGTTAGAATTAGTCTGATACTAATTCATCCCCAAGGTTATTACAAGTACCAGAAGGTTTCAGATCTACAGTGTTACTAGCAGTCTACATACTACTAATAATGTAACTACCACGTAACTTCTGAATTTGTACTAATAATATTCTATAAACTGGTATCAAAATGTCTCCAAAATACATTTGACAGAAATACATTGAGTTCATTGTACTTATCAACTTTTCATTTTAGCTAAAAATATATAAAAACTGCAAAACTGAATCTTATAAAAATTCTTTCACCAGAGTACTGACAATCAGATGCATGTTAGAAGTCACTGTTTCTTCACATACCTTTGGTTGCTAATAGCTTCTTCTGTTCATAGTCAAATGCCTAAAAATTGAAGAGACACAAAATGTCTTAATTGCTGCTCTCACTAAATGTCAGTACACAGTACATAGCTCTTTCTCACAACAAAAGTTTTGATCACAGTCCATGAATTCATCTAGGAAGAATGTTAAGCACTGCACAACAGTGTAACAGTAGTCCAATGAAAGCCTGACATACATAAAACATTCATTCAAAACTAGCTAATTAGTACTGTAAATTCTCTCCCACTTTCACGTGAATAAAGTTGGAACAGTATGTGAAGTCTGCATAGGTAGTGTTTTTACAAGGCATTACCTGAGACCTTTTTTTCTAAATTGTCTGTTGACGAAGTATTTAAAACTCTAGAGGAAACAAGTCAATTATAATAGGAAAACACATAATTATCAACTACACTAAGTAGTATTTTTCCACACACAGTTCTTTGGACTATATCCTTTGCAGATCAGATTCTTTTCTATCTTCTTTTCCATCTTCTTTTTAAATTATCTTATTCATAAAAATATCGATGTAATACAGGAAAACATGTCATTATACTGCTCATTATAATGAGAATAATAAAAATGTGTAAATTTTTGGATGTTAATTCTTTAGTAAATTACACTTGTTCTTTCCATTACAGATCAGTAAATCAGTTCATACAAATATGCATTACAAAAAGGCATTCTTTCGCGGAGTCTGATTATTATAAGGGATATCTGATGTTGGGCAGGGCTTTGGAATGAGTCAAAGATTTATTTTTTCCCCTTGGAAGACTAGAACTTTGGTCATGGTGAAGGTGAATGCTTTGAATCTCAACCAGTGACTATCTATTGCCACAGAGGCGTACATAAAAGGCTCATCTATTGAGAGAAATTTACGAGCAGAACCATACTGGTATGACTATAGTGCTAACTTTATGCTAGTATAACCTCTGTGTGGACACACTTATTCTGGTACGAGAGCATTTTTCCATTATGCCTTATACCATTTTCAAAGTGAAATAAACTAAACTGGAAGAAGACACTCTTATTCTGGAATAAGAGAGTGTCCACACAGGGAGCTACACTACCATAACTATAACTGTATAATTATACCAGTATAGCTCTGCTGGTGACTGACCCTGTGCAGACAAACCCAAAACCACCGGCAGAACTTCACTAACAAATGTAAAGAAACAAATACATGTTGACATGTCTTATGAAGAGTCTCAAGTACTATGAACAAGATGTTTCTTCTCAAAGCCGTAACATTTTTACGTGTGTGTGCAGGCACAGACCCATAACCCACAACAAACGAGAGAGATTTAGCTTAGATATTTGGAAAATCTTTCTAACTATCAAGATAATTCATTATTGGAACAGATTATTTTGGGAGGTTGTACAATCCTTCTAACTGTAAGTTTTTAAGAACAGGTTAGACAAGCATCTGTAGAGATGGTCTACATATACTTAATTCTTACTCAGCAAGGGATATGTACTAGATGACCTCTTCATGTCTCTTCCAGACCTATATTTCCATGAAATGCTTATATTTGTATTACATTTATTCTCTTCTTTCATCAGAATTTTGAGAAGAATATTTATGAGGGTTTTTTTTTTTTGTTTAAATAGCAGGTTTTGTTGTTCTCTAATTTTTTCTTTGGAGTGCATATTCAGGAATGTGATTGGATAAATCCATTTAGATAGGAAAGTTCTATAAAAGTCACAAATGTATTCAATTGCCTATTTGAGAAGGTTGCATAATTCGCTATATCAAATCACATCACAAAATATCTAAAATCTACACAGAGTCAAAAAAGCTTAGAAACCTCACAAAGAAAATCTAAAAAGCATTTTATATACATATTGGTTTTGCTATTATCAGGCAACGCCTCTTATAATCAGCTGTTAACTGGATTCAGCCTAAAAGAACTGAGAAAAGGGTCGCAGAGAAGAAAGATAGTGCACAACTTCTGCACTTTCTCATATTCCTAGAAATAGTTTAATTTGTCTTTATGTAACATTAGATGTGAGCTCATGTTTATGCTTTACATTTCCAGTTTGAAAATGCACCATGTTGTGGGAGGAAATTGAAGGGGGTAACACTGTTTGATGCTTTCATCTACAACCCAAATATTGACAAAGTCATGTAGCCAGCCAAGCCAGTCACTTCATATCATTTGCACTGGACATTTATCAATACTAACAATTCACTATATTTGGGTATATTAATAGGTACCTGCATATTTACATATGATGACTGTGGACCAAGGCGCACTCTTTCTGAATTCTGTTGGGCAGCTGCGGCCCTCTCCGCTGCTCGTTCACTGCCAGGAGCTTTTTTATCAGCAACAGGACTTTCAGAAGCACTCAGCTCAGTATCAGAAAGCAATCTCTCTGTGGTGCTGGAAAAGTAAAGGCAGTTGTTTTTCAGAATTATCGGCAATGGCTTCAATTACTACTCTTTGTTTTAAGCAATGAACATTCAGTGCAATGAATAAATGAACTACTCTTCCTAGAAAGTTGGTAGTAAATCTGAAGAAAAACCAGTACACAAACATTACAATTTTAAGAGACATTTTCTAAGGTGTCAACTTTTCTTTTCAGACTTGTGTTGCTATGTTAACTAAAGATAATGTGTCTTCATGCTCACGTGTTTATTTTCCACGGCTACATGTTTTTCTGAGATTTCATTCCCCAGCAGATTCCATTTTTTCTCCAATTCAGATATTTTTATTGATCTATTTACTCTCAGAAGAATCAAAATTGAACTTGAAATCCCCTGAATTAACGAAAAAGAGAATTTCAAATGAAGCCTTAGAAAATGCTCCAGATTCCCTCTTCTCTCCAGAAAACCAAAATGCCTTGGACCTTATGGTGAATAAAGTGAATTGTGATTGGAATCAAAGCAAAGGAAAACCACCTATTTACAACTTCAGTTCCACTTACTTACGAAAGCATCTGGTATTATCAACATTTCTCTAGAAACTTCAGCTATAGTCTTCTGCTTACTTTGAGGACCATGAAAGCAATTGTGCTTTAGATTTCTAAAGAATACTAAATAAAGAAGGAACATAGACTGCCTGAATTCTGAATACTAAAAAACACTATTTATATTTGAAATTAGTAAGTCTAGATATTTGAATTTGATCAAGAAGAATGTTCTAGGAAGTTCCAAAGCAGTGTAACTAGAATGAGATATATATACACTGAGCCTACTGGGTGGAGACAACTATCATTGTTTTAGTCAAAATAAATAAGCTAACTGAGCAAATTAAAATTTAGGCTGAATGAAGAAATTATTTCTAGGGCTGTCAAGCGTATTGAAAAATTAATAGTGATTAATCGCGCTTTTAAACAATAATAGAACACCATTTATTTAAATATTTTTGGATATTTTCTACATTGTCAAATATATTCATTTCAATTACAACACAGAATACAAAGTGTACAGTGTTCACTTCATATTTATTTATTACAAATATTTGCACTGCAAAAAACAAAAGAAATATATTTTTCAATTCACCTAATACAAGTTGAACTTACAAATGTAGAATTATGTACAAACGAACCTGCATTCAAAAATGGAACAATGTAAAACTTTAGAGCCTACAAGTCCACTCAGTTCTTCTTGTTCAGCCAGTTGCTCAGACAAACAACTTTGGTTACAGTTAGCAGGAGATAATGCTGCTTGCTTTTTGTTTACAATACCACCTGAAAGGGAGAAAGAGCACGTGCATAGGCACGTGCATAGCACTGTCGTAGCCGGTGTCATAAGATATTTACATGCCTGATGTGCTAAAGATTCACATGTCCCTTGATGCTTCAACCATCATTCCAGAAGATGTGTGTCCATGCTGATGACGGGTTGTGCTCGATAATGATCCAAAGCAGTGTGGACTGATACATGTTCATTTTCATAATCTGAGTTAGATGCCACCAGCAAATGGTTTATTTTCTTTTTTGGTGGTTTAGGTTTTGTAGTTTCCACACAAGAGTGTTGCTCTTTTAAGACTTCTGAAAGCATGCTCCACACCTCACAGCTCTCAGATTTTGGAAGGCACTTCAGATTCTTAAACCTTGAGTCGAGTGCTGTAGCTATCTTTAGAAATTTCACATAGGTATCTTCTTTGCATTTTGTCAATTTTACAGTAAAACTGTTCTTAAGCGAACAACATGTGCTGAGTCATCATCTGAGACTGCTATAAGATGAAATATGTTTTACTTGCATTCTGCCATATAGCACAAGACACACAATTCTTCCCCAAGGAGTTCGGTCACCAATTTAATTAACACATTTTTTTTTTAACGAGCATCATCAGCATGTCCTCTGGAACAACGGCTGAAGCATGAAGAGGCATATAAATCTTTAACGCATCTGGCACGTAAATATCTTGCGATGCCAACTACAACAGTGTCATGTGAACACCTGTTCTCACTTTCAGGTGACATTGTAGTTAAGTGGGCAGCATTATCTCCCATAAATTTAAACAAAACTGTTTTTCTTACCGATTGGCTGAAAAAGATGTAGGACTGAGTGGACTTGTAGGCTGTAAAGTTTTACAGTGCTTTGTTTTTGAGTGCAGTGATGTAACAAAAAAATCCACCTATATTTGTAAGTTGCACTTTCACAACAAAGAGATTCCACTATAGTACTTGTTCAAGGTGAACTGAAAAATACTATTTTTTTTGTTTTCATTTTTACAGTGAAAATATTTATAATCAGAAATAATATAAAATGAGCAATGTACACTTTATACTCTGTGTTGTAACTGAAATAAATATAATTTAAAAAGCAGAAAAACATCCAAAATATTTAATAAATTTCAATTGGTATTCTATTGTTTAACAGCGCGATTAATTGCAATACATTTTTAATCGCAATTAATTTTTTTGAGTTAATCGTGAGAGTTAACTGTGATTAATCAACGGTGCTAATTATTTCCTAACAGTGAAGTCTATTATGACTAGCTTCTAAAAAGAAATGGTGGAAAAACCATGTAAGTAATTTAAAAATACACTGGAGAAAACACTAAACAATATACTGGTACCAAGGAATATTCCTGTATTGGAAAAATGATTAAAAGGTTTTTTCCATTGCTAATTTTTGGTATTTAAACTTTGTCTTTATTCAAGCTTTGAAAATGTAACCGTATTTCCAGAGGATTATTTTTCTCTGAGAAAACAAATCTCAAGCACTGTATTTGTCAGAGCAAATTAAAGTCAGCTATAAAAATCTACTGGTATTACAAAACACACAAAAAACATTACAGAGCTTTATGTACCAAAAGCTCCTCAGAGAAGCCAGTCTTGGAGAAAGCAAGAACTTCTGGTAGGCAGATGGAGAGGGAAGAATTCTTAATATTGTAAACATTTTTGTCATCTAACAACTTAAAGGGACTGTTATAAAACAGACAGTAGTTTATTAAATTTAATATGGTTAAAAAATTAGTCTGATTTAAACCAATTCTCCAATATTCATCAGTGACTAAACCACTCATCTCACCCCCAAAGAATAAGCTAAATATTATAGTCCATCTCTAAATTCTATGATTCTCTTCTAATTAATGTAACATACTGTAAGTGAGAGTTTTTGGTTCCTTGCAGTAATTCTACTGTTTGCCTCTTAGTACAGGACTGTTTGGAAGAACTCATCATTTGCTTCAGATCATTGGCATTTGCTGAATGTGATGGACTTCTTGGCATGCCCACTTCTACAAAAGCATCATTGCAGCCTACAAGACCAAGAAAAATGAGCTGTAAAATAAAACCCTTTCATATACCAATACCACTGCTGTACCATATATTTAGAAAATAAGTAGCAATAATTTGTATAGAATTAAAACTATTTCACATGAAAAGGCATATAAAAGACTAGCATTTAAGAATGTACTAATTTTCTCAAAGTTAGAAAGCACACAACACTTCATATATGCATAAAGAATTAGGAGCATACATTCACATAGTATGTATACTATAAAACTAAAGGGATATCTTTTCAGGTTATGTGGGATTTTAGCCATGTCACAGCAAATAATGTCAAAACTTATAACCTAAGGTTGAAAGTCACCAGAGATTTTGGATGAGTTCAGTTTCTGGGACCAGTCTGAAACACCTTAAGGGGAATGATTTTCAGAAGCTGGATACTCACCACTTTCTAAAAATCTGGAAGCTTTTAAGGTATTTTGAGCTGAGCAATCAAAAATTGAGGCATTCAAAAATCACCAATTACTATTTAAAATCTTAGGCCAAATGTCAAGTAGAATTTTTTTCCATTGGAAACTAGTATTGCTTTTGCAATGAACAACACACAAATATCTTGGGTTTAAATTCTCACTATATAAATATTTTTATTTTTTACTGGTGTATATAAATTTTAAGTCAAGTCACTATCAGGACGACCATGAACCTAACAAAAGAGAATACACTAGCTTTGTGTGATGTCAGTATTCACTAGAGAGAAAGTAGCCTGTCCCCACAATCTTGTTTAATAGCGTCTTTTTTAAAGAGTGGATTTTTTTTAAAAATGGAAAGTTACTATATTAATTTGTAAGAGCTAACGAATAAAATCAATTAAATCATTGAAACAGTAACATCGGACTGGCCAGGATCTCTTGGGTCACCAAGTCCAGTCTCTGTCCCCCACCACTATCGCAAGTAACCCTGTCCTATAATCCTTGTCATGAATTTATCAAGTTCCATCTTAACACTAGTTAGGTTGCTCACTCCCCCCTACTACTATTGGAATTCTGTTCCAGAACCCCACTCCACTGATTGTTATAAACCATTTAATTTCCAGCTTAAATTTATTTACGGCCAGTTTATACATATTTGTTCTTGTGCCAATATTTTCTGTTAGCTTAAATAGCTATTCTCCCTTCTCCTACTATTTGCCCTGTAGAAGTAGGAGTCATATCCTATTCTCCCTTCTCCTACTATTTGCCCGGGAAGAAAGAGCAGTCATATCCCATCAGCCTTTGTTTTGGTAGGCTAAACAAGAAAAGCCTTTTTATTCTCCTCTCTTAAGGTAGGCTCTCCATTCCCTGATCATCCCACATGTTTCTGTCTGAACTTATCCTTGTTGAATAGGCTTGACTGGAATTGTACACAGCATTTCAAAAGAGGTTTCACCAGGCCCTCACACAAAAGAAGTTCCATGATTCAATGTCCGTTAGGCCTCGTCTACACAACAGTTTTAGTAATGGTTGAACTATGTAGGTTAAGGGGATGAGTTTTAACTGTGATAGTTATATCTGTGCATGGATGCAATTATACTACTACAAAATGTGATTATACCAAAATAGCTTACTCCCCTTCCCATGTGGGAATTAACTACGTATGGTGCAAACCAATTTATACCGTTCTAGCTGCATCCACACTAGCTTTAACTACCGGTATAGTTAAAATGGGCAACTATTGCTTGCAGACAAAACGTAATCCATTGGACAACATATATTTGGTGGGGGGACACGCTTTCCTCCAGTGTGGCTGAGAATAAAACGCTGACACAAAAATTAATTTTACCTTTCACAATTTGCCTGTACAATACACAAACACTGTCAAACTAATACCATTACTAGCCAGACGAACACAGGTCAAATGCCAAAACTTACCTTCCGCTGTATTTGACTTGGTGGTCACTTGTTCTGAGGTGCTATGACTATTTGTCTGCCTTGATGAATCACTGTGGTTTGTGTTCAGCACATTTTCTCCTAGTGATGAGGCAGATAGTGCAGCATACTTGATATTTGATGTCTGAAAATATTACAAGAACATGTTTAAATAAATCTTGGTTTCTGACCACCATTTCTTGCCAGGCAGAAGATTCTTATTTGTATCTAGGAGGGATAATTTGACTTAATGTTTTTCAAGTTACATTTTACGAGCATTTTTATTACAATTTGCAATAAATGATCTTAAGGAGTCACAACACATGAAAGCAATCAGTTTTTTTTCCTAGAGTTTTTCTGAGGAAGATCAATGCAAACCGAGATCATCTTGACCAGACTGAACACCATGCCTGTAAGCAGTGCGGCGACTCACCCTGCTGGTGCCTCCTGCTGGTTGTGCGGGGAATCAGCTCACCAGCCTCCGGAGCGCCCTCTGCAGCCTGTAGTCCCGCTTCGAATCGGCCCCGTGTCACTCCCAGACCCCGGTGCCCTCTCACCTGGGGTGCTGCACCCCTGCAGTACCCCCACAGATCTCAGGGTCTCCCCTCCCTGGGGAACCCTACTTCCTACCCCCACCTTGCCTTAGTCTAGGCAACTGCCTGTCACCACTTACCCCCATTCACTGGGGCAGACTGCAGTATCATTGCCAGTCATCACCGGCAAAGGGGGTTGGACCTGCTGCCTCTGCCTTCCCCTGGGGCTGCCCTCAGCACACGCCCCCCCCCGTACCTAGTTGGCCATAGACTAGACACCGCAGCCTGTGGGGTTTCCAGGTCAGAGCTCCACAGCTCCTCTGTCCTTTCCCCAGGCCTGCCCTACTCCCGGTACCCTGCTTAGCTCCAGCAGTCAGGTCCTCCCTCTCCAAAGGCTGGAGAGAGACTGTTTGCTTCCAGCCCTCTGCCCTCTTATAAGGGTCAGCAGGGCCCTAATTGCCTTGGCCACAGTGGTGCTCAGCTACCCAGTCAGCTGCCCACAGCTGTCTTTAATCCCTTTCACCACTTCAGCCTTCTCCCAGGGCTGTTTTAAGCCCTTCTGAACAGGAGCGGGTGGTCACCCCACTACAATGCCACTTACTTTTACATGACCGTTTAAAGAAGTTGAACCTTTTTTGTTCTCCGATTGCATGCCATTGACATGAATGTCAACGGGAGTCAAGCCAGGTGGGGGAGATGGAGTATTCTGACTATAATTAGGCACTCCAGATAGTAGAATACTAGTTAAAGCGGCTTGGGCAGTAGATGGTATCATCAGATGTGGTATAGCAGAAAAACCTGTAACAAAAAATGAAGTCATGTTCTGGTTCACTGACAAGTTGAGTACATCAGGCTGAATAAAAGCTGAATTTTATATATAGGGGAGTCTCATCTTATACCGGGATTAGGTTCTAATGTCAGTGCTCAAGGTGAAGATCGCATGTAGTCAAACGCTCATTGAGTGGAACGGCAGGCGGAATTGCCCACACTACAGGTACAGTATTTAAATTGTTATTTTCCTCTTCTTTTTTTTTTGCCGAGCGCATATAGTTGAATTTGCACATGTTAAATGCGCCTATGATGCAACTCCACTGTAAAATCTTTGAATTACAATTATGCTTAAAATGACCAATAAAATCCAGAATCAGAAAGGTAGCCGTGTTAGTCTGGATTTGCAGAAGCGAGAAAGAGTCCTGTGGCACCTTAAAGATTATTAAAAGTATTGAAGCATAAGCTTTCGTAGGCTAGTACCCACTTCGTCGGATGCATGCAGTGGAAATATCCAGAGGCAGGTATAAATAAGAAGGCAAGAACCAGGTTAGAGATAACAAGGTTAGTTCAATCAATAAAATCCAATTATTTAATGCACTATCCAACACTTTGGATAAGACATTTTTCCCATTAAAAATAAGAACTATGAAGTTGCATGTGACATTATAAAAACACAATTATGCTAGTTTAAAAATTGTCATATTTGGATATTTATGCATTTACAAGAAAATACACTGAAGAATTATTTCCTTCTCTGAGAGTTTAAAGAATGAATGGGTCTGTCTTTTTCAGTTTTCTTTCTAATGACAAATTAAGAACTAATTTCATTTCTATTTAACTTATACTGACCTGTGGCACTTGTGTTGGCAAGAGATGTTGCCCATAACGTAGGGCTAGGTGTGCCAGAACTTGGGCTCTGTAGAGGACTAACAGAACTATTAAGGGCATTCAAGAGAGAGTTTGGAGCAGCAGAGGTGTTGACAGATAAGGCAGTAGGACCTAAGAGACCTGTCAAAACAATTATATCCATTATGCATTTGCTTATACAGGAACTGTAAAGAACATTTTTAAAAGCTTATATTAAGTGTTGGTGTTGATTTTTAAAATACTTTAAAAAATTGTACTGCTATTTCTGCTGAGAGAGCATACACACAAATTAGGACAGGGATTTTTGAAGTGTGCACATGCAAATGGGGCAAGAGGAATTACCAAAAACCAGTGGCTGCTAGGACCTGCAAGAGTAATCTAAACAAAAGGAAGGCGAATCTTTGCTCCTTCTATCAATTTGGCTCCCACCACTACAGTACTGAAGTGCCTCTGCATGCTGCTCATACAGCCACCAAAAGCAGCTTCTACACTTTTCCCTTTCATGTCTCTCCACGATTTCCGGGAAGCATTGCTTAAGGGTGATAAGGGGGTAACAGCTACTTTATAGCCCTCCTCTCAGCCAGCTCTTCACTTTCTTTAAGCTGTGCCTTCCTTGGAGCACAGGGTGGTGCAAGTGTGGAGGAGGAAGGAGAGAGGAAGTGGCATATCCTCACCTGGCAATATCATGCTGTCTCCCTCCATTAGCAAACCTCATCACCCCTAAAAACGCACAACCCCATCCAACGTCCACAACTTATCCACAAAACTCCCCACATTTTATAAATGTGTAAAATGCTGGTATCATGGATGAGGAGCATGGTATCAAAATGTAAACAGATGGCACAAGCCAAGAGTCCAAGACACAAGCATGGATTCTGGGATACAACCATAAAGGATTGCTGGATTGTGAGTCAAACAAATATATGGCTTGTTTGACCCTTTTCCTGTCAGTGATGGTCATGCATGAAGAAGGATTGTGAACCCAAGTACGATGGAAAATATATAATACATCTATACATAAGCTTATATATATTTTTGGTGAACAAAGAGATCAAACAGCTATAGCTTTTAAACACAAAACGCTAATTCCTTCCTGGATTATTCATGGCACAATCATTCTCTTCTAGTAAGAAATAGAAAATATAAACACTCCTGTCTTAGGTTTTATACTGACAGACAAGTGCCAATAACGTATGAGTGACGAAATAGTTGTTTGCAGTGTTGTTGTAGCCATGTCAATCCCAAAGTATTAGAGACATATGGTGGTTGAGGTGATATCTTGTATTAGACCAAGAGAAGTTAGTAACATAAAAGATATTACATCATCCACCCTATCTCTGAAGAAACAGTGTCATTCAATATTTAGTTACTACAGTAAGAAACAAATATTACTTCTACCTCAAGATAACCTTTAAGTAATTTAAATGACAAATTACCTACATGTAGTCAAGGACTCTTTTCCTTGTTCACCCACTTAAGTTTCTATTTGAGAAGTCAAATAATGCGTCCAGGAGTAAGGGGGTTCATTTGGATAAGGGTTTTTCTGAAATTCATAAATGGGCTGCCTCACTTGTCTTATAATCTCTCTCTCACATATTACCCTACCCCAAAAGGAATACCTCCCTACCCGTTCAATTTAATGTATTAAGAGTTTAGTTTTCAAGTATCTAAACTTCTCCATCTTTCAGAGGATACCCAAACAATTCCCACTACCCATTACTAAAATATTGGAGGATGCTCTATAATGACAAATACTCCTGAAATGTCAGGGGAGGGCCTTGACTTTCCCAACAGCTAATGCTACTCATAATTCAAAAGTATAGCTGGTCCTGTACTTCACAGTACGTGTGAACTGTGTTTCAAACACTCTAAAGCAAGAGTAAAGTATATACCAAGTCCAGTGAGTCCTAACCCTGCTGAGGGCAAGATGTCCAAACCAGGACAGGAGAGGCCAACAGGGCATGAGATTGTAGATGGATTTGCTGCTATGGTGACTCCATTACTTTCAAGTCCCAGGAGACGTTTCCTTGCCTCATACATATTTAAGGCATTTCGTTCGACACTTTTTACAATCACAGACTGCAAAAAAGAAATGAAACATTGATATGAAGGTATAAATTCATGAAAACACAAATCTTACAATAGTGCTTCAGAGCCACAGTCTTGATCTACATTGAAAAGTTATGTCAGCAGAGCTATCCTGGTCAGAGATATGAAAAACCACACCAGTGACCGATGTAGCTATGCCGATAAAACCTCCAGAGTAGATGCTGGTATGTCAATGGAAGAGGGCTTCTGTCAACATAGCTAATTTCATTTGGGGAGGTGGCTGTTCCTACACCAATAGATAAACCCCCTTCTCTGTCAGTGCTTGGCTGCTTCTACACTATGGAGCTATGCCAGAACAATTATGCCAATACAGTCTACAAACAATGTAGAGATACCTCCAGTAAAGTCAGAGCACAACATAAAATAGCAGAAACACAATAACCATTAGTGATTATTCAGGCATTCAGCAGCTTGTGGCAAGGTTAGAACTTAATGTTTTTGTTCACCTTTAAAAGTGAAAACAGCCTGTCCCAGGAATACTGTGCATTTTTTAAATTAAATGAAGCTAATAAAGTTAGGAAGGATAATTATGGCCTGACTATGATGACGGAATGGTTCTAACACCTACTGTAAGCATCCAAGCTCTATAGAGGGTAGCCAAGAGAGATGGTTGTTAGATATAAAAGTCTCATGTTTGCTTCCCTTACATTTACAAGAAACATGCTTCATGCAATAAACAAAAAACATGTTTTTGTTTTTTTTTTCAATTTGCAGTAAATGTTATCTATTTAAGTCAATATATGAGCCTAGGAATATGAAATGAAAATGGTTATTCCCTTTTATAGCTTGACATTTTCCTACATTTAGAATCAAAACTGCTGATATAATGGAATGTTTTTCATCTGACATTTTACAGTTTGTTTGCCAAACATCTATATATAATGGATTGGACAAGGATCTGAAACTGATGAACAGGTTTAAGGACAGGTGTCCTCAGTTTAAAAGGATTAATTTTTCAACCATTACACTCATTACCTGCTGCAAAAAATTATATAACTAAGACTTCTCTTTTGCCAGAATAGAACAGAATCAGGATAGAACTAGAGATTGTTAAAAATAACAGGGAGCTGTGTGACTTAAGATTTGATCCAGTAAACCAACTCAAGAGCAGTTTTACTTGTGACTACTTACATTATCTTCTACTAAGGGTTTATAGGATCAGTCAGTTAGACAAACCAGATGATCCAAATTTCATCAAATATTTAATACAAAAAAACTGCTGTAGAACAGCTAGTTTAGTATGGAACATTCAACCTAAAGACATTTTTGTCGTGTTTGTAATTCATTGTAAAAAAAGCATTTTGATTGGAAACTACTCCTCAGCTTAAAGCTAATGAGCCAAATTTTGCTCTTAATGTGCACAGCTTCACTGAAAGCAAAGGGTGGCACTTCCTTGAACAGAACAGAATTTGATTGTGTCATTAGTGAAGTACCAAAGTGAAGACAAAAGAGTGAATAGCTCTTTTAAATGCAATATCCAGGAATGAAGTGTTCAGTATTTCATATAGCATTATGGGGGTTTTGTGTACAAAGAACATACCTCAGAGTTTGCAAAAATATGTTAGGTTTTCACCAACCTTGCTTGGTTGTTTTGGCTTTGGTTTAATGCTGATGAAGACATCTAATTGTTCCATTAGTTGAGTTATAATCTGTGGTTCTATTTCAATTTCTTCCTTCATATCAAACATCAGCACAAGAGGAAGGCAACCCTGGAAAGTTAAATCCAAATTATCGAGTACCCTTGTGCCAAATACAATGCTGGCTAAAATACAACAGTCACCATTTCCTGTTCTATGTAGCTCAAGATCTTAGCAAATCTGACTGAAATAGTGAGAATGAAATTTTACAAGATCAGTGTTACTTCCCACAACACCAACACTCAGAGAGCTTGACAGCTTGAGTATGCGATGGTTTGTTGAGTAAGAATCTCATCTCATAGTGAACAAAGATTTAACTCATATGTTTATACACATTCACTACTCAAAATTAAGGATGTTGGAAGGATCGACTTTTCTAAGTATGTACTGTCTAATTGCCACAAACTATTGTTAAGAGAATAGTTAGCAGTACCAATATTTGGTCATATTGTTAATCTTATCATATTTGGAATGATAGGAAAAAAGAATGCTATAATTGTGAAAAAGAAAATCCCTCTGGATTGTAAAATCTTTAACAACATTTCCCTTTGCCTCACCACTGAGTAGCTAAATCTGTATTTTCAGAGATTAAGCTGCAACACTTTTGAAATTTAAGAGGTTTTACAATCTGACAACACTGGTACGAGAAAACTATTATTATCATGTAGAGAGTAGCAGATGCATGCTGCACACTGTGCAAAAAAGGGAAAGAAAACATGATTCTTCACCCCAACAATATCAGTTCTGCATAATCTCACATTTATATTTTCTTTCCAAAGGGTTTCAAAGTCTCCAAGAATCACTTCATCCACCAAGCAGTGCAATCAGGAAAAACAACAGCAGTTCAACTGTGTAAAACCACACTACCCAGAGCAGTTTAGAGTAGAACGTCAAGGCAGAGGTGGGAAGCCAAGCCACTTATTTAGGTGTATAATTATGGAGAGCACTTTCTGAAAATCTTGGCCATAGTATTTTGTCATATTTGACTATTTTGCTTTACTACCTTTGCACCCTTTGTTTCCCTGAAACCTAGCCCTTCGGTTATGAAAATAATATTTTGGTAGCTGGTAGGTGCCCAGCACTTTTGAAACATCTGACTAATCACATAGGTGCTTGAATATGGACTTTGCAGCCTGATTTTAGGCACCCTTTTAAAAAAAAGTAAAAAAAAAAGAAACCTTGGCACATTTAATTTTTTTTAAAGAGACAATATTCAGATAACTAACCGAATGTAGAAAATACCCTCCAAGTTCACCGAAGTTCAAATGAGAGATCGGGAGAAATGAAAAGCAGATAAGAGAGCTTCAAAAATAATAATGGCAAGATGATCAAAAGTTACCGGTTAGTCCACAAAACCAATTAAGGCTTAAGCAAAAAGAAAACCATACTATTTTAGGTTTATACTGAATCATATTATACTTGGATTTTCCAACAGCTTTTGTTAAGCCAAAAATGTAATTATTCAATAAACATTTGAATAAACAAATTCAGCTAACAGACAAGAAAACAAAACAGCCCAAAATTGAAATTTTACAATCTGGAAGTAAGTTTTAATAAGCATGTAACATGATTTGGTGGCTGGACTGTAGTTTTGTTACGTTTAGAACACCTGGGGGATGGCATTGGAAAAAAGGAAAAAGAGCAAATATGCCCAACCAGAAAGAAGCCAATGCTAAATGGGGAGGTTTTTTTCCCTCCCCTAAAAAAAGGGAGGCTTTTTCATGGCCCAGAAGTGTTCTTTGAGGGAGATTAAAGAAACAAAGCTAATTTTTCAATATGGAAAATAAATACTCTAATATTATGAGCTAATGGATCATAAAATTATTTTATGCAGTCCTTGAAATTAAGTTTCTTGATCTACTGATTAGTTATACTAAATACTGAGAAAAAGACAGATGAACAGGAAAAACCAAACAAAACAACATGCTGAGCTTTTATCTGCTGACTTCTTTAAAAAAACAAACAAGACAACTCTCTCAGCTCAGGATAGCAATAAGTTTTTATTTTGAGTCACAATGTACAGTTGTTTTCCTTTTATGATTTGCCATTTACCACTTTCTCATATGGACATAAAGATCAAAATGTGTAAGCTAGTGGCAAAGTGATGTAGTTCTCTGATCAGCACACATCTGGAACATGGAAGGTTTTCCAAGTCAGAATTTCAGGATGCCTGCAATTTATATATCAATATAAATCATGGCCTTTTGGTGAGTAAATTTGTGTAAAACTTGTGTTAATGTCAGGTTTATATTAACATTTACATTTAAGAATAATGCAAATTAACTTTTAATAAATAAAATGTATGCATCGTATAAAAAGGAATGTAATATATGTTATATTAAAATCTTGTTTGACATGTGTGTGTCTCATTAAATAATTAGTACATTTGACACATATGGGCATCAATAGAAGTAATTTGTTTATATCCACAATATTAGTTTGTCAATTTCATTTTCTGTGTGGTGAATTGCTTTTAAAAGTTATCAGTTTTACTGTGTAGTTTATCTAATCTTTATAGCCTAAAACAGGGGTAAGCAAACATTTTGGCCCGAGGGCCACATTGGGGTTCAAAATTGTACGGAGGACCGGGTAGAGAAGGCTGTGCCTCCCAAAACTGCCTGGCCCCGCCCCCTATCTGGCCCTCACCCACTTACCACCCCAATTGCTCTCTCAGGACTCACGACCCATCGAACCCCCCCTGCTTCTTGTCCCCTGACCACTCCCTCCAGAGACCCCCCTGCCTAACTGCCCCCCCAGGATCCCGCCTACCCAACCCCCTTTTTTCCCTGTCCCCTGATTGCCCTGACCCCTATCCACACTCCCACCCTTTGACAGACCTCAGGAATCCCTGACTGCCCCCTCAAGAGACCCTCCCACCCCTAACTATCCCCCCGGGACCCCACCCCTACTCCCTCTCCCCTGACTGCCCCCACCCCTTATCCAACCCCTCAGCCCCAGCCCTCTTACCATAAGACTCCTAGCAGTGTGTTTGGTTCTGTGTGAAGCCAGACATGCTTCCCCATGGGAGCGTGCAGCCCCACCTACCAGAGCGCTGTGAGCATGGTGGTGGTGTTCCCCCGGGGAGGGAGGAGAATGTCTACGCTGCTGCGCAGGAGCGCACAGCCACAGCTCCCAGAGTGCTGCACACGCGGCACCATGGCTCTTGGGGAACGGGGAGCATGTCCGGCTCTGTGTGGAGCCAAACATGCTGCCCTGCGGGAACACGCAGCACCAGCCCCCAGAATGCTGCGCACGCAGGGACATGGCTCCAGTAGAGGGGCCAGCAGCTTGCCACGCTCGGCCAGGCGCTCCGGCCCAGGAGAGTGGGGCAGGCGGCTTGCCACGCTCCAGCCTGGTGTCCTGGCTGGAGCTTGCAGGCTGTAGTTTGCCCACCCCTGGCCTAAAAGAAACATACATATCACCTACTTGAAAGGGTTGAGCATACTGATCTTCTGAGGCTTTTGGAATAGTATATCACAAGTCCTCTCTCAAAATTTGGTCTCTTTCACTAGTGTTACAGTATCATGCACTGACTAGCACTTCAATAGTTCACAGGAAGCTTGCATAGGTTACCTGTTTTGTATTTTTTGATTTTAGGGAGCCATGTAAAATTTGCTTATAGAAACTGTCAAGCTCAGATAAATGGCTACATGGGAAAACACACCGTTGTATATTTTGCCCTCAAATCTATTATTACAGAAGTCAAGAGATAGTTTCTGCACCTATTTGGCCTGCTTCCAGGAAAGATGGAAGGAGCCAATAATAAATCTGACTATAGCTAGACAACTTCTGGTACCACAAAAGTAAAAAAAATATAGAAATTTGAGTCCACTGAAAGGAGACAAAAAACTCTGTGCTGAAATTTATTTTAGAAGATCCAATGAATGAATGCAGCTATTTATGCCATTCAGCTGATCAGGTTAAATAAAGTAGTTAAAAACTTAAGTTAATAAATATCGCTTGGTCCTAATTTTTAATCTATGTATACACACATACATATATTTAGTTAGTTTCTCCTTTTAAAAGAATATGTTCAGTTTTGTCATATCACCTTGAAAATACAGGGACTCAAGCATACTTTAAAAATGTCCATTCATTTTTTATAACTTTTGCTTTAAAAAACATGTTATAACTACAAAATTGGTAACATGAGTAAATATTTTGAAACATAGGGAATGATGCTAAATTGGACAAACTAAATCTCAATTTGTTCCTCAGTTTAGGTCAGTATACTACTTAAGGACTAATAGAATTCCTGTAGCTCTGAGCATCACAAAAATTACTGGTGTTTTACCACCAGAGAGAGTTGAATTTTGCAATATTCTAAAAACTTTTCAATAGTTTCTGATCTTTCTTTCCTCCATGCAGCAATGGGTATTTGAATACTTATTTGTTATTCTTATTTATGTTTTGGGCACTACTGTCTCCCCTATCTTTTCCAGCTTGAATGACAATGGGAATAGCATACATAGAATAGCTGTCTCTCAATATTTATAAACATCTCTATTCAGGAATCAATACACTATTACATTATATTATTTGTAATATAGATAAAAGTGTACGTATACACACGTGTTCTCTCTAGACATTCTCTCTTCCAGTGCAGATGGAGTGTGTATGTTGAGGTGGTAAAAGAAGGGAGAACAGCTCAAAACAGTACAGATATGGAGTTTTAGAAGTTGGTAATAAGGACTTGCAACACTTATGTCTCTATAATAAACTTCATTTTTGATTTTTATTAATGTGTTGCATATATTTATCTAGTGCAAAGAGGTTACATCTACAAGTGATAGTCCTATATTTTCTGTAGGTTAGTCTTGATCATATGGTTATTTTATTTGTCACGTGAGATATAAAACTCCAATCATAATGCACCCAGTCTTGGCAGTAACAGCTCTAGATCATACCCTATGTCTCTCCTAGAAGCCTTTATTAAACACAGAAACTGTGACTAACGTAAAGATAAAGCACACTATACTAAAGATTATGCTTACTATGAAGAGCTCACATTCAAGCCTTAAAACAAACTCACTAGTGATACCTGTAACTAATTGTAAAATTTGAAAACATTAAGCAAACAGTGGCTAAAGAGACTGTGATGATATGGCTAGTTGAATCAGTTATTGCGTTTTAAAAAACCTAGCTCATTTTATTCTCAGTGAGGTGAAACACAAATATGCCACTTGCAGAAATAATGACCAGTTACAAAAACACCTTCACCTAATATCTATTAATTACTTTAAATCCCAGTGTGTCACCGTATCAGAGTTCTATATCAGCCCTAAACCCCAATTGTCACTGTTATGAGACTAATATTGTTGTTAGTATTACAAGACCCCTACAGGCTGCAGTCAGCGCACTAAAGGCTCATTAAGATAATACCTGTAAAAACAAAAAAAAATATCCCCCCAAAATGGTTAGCTTTGCTAAAGAAATAGTACTATTAATCAGAACTGGCCAGAGCTCAGGGAGATTCAGTTTGCAAGGGATATTGTTATTCACAATATTGCTTTTGTTCTGATCTTGAAAAAAAAAATCCTGATGAACCAGAGATCCCCAATAATTATGCTTAAAGAACACTGACATATGGTGTTCCTGAAACAAAAGAGGAAATTAACATTCCTATCAATTTCACTTAGGTGCTCCATAATAGTAAGCCTGATTGGGTTCTCAGGGTTGCTAGGCTCCCTCCCCTCCAGCCAGAGAGTTCCAGCTCCAGGCAGTACACTCCCAAGGATGCTGCTATGGTGCATGGAGTTTAGCAGCCCCCAGAGTCCTGTCAGTAACCATGGCTCCTCCTGTGGAGTAGAAAGCCCGCCACCTGCAGACTCCTGGTTGCAGGGGGTGGTAGGCTCCATGTCTCAGTGTTGGGAGCTTGCCACCCTCCTGAGCCGCAATAGAAACCTGCCTGTTTCTTGGTGTGTAATGGATTCAGAACAAAATGTTTTGGTCCAGCAAACTGGCATTTTCCAAAGACACTATGTTTCACTGGTAAATTCCTGACAGTTCTGCTGTTAATATAGTCGACAAAACTAAAAAATCTGGAACCTGCTAGGATGTAAGCAAGTGTCTCCAATGTTTCTGAGCAGCTGTAGTTCCAAGGAAACCTGCCCTAAAAAGATCATTTGGTCCAGACATATGCCAAGCAACCTCTCACTGGCTTCAGAAAAGCTGCCCACTTACCGCACTAACAAAAAGATGGGGGGAAAAAATGGTGGTTGGACATGGAAGAAAACAACTACTTATCTTAATTTCTGCCTTCTAATCAGTAACATCACCATTCAAATTATAACCAAATGTAATTACCGTATATACTTGTTTTGTTTACCTGGAGCACCCAGAGGCAGGAAGCCCTTCAGCAACCTGTAGCCACGGTTCACTGTTCCCTGCCAATGGCGGATACTTCCCCCAGCTCCCATTGGCTGGGAACGGTGAACCGCAGTAACAGGAAGCTGAGGGGTTCCATGCCCGAGGGAGCTCCAGGTAAACAAAATGACAATGTATTAGATATTCAATTCAATCATTCCATAGAGTTTAAAATCATCAAATTTTGGTGTAGACCCGTTCATAAGCCAACCCCTGCTCTTTGATGCTTCACGTTTTTACCAAAAAATATTCAATTTACAAACGAGTATATATGGTATGTCATTCATATTGACACTTTCATCGTGATAGTGTTGAACACATTTATTGATAAAATCAGATAAGACAACTACAGTTCATAGAAACTATTTCATAATACACACTATCAAAATAAGAGCTCTCATCTCAATCAGTATTCTGTTACGTAAATAAATAATATTTCTTCTCCTCCAATACAGAAAGTGATTTGCATTTGGATGATAAATACACAAGAACTGGTGGTATTTTCCTTTAGTTATTTGACATTTTTCATAAAAACGTCACTGAAATATTTACCATGAGATATTGTCTGGCAAGGCAGACTGACTCAATAGTGCCCTGGAGGTAGACAGTGGATTTCTTTTGTGGGTTACTGGGGTCAGGGAAGTGGATCTGAGCACCAGTTCTCTGCATGATATGTTTGATGTTACTGCCATTTCGACCCATCATAAAGAGATGATGCTGTGCTGCAATATCTAGCTGTGTGCTCACAGGGATTGCAGAGGCCAGACTACCAGCCAGGTGTTCCAGAAGCATGGCTGTTCCTTCCTACGGACAAACAGGAGAAAATACATTAGAGAGAAACAACCAAAACTGCACAGTGGTGGATACAAATTAAGAATTTCATCAGACTACATTTGTTTTAGATGCCACACATTTCATATTCAAGAATAAGTAAGCAGCAACATACAAAGGATTTACTAATGTTTAAAAAAAAGCAGTATACAATTTTATTGAAAATCAAGTTAACCTGTAATTCACAAAGAGTTGGACTGTACCTAACTTACCTTGAACTGCATCTGAACTCCACTGAACTCAAAGGAAGTTAGATGTGTTGGAAAATCACACTGGGTACCTTCTGTATCTTTAGGCACTTAAATACCTTTAAAAATCTGGCCTTTAATGTTTGGCCTCAGTCCTGCCCCTGGTTCCACAGATGGAACCTGTGCCCACATGCAGTCACACTGATGTCAACAGGGGTACCTCTGAACAAATCTAGTTACAAGATTTGACCCTTGTTTTGGTATATGACACCCTAATTGACTTGAGACCTGCCTACTTGATACCATCCTTCTCTCTCTGTACCATACTGCCACAGCTGTCATCTACACAAGGACTTAAGCTGGCACTCCCTTCCTTTTAAGTTAAAAGTCTGTTCACAATGTGTCTTGAGTGACTGGCCCCTTCAATGTCTTGTGAATTCACTCTTTTCCCGCTTTGTCTGAAATAGCCCAAATGTGTGTGCCTCTAAGGCGTATTGCAAGTCCACTTATTTAAACAGCCATTTGGGAGGGCTCAGGTATGTGGGGGTTAAGATTTGGCTTGTTCATTGGTTTACATTTTATGCTTACTTGCGGTTTTTGGTGGTAGGTGAGATTGGCTCCTGCTCTGGTATAGCTGTTTTTAATTTTGGTTTGTGATATTAACCATTTCTCAGAGTGCCTAAAGCCTGGGTAAGGTCTGTGATATATTTAAAATTTAAACTGAAGTAAATATATAAAATTAGGTTGCAAACTGAAAATCTTTTTCTGTACATACGGCAAATTCTATTTTATAAAAAGCCCCAACACCCTAAAACATTTAAGTTTAGTGCATCCAAATTGTTAAAAGCTATAATAATAAATGCCTTCCTGATCAACCAGCGTATTGCAAAAATACACCATTTAAGCAACTAAGTTTTTACACATTTAGGCTATCTGGTATAACTTCCGTTAAATGTATTACCTTCACAGCACTAGTATTATTCTGTGACCCTCTGACAATGACAGTAGCACCGTACATTCGAGAACGTTGTTTAAAGGAAACGGAAATGTTATAAGTTTGTGATATATGCTGAATCGTGGGAGAATTAGGATCTGGGATGGGTTGGAGAATTCCAGCTATGGGTAATTCAAACATAAGTACCAAAGGAAGCAGCTCCTAGAGTGAGATGAGAAAAAAAAAATCACAGCACGTATCTGAAGCACAATTACATTTACTCAGACTACTTTAATAAAAATTCTGAATTTTCTGTCACTCCGATAACATTTAGAATATCTACGTCTCCCTGAGCTTTTTGTAAGGAAACTTAAATGTGTTGACATCATCCAAGGCAAGTTGTTTGCTGTCACAAACAAATGGAAAAAAATGCATTACCCTACTACGGAAAAAGTGTGAATGTCATACATTGTTAGAAATATTGCAAAAAAGCCACAGGTTTCTGCAAATAAAGAAAGCCAAAAAACAAAAAAAAAAGGCATGGCACTCCCATACTCTTCTATACTTACATACCATATATTGAACTACATTTGTGAAAATTCATGCAGGGATCTTGCTCCTTAGGGGGATGGTTGGGTTTAGAAAAACAATGATTTTTTTTTGGAAAAGTCCTATAAGTCATGGTTTCTGTCACAACCATCATAGCCATCTAACATACAGCCTTATTGTATGCATAAGTATAGAATATTAAAATGTTCACAGTATTCATATGGTTCAAAATACAGTTGTGTGAGAAACATATAAAATCAAAAGAGACTGATTGTTATGATGGGGGAAATGAGTGCAGATTGGTGAGGAGAGATTTATTTTGCTATAGTCCATCACATTATTTACACCTACTGCATATAACAGTTAAAATTCAATCAAAGGCAACTAAATTACTTCTGCAAAGGGAGAATTTACCACACAATTCTTCGTAGAAGGACTGCAAGATCAAATGTGGTTTATATAGCTGACACTAAATTCAGGCTTTCAATCAGGTTAGGTAACATACAGTGACTAAACGAGAGTCACTTTAATGTTTTGTAGTTTTGTCCACATAGATGCTAACATTCTTAATATACTTGTAACACATGTGTACACACAACTCTTGAGCCCTTTATGCTTATTTTGTATTATTATTTAAAATCTGCTAATTAAAAAGAACAAAAAAATAATGTTCATTGTGAATATTGCAATTTTCTTGCAATTTAGGGATTTGATCTGCATAAGAGCATAACGCAGAGCCAGTCAATCCTAGAATACTCAGAACTTAACTATCATTTCCCACTCCTATCCTTAACTTCTTCTATCTCCAGTGTCTTTGAGATGCGAGTTACGGAAATACACAGTTACCCGTATTCTAACTCTGGCAGACTCCACTCCAGCCGGCTGTCCCGCAATAGACACCTGGAAAAGTGAGAACACAGACAATAAGTTTTCATAAAAAGTATCTGAAAAATTTCCCAAATATTTGTTATTTTTTATATGTATTGTACTTCTGTTGGTGTCTGAGGCATTTTTTAAAACAGTAATTTAAAACTGAGTCCCTCCAGTAAAGGGTTACTTTTGTATAATGATTTTTATGCTACAAACTCTTACAACATGCTGAAAACTTTGAACAAATATTGGAAGAAACTATAATCAAAATTCAACATAGCCATTCAGAACTAACCCTGCAATTATTGTTCTGCAAGAGTATATTAGTCCTTAAGGTTGATATTGAACATACAATAATATACTTTTTAAAAAGGACATCCTAAGTTGCCACTGGGAGTTTCACTGAATATGCCACCTAAAAAAAAGCCTGATTAAATTATGAGTATGTTATAATGACAGACGGAAAAGTAAAAATTCCCTTCACATTTAGTATTATAGAACAGCAAGATTCTTTCTGATGTATTATAATTCAACAATCAACCTTCACTCTAATAAACACCATAAAGTTGAACTGTTTTCATCAGATGTTTTCATTTTTGTTAGACATCTACAAACTTTAGTTTCTAAATAACTTGTAACATGCCAAAAACACTCAAATTTTAAAAATAAATAAAAATCAATAATCCAGATGCCCTGCTTCTTTACTCCTTCCTTATATTGAATGACTGTCCTTTGAATATTTGAAAGAATTTGATAAACACATCACTAATTGTCCCTGTCTATTCATAAAGGAGAACCTTTTGCAAAAACAGATTTTCTTTTAGTCCACCTATAATAATCCATTGATTTCCACATCCGATTTAGATATGAAAAGTTAATTTCCATAACCATCAATGTATACAAACCAGGCAAAAAATAATTAAACCAAAAATAATTGTATAATACCTTAAAATGGAATAAGCTTATATTAATAAGCATATATACTCAGACTTTAAGGCTGAAATGGGACCATCACGATCATCTACTACTTTGCCTTTGCCTTGTCCCATCAATCAGAGTCAGTGACTCTTGTTCTTCATCTCTGAAAGAAAGTGCAGCTGCTCTCCTGGCGCCTTCCTATGCTAGGTCAGATGACGTCACTCATAGACCCTTGGGTTCTATAATCACCGGGGCTTTTATTTACAAGTTTGTGCTCCTACCACCTTCTCACTATACAGCTTATACAGCTCTCGGTTCCTTGTGTCTGCACCCAGGAGGAAAGGGCTTTCTCCCAGTCTGCATTCCCTCACTCTTCTCTGGCTTCCCTCACACTCCACCATTCTGGCTTCCTTCTTTCCAGCCTCTTATATAACCCTAGGCTAACTGGGCTGGCAGCTGGCCCTCATTCCCCAACTAGGGCAGGTTCTTTCCAGCCAGTTCCACTTTATTCACCTACATGGGGCTGGCGTGGCAGAGGGCTGATTCTGCAGTCTTTCTAATCAGTACCCTATCACAATCTCCAAGCATTCCTGTCAAGTGCATCTTCCAAGAAGTATTGGGGAGTAGGGGGCAGTAAGGGAGAACAGGGTTAGCTGACTGTGCTCTGTCTGAAGGAGATCAGAAGGAAAGGAGACCTCTTTTCCTCCAAGTGCCCTGATAAACGGGCTGAAGAAAACCAGGTCATAAGTATTAGATCTGTTCTATTGCACTCTACAGGAGTTGCTGGAGGGGACCTGAATAAATGATACAAACAGGACACAAAAGAAGAGACTCTGAATGGTTTCTGTGGTGACCAAGGACAGGGAAGAATCTATGCTCTGTTACAAGCTTCTAACCTCTGCATGCACATTCCCATCATGGCTCAGCAATGAACTTAGGCATCTAAATTGCTGAACAGACTAACTCTATACCGCCTAATTATACTGGCTTCTCATTGTCCCTCTCAGCAAAGCATCACATATGCTCTCTTTTGTTGGCTGATTCGTAAGCCATTTTCTTCTAATGCAGCCCTCTAGGGACCTCTTTCTACACCCCTTTCCAGTGTGCTGTTATCTTCATGGGACAACATGCTATCAGCAAAAAAACAGGCTTTGCAGAGCCTCTCTCCTAATCTCCTACATCAAGGTGTCCATTCTATGAACAGTGATCCTTGATGTAGACCTACTCTCCCAGAGAATGACTCACTGTAGCCCCAGTCGCTTCTTATTGCTCTTCTGCTACCCTCAGACGTGTTCATGATAGTCTGAAGATATGTCTCCAGCAGATTGTGTGACTGCAGGCACCTCCATAACAATTCTCTAGGAATATATACTGTAAAACAAATAAAATATTAAATACTTACTTGGTTGCTCTTTTCTGCTTGGTTATTCCTATTTGAGTCTGGAAAATGGATGTGACATCCAGTTTCTTCCATCACTTTTTTAATGTTATTGCCACCTTTGCCAATCACATGAGAATGTTCTGTATGTGAAACGTCCATCTTCAGGGTGACTCGATTACTCTAGAGGCCAAAACATCAATTTATTATTGGATTCTTCAGTGTGGGATAGAATACCATCAGTATTTTGCAGTAAAATACATTTATAAAATTATATTATAGACAGGTCACCAGAATATTTCAACAATGGCTTTCTGTCGATTGAATTAAGATTTGTTTAATACTGGAACTTTGTACTTAATTGCTAAAACATTAATATTTTTTTTCTGATAAGGAAATCAGTGTGGACCCAAATATATATACTCCCATACTATCTGTTTCACAAATGGAAAAACACTTTTAAAGAAAGGTGGATGAGAGTTGCACTAGACTAAAAAACATCAACAGATGTATTGATGCATATCACAGTTTACTGAAGGTAAGATATACTTTTTAGTTTTCAAACTTCCAGATTCAGAGTTAGAAAAATAGTTTTTTAATTCTCTTAAACTAAGACCTAGCTTTCAGTTCAAGTTTTTAGCCAATATGATAAGGAAAATCTCTCCCCCAAATGTGAATGGAATGGAACCAGAAACAGTGCCGTCTTCTAAAGTCTGCACAAAACTTAAACACAGTTTCAAACAGAAATGTGTTGAATTCAGCATCTTCACCCTCTCCTCCTGTTTTTTAATTTACTCTAAGTTGCTGCAGAATTCAGCATCACTATGGCATAGAAAGAGGGGCCCGCACACAAGATTTCAGCCCAGCACTCAATTTTTAAATTTACTTCTTACTTTTGTGTCCAAGACAGACATGATCCTCTCCTTAGCTTCTTTAACATTTTCTTTTTTTCCAGAGACTTTAATATGGGGATCTAAATAAAGAGAAACAGAGATCAATAAACAAGTGGCATGGGGAAAATGCTACCAAAATACTTACTCTTTCACTGTCAAACATTAAACAAATAACCTAGCTTTTAAAATTAAAAAAAGCTTTTCGTTGTTCCTTTTAAAAAGCTACTTTAGAGATTTTAAAGTTTAGAGGTTAACTAGAGTACCAAACTCTTTTGGAATTGGCTAAATTGCTGCAGCATGTTAATAATCAATTCATTCACTCTTCCCATGTGTTTTATTGTGCTCCATAATATCGTAGTAACAAATTCTGTTTAAAAAAATGCAAGATTTCACATTTTTACCGTGATATTACAAAACAATCTACTGCAGTGTGGACATGTAATAAAACTGTATCAAAGACTTTTCTTGCTGAATGCTAGCAATGGGCAACTCATAGCCATTTGATGTCTCATTCTTTTTTATATGCCAGTTTATGCTTCTTCCATGCACAACTTAATCTGTGGATGCTTACCAACTCTTAATTATGTAATTAACATAATTATTTGATCTCTATACTGTTGTTGTTAGTCATTACACCTAATCACAAAACATTGGAATGGACATAAAAAGCTCCTTCCCTTGGGACATTAGTAATAATTCATGCATGAACAAAATATATTTTACACATTTAAGAGGCATTCAATACTGAGTACCACCTAATTGAAGATTTTACCTAATCAGACCTAAAGTACTGGATGTAAAAACTTAGGTATTGACCATAAGAGTTTTTAAATATCAATGAAATATGAGAAGATGTATCCCGAATGAGTTATCAAGCAGAGTACCATGACAAACCAAACCAAACCAGGGGGTTAAATTCTGAAACTCTTAATCAGTCAAAATGGTCATTGAAGAATCTTGCTCATGGAAGTTAAACTGGGCTTGGAACTAATCCCATTACCTGAAAATGACACCTTAAGTAGAAGAGCAGCACCATCTGGTGTCTGGAAAGGTGAACTACCATAACCCAATATTCTCAAACAGAAATGGGCCCAAACCAAACAAACAACCCTGAATTTCCAGGTGTTAGATCTGGATTTTGTAGTTTGGATCCGGTCTTGTCTCTTTTCTTCTAAAAATTAGACTGTATGCCTGTTCACCGTGTAGTGTGGCCCGTTTCCCCATACTGGAATTTGCATTTGCACAAGGAACTTCTAAATCCACTCTTGCACAATGCATACTAATATGATTACACCGGCACTGCATTTTAACAAAAGCCATCCAACATTCTGTAATATGTACAGGCATTCAAATTTTCAATGGAAAGTGAAACACAGATATACCAATAGAATAAACCTGCCTTTTTTTCTATCACCAGAAATTTAAAACAGTCAATCATAACATCCTTTATTTTCAACTGAGTACAAAAGGTTTACAAATCAGAAGAGAATTTGCAATGCTTGGATACTGTCATGTTCCAAAACAAGAGAGAGCAGGCTCTATCAACAAGTTTTTAAAAGGTTCAACTGAGGAGAAAGAAATGCTGGAGGCACAGAGAATTTGCTGCCAAATTGCACAGAAATCACAAAAATGAAACATTCTGAGTTCTAATTAGACTTAAACAGGCACAGTTTTTTTAATGGAAAACAGTCCAAAAAATGTGGTGTGCGCTCATGGCATTTACACAAGCTCTGAAATCCTGCTTTTCCAGACTTTCCACAACAGTGGTACTGAGCACCTCAACCATTTTTTTAAAAGGGCAATTTTCTTTATTTTTTTTTCTTTTTTTAAGTCTCGCAGAAGCCAAGTGGTTCAAATATATTTTAGCTCAAAATGTTTGAAAAAGCAGCTACAAACAATTATTCTTAGAAGCAGAGATTCCAGCACTTTATGAATACTACAATTATCTGTTTAGAAATGACAAAAAGATACTTGTATTTTACTGAAAAGCGGATACATGATTTTTTAACAATATCTTTACACACACTTCTGACCAATGACAGAAGGTACCTGAGGCCACCATCTTGGTATCTCCTCAAACCTTCTGAAACCCACCTCTGTTCCCCAAATGAGCTAGTGCTGTTCAACTGATAGTAATGTGTCTGCCTGTCTCCATTAACTAACACGTGAAAAATTAGGAGAGAATAGATTTCGGAAAAAAATCTCCATTTTTCCGTCACTTTGGCTTTTTAGACTTTGTTGGTGTCCTCAGACTCACAAATTTCTCAAGTTTATTATACTTTCAGCCTTTATTTTTGTACTCTAAAAAGAACAGAAACAAAGTATTTTACAGTATGCACTCAATTTTCTTCCAAAAAACAACAAACCCAACTAAGCCACCAACAGAGATTTTGAAACTCAATATCATTTTGACAGTCTATAAAATTTGTCAATATTACAGTTTTAATCTCCTTTACAAGATTTTCTCACAATGATAATACAATATGATTAAGAATGTGCATATGTTGCTGGTCTATAGAATTTACCCTTTCAAACTCAGCCCTCTCTTTCCATCAGGGAAGGGCATTTTATGGGAATGCCTTGCACCTACCTGACTGCTGTAATTCTAATTCTTGTAATTATCATCCCTGAGACAGTTGCACAGGTTCCAGAACTAAGAAGTTCAGTGAAAATCAATATCTGCCCTGTAACACTGAATCACCGAATACTGAAGAGTGGCAAGTTGAATTATCCAGGAACTGCTCAAGGATTCATTAACAGATTTCACGAGTTTAAATTCAGAACAGATAAGATCATTAGATCTTCACCTAGTCCAGCCCCCTGTATATCACAGGTGATTAAATTTCAATCAGTTGCTCCTGTATTGAGCCCTGTAAATTGTACTGGCTACTGGATATCTTCCACAAAGACATTCAATCTTGATTTGAAAACACCAAGAAATGGAGAATCCATAAGTTCCCTTGATAGTTTGTTCTAATTTAATGGTGAATCTCACTATTAAAAATGTGTGCCTATTTTCTAATTTGAATTTGTCTGTCTTCAACTTTCAGTCACTGGTTCTTATCATACCTTTCTCTGTTTGATTAAAGAGCTGCAATATCTGGTATTTCTTTCCCATTAATGTACTTAGTAATCAAATTTCCTGCCAATTTTTTTGATAAAATAAACAAATTGAGCTTGAAGTCTCTCACTGTGAGGCATCCAGCCCTTTTCTGTATCCTACCCTAAATGTTCAACATCCTTTTTAAAATATGGACATCAGAACTGGATGCAGTATTCCAACCAACCTTGTAAACAAATGTAAAATCACCTTACTACTCTCCTGTTTATGCAACCAACGTTCTTATCAGCCCTATTTGTAACAGCATGGCATTTGGAGTTCATGTTCAGTTGTTTATCCATTATAATCCCAAAATCATTTTGAGTCACTGCTTTCTAGGGTACAATCCTCCAGTCTGTAGATTCGGTGTGCATTCCTTGTTTCTAGATGTATAGCATATGACTGTATTAAACTGATGTTTGAAGGGGCCCAGCTTACTAAGCAATCCAGATCACTCTCTGACTGCCCTATCTTCATCATTTTTACTATTCTGCCAGTCTGTCATCTATAAATTTTAATCAACCATGATTTCAATTTTCTTCCATATTGTTGGCAAAAATACTGAGTAGTGTGAAGCCTAGTTATGAAGTTTACACACATTGAAAATGAAACAGTGGTGACTCCAAACAAAAATATTCTATGAGTTATTGGTTTTGTGGGGGTTAGGGGAGGCAGGGAGAGGGCAATAAACAAGTACACAACAGTGAGTTAGTTAAAGGCAGGAAAAGGAGTAAAGGCAAATAAGAAACACCTTTGCAACTCCTCTGAGGAACAAGAACTAAAGAGGAAATAAGCCCGCTAGTGAAGGAGGAAGGAGAATGAAACTAATTACTCCAATGGCAAATTGACTTTAACAAAAATCTCTTTAATAAATAGAAATGAAGTTTGAATTGTTATTACTAAAGAGCAGGTGAAGGAAAAATTGGATATTTTGAAAATATACATGTCAGATAGTCCTAACAACAAGGTGGATGAGGTAATGTCTTTTATTGAACCAATTTTGTTGGTGGAAGATATAAGCTTTTGAGCTTCACAGAGCTCTTCAAGTGTGGAAAAGATAACCAGAGTGTCACAGCTAAATACAAGGTGTGAAAGATTGTTAAACATAAGAGGTTAACACATGTAGAAAGAAACCACTTAAAATGAAGTGGGCAATTAATACCTCTAACAGGCATAGGACAAAGGAGGGGTAATAGATTTACATTGGTGTAATGAACCATAAAACCATCGTCTGTTGTATAAGTCCACCATCCACATCTACCACATCCTCATTGAGAGTCATAAGAAAAAAGAATCATCTGACTGGCCACTTCCCCATGAACCAAACCATACACCTGATTATTACATCAATTACGCCCTGAAAACAATCACCAGTGGAATCCTTAAACATCACATCCACCATAATCTCTCCACCACTGAGAGGATAGCTATACAATCCCTAAAATCCAAACCCCAGATACTGATCAAACCAGCAGACAAAGGGGGTGTCATCATAGTTCTCAACCATGACAACAACATCAACAAGGCCAACCAACTCTCTGACATCACCTACTATAAAGAACTCAAAGAAGACTCCACACCACAATTCACACAGTAATTTAAGGATATCATAAAATCCTTCCCCAAACAACTTCAAGAGAAACGCAGTTCCCACATATCACCCCACATTCCTTGTACATACTTTCCAAGATATACAAACAAGAGAACTCAGGCAAACATACCATATCTGACCATAGCATTCTTAATGAAGGAATATCAGGACTCAGAGACAATCCTCAAACTATTCACCAAACAAAGGGTCTGTTTCCTCCAGGACTCAACCTAACTTCCTCCAGAAAGTCAACGATATTAACATTCTCCCTCAGATCATCATCCTTGCTACATGGAGGTCATGTTCCTATACACCAACTTCCCTCAACATGAGAGCATCGCTGCATGCCTCAAATACCTACAAGACAATGGACAACACTCACTATCCACCTTAAACTATCCATTTCATTCTCACCCATAACAGCCACATCCTGAAAGAAATCTTTCACAAACTCCCTTTTGTGGCCTTCATCGCGCCCCCCTCCCATTCCCCAAGCTCATAATCAGAAACAAGGTCTCTACAGACTAAGACCCAACAATTCAAAGTGGCACCATATCCTGCCAAAACAGATGTCTGCAGGATTTGCATATCTCCACTGCTATAATAATCCATGGGGCCTATACATGCCTATCACGTGTGTTGTGCCCCAACCAACGCATCAAATGCTCTAACAACTATGCCACTAAAATCAGACAATCATTACGCTCTCAAATGAACTCATACAGAAAAATGTTAAAAAGACAAAAACACCTTATCATCATTGGGTGAAAACTTTTTACAAAGCAAACACTCTATATCTATCTTCTGAGTCTTCATTCTCAAAATAAACCTGTACACCTTGAAAAGACAAATACGGGAATTTAAATTTCATAACTCTGGTAGACATGAAAAATCAGGGTCTCAATGGACACTGGTTTTATGGCTCATTACAACAATTTGTAACCTCCTAGCCCTCCTCTGTGCTCTGACTACAGGGTGTGAATTGCTCACTTCATTTTAAGTGGTTTCGTCCAACATCTGTCATACCTAGTATTTAGGTGTGACACTCTAGTTACCTTTTCCAGAACTGAAGAGCTCTGTGCACCTCAAAAGCCTGTCTCATCCACCAACAAAAGGTGATCCAATAAAAGATATTACCTCACCTACCTTGTCTCTCATATCCAGGGATCAACATGGCTAGAACAACACTGCAAACAAGTCCTAAGAGCATGCATTCTATGGTGTTAATGGAATTCAGCTCAGAAGTTTACCAACTACTGAATTATTTTCTTTTAAGAGTCATAAAGAACTGGGAAAATTCTTCTGATTAAGACCTATTCTACACTGGAAAATTAGGTCAGCATACTCTGTTTCTCAGTGCCATGAAAAATCAACACTCCTGAGAGGCATAGTTAAGCAGACCCAAGTCCTCATATAGACAGACTGATGGAAGAATTCTTCTGTTGACCTCGCTGAGGAGCAGGTAAACGTTTTGGCCCGAGGGCTACATCTGCGTATGGAAATTTTATGGTGGACCATGAATGCTCACAGAATTGGGGTTAGGGAGATCAAACAGAAAAAGAAAAGTCACTAAACTACTACATAAAAATAAAATCATAAGCAATAAAGACCTCACATAAAGAACAAACAAGCATGGCTGCTTTTTTGTAAGAAATATAAAATTGCTGGATGAAGTAAATGAAGTAAATATTTCCCATGAGTTTGTACTGGTGTGTTTGAACAGTTTTGCTCAGTTTAAAAATTAATTTTAAAAATTCTCTCTCTCCATGCTAGCCCCAAACTCAAATTGTGAGCTAAAATCAACCTGGATTCTTTGAGTCTTCATCACTACTATTATATTGGTGAAATTCTTCCGACATCACATCTATGCAATTCCAGTGTCTTGCAATTATTCTCTCAGTGACACTTGTGTAATCTCATTGCTTTCAATAGCTTTGCACAGGTGTAACTGACTGGCACTGTTACTGAAACCTGGGAAAGAATGCTCTTGATTATGTACAAGGCGGAACAGAATCCAGTTCACATGTCCACTGCTATTTTTTGCTCTGCATTTTTAACAGGAGTAAAAGCTTATTTTACTAAATAAAGCCAATGGCTATGAACAAGTTGAAGAAGCGGAGCTGCTGAGTTAGATTGTACTGTTCTTGCACAGTCACTTCACAGCATACAATCCACACTTCTGAGACACATAGCTATAACAACCTAACCTAACCCCCAATGTAGACAGCGCTAGGTTGATGGAAGAAATCTTCTGTCAGCCTAGCTACTGCCTCTCAGTAAAGAGCCCCTCCCATTGTCGTCATTAATGTCTGCACTAAAGAGCTGCAGCTGTGCTGCTGTAGTGGTTTAAGTATAGACACCCTCAGATATAACAGTAACATGTCTAAGAGTACCATATCTTTGCCACTTTCACCATAATATAACAAAATTCCTATATCCAAATATTAAAATGCACAGCAGAGGTTTGCTACAATAGCATTATCATACCAGCCATGTAAAAATAGTAATCAAACTACAAATCCAATCTCACTAAATATGCTAGCTACAAGGGCTGTTTTTAAAATATGGATTAAAATTATTTTCCCAATAGAAAAGTAACTTTTTTGTATATGTTACTGTAACTGTCAGTCGAGCTCGTGGAAAAATATTCCAATCAACTTCAATGGGGAGTCAGGATTTCACCTTCCATACCATCATTCCATGGGGGGCTGTTCACATTTTATAGAAGTCTCCCAGAACTGGATGGTTTACCCATTGTGACTGCTTTTGGAACTGTTCTATCACTGGATGAGAGTGAAAACAAGCATTTTTTTCCTACACAAATAGCATATGATAACAGATGTGTTAAATGATTACTTCACATACACACACCCCATAGCCTTCAAATTGTTACCAACGAATGCATGGTTTACTATACACACTTTGTACAAAGCATTCATTACAAATTCAGTTGCTCTGCCTGTCTAAATGCTTTGGCAACTGCTGCCATCAACTAAGAGCCAATTCCTTCAAAATCCAAAGTTGTTGTTTTTGGAACTACAAATATAAGACTGCCAGCAATTACAGATAACAAGAGATGCCCATTTGCGGTAGAAATGTCACATATCAACTGCTGAATATAAACCCATTTTCATACAATAATTCACTAATTGTGATTCTTTTATTAATTCAGTGGCTATAAAACCCAGATTTAAATGTATATCAAAAAAACAATCTTGCCCTTAGAAAAAAATCTTAATTCATTGGACAAAGCTCTGAATTACATAGCTATAGATACACACACATACAGAGTAACTTTTCTGTCAGGCATAAGCGTACAATAGATGGAATTAGTATAGTTGTAATGGTATACAACATGAACAGGTACAATAAAGCCTTCATTGGATATCTGTAGATTCAGCAGGTTCTGATCCCCCAAAGCACTTATGCAAAGCTGGATCAGGGCTATACCAATGATGCTGATGTGTCCTGGAAAACAGATTGGTGCCCTATAGGAAGACATGATTGTGATGGTATCCCCAGGCAGGGGCAGCGCTAAGGTTTTTGCTGCCCCAGGCGCGGAAGTTCTGCGGCATGCCTGCAGGAGGGCCACAGCTGCTGCGGATTCGGCGGCATTTCTGCGGGAGGTCCACAGGTCCCACGGCCTCATTGTCCATGCTGCCGAATCCGCAGGAGCCACGGACCTCTCACCGAAATGCCGCCGAAAACAGCCTGACTGCCGCCCAGACAATGAAAGTCAGGCCACCCCCCGTGGCTTGCTGCCCCAGGCATGCGCTTGGAGCCAGCCCTGTCCCCAGGGTACAACCTGGAACTGAGTACTGCAGCGCTCCCTTAACTCGCCAGCCTGCTCTGTCTCTCACAATGCTTTGCTAGTGACAAGCAGCAAACCCCTCCAGGCACTGTTATTACTCAGCATAACAACTTGTGGAGCACCACACCCAGCTAGATTGCATGACTCCTCCCAGAGCCACTCATGAATCACACAGAGAAAGGCACTAGCCAATTCCCTCCAGCTCCTCAGCCTTGGACCGCAGAGCTGTACCGTCTTCCTCTCATTAGGAGCCCTATCAGTGTACATTTATTACTCAGTCTGCCCCTCTCTCAATGCAGAGAGGCCATATACCAGCCTTTGTAAACTGAGTTGAGATTTCCCAAGCGCTACAACTAACACATTTCTGTAGTAATAAATCTGTTTTATATTTTACCTAAAGATAGATGAATATGGAGGCCACAGGGTGATACTTTGAGGTACAGTGTGTCACAATTATTCAGAAGAATTTCTATCACAAGGAACATCTGTTGTGGGGATCCTACCTTCTTACTGAAAAGGATCTCAGTTTAGAGAATATGTTTAATGTTTTTGAGTATAAAGCTTTTACCCACATTGGAGTTAAGCCATCCAGTGTTGATGATTTTATGAGAAAAGCTTACCAGCTGCATGGAGATAGGGGTTCTAACTTTTTCAACATAAGATAATTATTACAAAACTGGGAAAGATTTTTTTGAGGTGTTAGATAATTGCAGTAATACTTCCGCCCTTCACAAAATAAAGTAAAACGTGGCTTTCAATATGAAAATATTCAATGTGCACTATTTTAGTGGGGGCAATTTTTCTTTCTGCCAAAAGAACTTAAAGGGTTAATCTAATGTCAGCAGCTGTTTTCCGTCCTGAAGAACAGGGGGTTTATGAGTAACAGAACTGCATATATTACTCGGTGAGCAGTCAAATTCATCACATGAAATAGTAGGAAGCTACAGTAACATGAATATAGGGATCACCTCAGGAAGTGGTTCCCAACCTTCTTCAGTTTGTTGCATTCCCTTTTGAAGTGGGTTGCTGTTGCCCCAACCTACCATTCTCTCCCCCACCACCTTGCAGCTCTATGGGGATGGGGGTTTGTGTGCTCTTATAGTCGAGCTGAGTCCAGGAGAATGTGAAATCTGGGCTAGCATTCTTCTACCTGGCCCTGCAGCCTTGTATTTATGAGCCACAGCCATGGCTGGCTGAACTGGAGCATCTGTGGGAACAACTTTGAAAGGATTTGCCCACAGATTGTTCATTAATGAGCACAGAACAGAGAGAATAGCAAAGTGGGCATAATTTACAGTGCTACACAAGTACAGACAAGAGTGTAGAAGGCAAGTCAAGGCATTCCAACTGCCCCATGCTCCCTCAGGACTCAGAGATGGGTGCTGGGAACTGGACCCAGCTACTGCCATCTCTCCTTGATCTACTTCAAGCAACTTGAGTTTGGAAAGCCCTAGCCCCTTCAGAAATCTTTTCCTCAGACAGTCAGCAACAGCCACAGCCAAGGCATAAGGTGCAAGTCAGGGTCTTCCTGCTGCCCTTTATTCCATTTATAGACCATTGCAGCCCCCTGACACTTACTCAGCTCTGAAACTTGCATTTTGGGTACTGTTTTTTTCATTTGCTCCATTTGCTTCATTTGACATGGGGTTTGTTTTCCACTTCTCCGACCACTAAAAAGCCTTTAATTGTCCAATACATTAATACTATCAATTGTGCTTGTTCCTCCTCCTCATCCCCTTTTACTTCTGACTTCCTCAGTTTACTTCTTTCTTTACTCATTCCCATAACCCCTAGATTCAGACTCCTCACCAATCCTTTCCCCAATTCAGCCCCAACAAGAGCCCATACCAACAAAAGAACACAATCAAAATGCTGCTCCCTAAGACTAAGTTTCAATATATAAACAGAATAGCCTGCATGTACATCCCACATCCCTCCCAATGAAAGGCAACCAGCTCCAGTAGCACCTATTACCACCAGCCATCTTCTACAACGGTCCTTTCAGGGCAGCACTCCAAAGCCCTCAGTGCCCTCAGCTCCCTCAGAGGTGCAGTACAGGAAAAATTCTCATATTGTTTCTCCTGCTCTATAAATAGCAGAATCTATTTGTTTTCAGCAGAATAATAGACCTTCCAGGACTCCAATATTCATTAACAACAACATAATGATCTAATCTGAACCCTCATGTCTGTCTTACACCACTTTGCTTCCTGTTTTCTTCTTCATCCATAATGTTCCTCCTTTTTCCCATACATTTCCTCTTTCCTTGCGTCCTTTCCGGCTTTGACATTACTCCTCCTCCATCACCCTTCTTACCTCATTTATATTCTCCTTTTAAAAATACTTTTAAATTAATTTAATTAAAGTAAAATCTCTCTTGCTAATATTAAAGGCTCACACATGACAGACTTAACTCCCTAAGCTTGTTTGTAACCTTTGTGCTCTCCCCTTCTTGTGTCCTGCCTTAGGCCACGTCTACACCAGAAAGCTTTGCACTGGTGTAGCTACACAGGTATAGCTATACCAGCAAACCCTCTTAGTACAGGTGCAGATTACATTGTCAAAAAGAGTGCTTTGGGTAGTATATCTTATGCCAGTTCAGCAAGTGAATAAGTTATTCCAGCAAAAGCCTTTTTATGTAAGCAAACTACAGCTTTTGCCAATATAGAAAAATCACAAATAATCACACCCCTAACTGACTAAAGTTTCTAACATAGATTTACAGTTAGATTGCAAACTCTTCAGAGCAGGCACTATGTATCATTGGTTTAGAGACAAAACACTGAATGCTTTAAAAATAACATGTAGCTTAGTCACGACTATTTTAGACTTGGAGGAATTCCAGAAGGTCCTGAAAAGCTAGACCATTGGGCTGCAAATTGCAGATGAAATTCAGTATTGAGAAATTCAAAATAGTTTTCATTGTCTACGTACAATTTGAACTACTTATACACATGTAGCTATTTAAGAAGAAACAGTTATGCATTCTAAAGGACGAAAAAATTCTAGAAGATTGAAAACATCTGCTCAGTGATCAACAGTGGTCCAAAGCAAACAACATGTTAACGAATAAGAACAAGATCATACTAAAAACAAACGCCATTATGTAAATGGAAGGTATGCCCTCACCAGAAATGCTACATTCAGTTATTATTTAAATGTTTATATTGCATTAGCACCCAAAGGCCACAGTCAGAACTGAAGTTGTTCCATGTTAGGCACTCTACAAACACAAGAAAATGGATGTCTCTCTCCCAAAGAATCATCCCATCTCATAAGAGGATACCAGAAATGGGATACAAATAATATAAGAAAAATAATAAAAAAGGAACATCAATGAAATTGAAAGGTAAGACATTTCAAAGGAAATATCTTTAAAAGTTAAAAAAAATAAATAAAACCAATACTGAATACAATACATAGTTACCCCCCCGAATCTCGTTGCCACAAGATACGACTGATTGGTGCCAAGTGCTTAATACAGTGGTTCTCAAAAGGATTAGACATTTATAAGGATGAGAACATCCATGGTTACACAAAATGTACATAGAATGTAAGGAACACTCATGATTCACAGCAAAGGCCATCAACTAACTGAAAGGACTTAGGAAAAAAGTATCCCTTTTGGGCAGCTCAGTCCATACTTATTCTTTATGGGATTTCTTGATCCTTCCTCTAAAGCGTTTGGTACTCGCCACTATTGTTGGCCCTAATACGTGAGTCTATGAGTCACTGGTCTGATTCACTAATTCCTTTGTTAATATTTCCAATGTGGAATTGTACTAGCCAGAGATGTGGAGCAAGAAGCCTTCATTTTCTCTCTTCTCACTACTCGAAACTCCAGATTAGTCTGGGACCTGCGCAAAGTGAGAAACAGGAGTCTTGGAACCTTTCTGGGTCAGTGTTCTACTGTTCTCAAACACTACAGCACATTTTTTCCTATTTTTAAAGGAGTTCTATTATGCAAACTAAGGACTTATTCTCATTTACTCTAAAGCTCCTATATCCCACTCCGGCACTGTAAAGTGGCCTTAGTGAAAATTATAATAAAGCCCTAAATTTTTGAAACAGAATATACAATATAAAAACTTAGAAAAGAAGGCTAGTCTTGTGGTTAAGACACTGAAGTCTGACTCGGGACATCTGCCTCTGATACAGATTCCCTGCGTGACCTCAGACAAATTGCTTAATCGCATGGTTTCTTAGATCACAATCTGTTTACCTCTCCCTTCCCCACAAAATAGAATAATGCAGGCCTAGCTCTGGGGTATTGTGAGGGAAAATTAATTAATGTCTGTGAAGCACTCAATTTATGGTGATGGAGGATTTGCAAGGATCTACACAAATGTGATCACAATTTTTTGCGTTACACAGTTAAATTAAATGTAAGGCTCACAGCGTTTTGATAGAAAAAGGACAATTTATTGTGACCAGAGATTATGAAATGTACTATGTGAAGAACTCTAAGCTGCAAGCAGGTGACTGCGTGGATAAGAAAAATGTAATTCTGAAGGGCTGCATCCTACGCGCTCTCTCTCTCTCCCCTTGCCCGCCCCGATGTCTTAGCTATCTCCTTGCTTTCTCCCTTACTTGTCTCTCCTGACAGAACATCCTTAGAAGGATACTTGTGCTACTCCTATAGGGAGCATCACAATGAAGCCGAGAAGGAAAAATAAATCCTTTTCAATTTGCTTCTGCCAGCATTTCATGGAAAACAGTGTAGGTGCAACCCCTCAATAAAGGATTTCCTGGCTTAGTCATTTAAACACTCTAAGAACATGAAACTCTCAAAAACACTGCATTACAACAATCCTGCACCCAGTGAAATCTGCTGCTTCCCCCCCACCAAACAGCATAAATTGATCAGAGTATCATTCGGGTTCTTGCAAAGGAGACTGACTAGAACAGCAGGAGAAATTGCTAAATACTGGACGGAATATATTATGGCATTTAGATTTGGGTAGCCAATTGTCTAAAAATGATTTGGTGTTTGTCAACACTTTCATCATAGAAGTTACATTAGATTTTTGCTTTTAAATGAATATCCAAAGAGCACACTAAGTAATGTGGCTGTTTAATGTGATCATTTGACTGAAAATAACTGCTCCTGTAAAGAGTAACAATTTTATTATAAAATATATTAGTAAATTCTATGTTCAGACCTGTCAATAAGCATGGAAATATCAAGGCAGAGCAACAAATTAGAGAAAAGTTTAGAATTCCCAAAAAGAATTAAAAAAACAGCCAGAAATATTAAGCAAGCTTAAACTGATTACCTGTATATTTTAGCAATTTTGGAGAGAAAACTATTGATGACTGGATTTCTGGATCCAGTGACAAGGAAAATGAAGTTGAAAAGACCTCTCTTAAAACACAGGCAGAGGTATGACAAGAAATAGTAAACAGAACCTAAGACAAAGGAAAGTAATATAAAAAGACAGTCAAAATGGCCAGATTTGAAGGGAGAAGGCGGCCAAGGTGGAGAAGAAGAAAACCTGAAAAGAAGAAAGAAGAATCAATTAATTGCAATCATTAAAGGGTTAGATTTTTAAGTTCAAATTTTTTAGCTGATATAATTTTCAATTCAGACCCAGATTTTAGCATAATGTTTAAAAAACTCAAATTATTTATTACGTTTTTCCACAAATGAATTGATGGTATACTTTATAATTGTATTAAGACCCTTGAGGGCATACGCCATGCTGAAATACTCCCATTTCTTGGATGCTTACTCCTTAGCCTTATGCTGACAAACCACCCAAAGTGAGGCGATATCTTAGCATAATACAAAGCCTGTCACGTCTTGTTATCTAAGCATGGGAACTACGAATTCCTGCTTCTTTACTTAAGGGTCAGTTGTCACCATACACCTCTAAGCGCAAAACATTGGACTACAACACAGGAAAGAGAAAACGTGGGAAAAAACACATTGCATGGGATAAATTTAATAGAAAACAACATGTTTTTTAAAAAACAGCATTTTTAAGTAATGGAGAATGTCCCTTATGAAGCTCATTATGGTTGTCATTTTCCATTATAGTCTTTTTCTTGGTGGATTGTTTTTTGAGCTCAGGATTTTAAGTCTGCAAATTATTTTAATTTTAAATTTTATGTTTGCAAAAAATCAGTGTAGCTGTATCTTGTTTAAAAAAAAAAATCAGTAAAAATTATGGCACCTCCTATGGCATGAATCTAAGTCAGGGGTGGCCAACCTAAGTCTGAGAAGGAGCTAGAATTTACCAATGCGCATTGCCAAAGAGCCACAATAACAAGTCAGCAGCCCCCTGTCAGCAACTCCCATTCCCTGATCCCAGTATCTTCCACCTGCTAGCAGCACTGTCGATCCCTGCACCTCCCACCCTCTGCAATCAGCTGTTCTGTGGTGTGCAGGGGGGTGGGAGGTGAGGAGGAGCAAGGGCACAGAAGATTCAGGGGAAGGGTGTGGGCCTTGGGAAAAGGAGTTGAGTGGGGGACAGGGCCTGGGGCAGAGGCAGAGATTGAGCAGCCTGTAGCACATTGGAAAGTTGGTGCCTGTAGCTCCAGCCCTGGAGTTGGCACCTATGCAAGGAGCCGCATATTAACCTCTCAAGAGCCACACGTGGCTCTGGAGCCACAGGCTGGCCACCCTGATCTAAGTGACTGAGACACAATCTTCTTCATAGCTGCTCCCATTATCTATCCCCAGAGCATTTAGTTTGAATCTTTATGCTTCGGGCTCTGTTGCTATGCTTCCAACTGTCTTCTTACTCCAGCTCACTGCATTCCAGTGTGTCATCACTGCAAGGCATGACCAATAGAGCTGAGCTTTGCTGACTGAATGATTACAATTAACTCTGTGCTAGTGCACAAAAAACAGGGTTTGAGAGAAATCACGAAACAGAGAATATTGAAACCAATACAACATAAGCTGTAACAAAACCAGACAGAACATGAAAAAAAATTAAAGTGGAAGATTCTTGGGTGTTCATTAGGCAGCTGGGTGATTAGTGCTACAGTGGACAATTTTTTGGTTTTATTTGCAAAAAAAAATGCCAATTTTCTTTGCTCTAATAGACTTCCAGTGGGCTTGGAAGAGGTATTTTTCAAAGTTTTATTTTCTCTTTCTGGAGAACTGCTTTTTCAATTTTATTATCCTTGAATTATCTGTTAAAAAAAGTTGGATAGTAATTTTTTGGAGTCTGCTTTTACCTATATAGCACAAAAAGGCAATTTCCTTAAGTAGCACAATCTTGGATAAAAAAAAGCTGCAAGCAAAATTCTATTTTAGATATAGTCAAGAAGAAAAGGCTATAAAATTCAATCATTAACATATGAAAATAGATCCTCACAGCAAGCCACAGCAAAGTATCACCAATGGTTCATCTCCAATATCTGAATTCTGTTAAGCACATATTTATTATTCATTGGTTAAACAAAAAAAAAATCATTGGTCAGGCAAAAGATGTACTATTTTCTGTACTGATGGATAAATGAGGATCTAGATAACTTGTTCTAGAAACATGGTATTTACAGTCAGGCACTCAAGGTATGTCTACACTGCAATTAAAACCCCATGGCTGGCCCATGCTAGCTGACTCAGCCTCGTGTGGCTGGAGCTAAGGGGTTGTTTAATTGAGGTGAAAACATTTGGGCTTGGGCCAGGGCCCATGCTCTAGGACCCTGGGAGGTAGGAGGATCCCAGAGCTTGGGATGCAGCCATAGCCGGAATGTCTACACCGCAATTAACAACGCCTTTGTCTGAGCTCCGGAAGCTCAAGTCAGCTGGCATAGACTAGCTGTGAGTTTTTAATTGTAGTGTAGACATACCCTTAGATACCACAGAATATGCTCTGGGGAGAAAGTATACGATACTTACCTTAACTCACTTAAAAACATCTTCATCAAAGAAGGACACTCTACCAGAGGAAGTAAATCACAGCATTGAACAGACCACCCAAATAACGCAAGAGAACCTGTTTCAATGCAGAAATAAAACACCCTTTGACTGCACATCTCTGGTTATCACCTTGCACCCAACACTGGAACTCATATGGAGTATTATCAAACAATTACAACCCATACTCAATGGGAAACGAATCCTGAAAAACTATCTTTCCAAAACCCCATCTTCTGGCTTTTAAACAACCCCCAGACTCTCCAAACTTATCATCAGAAGCAAGCTCCCTGAAGACCATGCCACAGTAAGTCAAAGAGGCATCAGACCCCACAAAACCTGTAGACATATCTCCGCTGCTACAATGATAAACACCCCCCACAAAATACCTTTCAAGATCCATGCCTATCACAAAATATGTTATACCTCATCCAATGTGCTAAATGCCCCCAGTAACAACTATATAGGTGAAATGAGAATCACTACACTGTTCATTGAACTCACACAGAAAAAACGGAAAAAGCCTAAACCACTATGAAAGCATTCACTCTATATCTGATCTCTGAGTCCTCATCTGCAACATCTTCAAAAGACGAGCCTGGATGGAAGCTTACATTTATTACTCTGCTAGATACTAAAAATCATGGACTGAATATCCACTAACCCACCATCTTTTTTCCCCTCTCCTTTCCTCCTTGTAAGAGGAGAAATGTTAAAAGTCCTCTTCACCTTGAAACATGTGTTAACTACTTACATTAAACAGTTTGTTCCACCTTATATTTAGCTGTGACGCTCTGGGATGTCTACACAGCAAAGAAAAACCCGCAGCTGGCCAGTGCCAGCTGACTCAGAGGCTGCAGGGCTGTTTCATTGCTGTGTAAAGTTCTGGGCTTGGGCTGGAGCACAAGCTCTGGAACCCTTCCACCCCAGAAGGAAATGAAATGCACCCATAGCCTGAGCACTGCAAGCCCCCATCAGCTGGCACTGGCCAACATGTGTTTTTCTTTGCTGTGTAGACATACCCTTGGAATACATTTCCCAGATCTGAAGAAGAGCTCTGGGCAAGCTCAAAAGCTTGCATCTGTCACCAACAGAAATTGGTTCAATAAACTATATTACCTCACATACCTAACAAAGCATACATCTAAATACCAATATTATGGTGTGTTTTTCACAAAAAAGAAGCCGGGATTTTGTCCCCTTATGTGTAAGGACTATGATCATGACAATTGCAATGTTACTTCTCACTACATTTAAAAAAAATCAACGTGATTGGGATGTAGAGCAGAGGGAAATCCTGCACCTTGGCAGGGGTTAAACTGCATGACCCTTCCGGTCCCTTCTAACTCTGTGATTCTATGTAAACAAGAAAGGCTGAGACATTTTCTCTGCTATAATGCACTAGAAGGGTATCATCTTTTTAAAAGAGTCTTCTTCAGAAGTCTAGTGAGAAAACTAGGCAAAACCCCATTTTAAGCTATTTTTGCCATCTTTAGGGCAAGGAAAGTTATAACATGTGCTCCTGTTTCTATCTAATATTGTGCAGTAATAAACCTCATGGCTCATTACGGATACTTATCCCAACTCAAACGAGTTGAAGGGAAATAACTTAGTTAACATAAGGCACTATATTAATAACCACTTCAATATCTAGCTAGTAGAGGGCTTCATAAACGCCAAGAGTACAGGAAAAGAATGCAACCCCCTGAAGTCAGGAGACTCCGCAGAGATCCAAAGGTTTTGTGTGAGAAGCAAGCTGAGTAGCAGGCAGCTCAAGAGCTGGGTCAAGAAGCAGCTTGTTTCCTCTTGCTGCCAGGGTCAAGCAGCAAGCAGCAGCAGAAAGATACAGGGCAGCAAGCAGGAGATGTGGGACCAGCAGCAAAGAGGAGTGCTTGGACAGGAGAATGGAGATCTGTCTAGAAGTCCTGCAGCTCAGACTATCATTACTTCCAGAAGGACAGATTGGAGCTAATTCTCCAGACTTCAGGGGCCTGAAGGGCCTCCATGAGACATGGTTATCCCCAGTCATTCTACTGGACTGCTCTTAGGGGTAGTCAGCAAGTGTTAGCTGAGCTTCCCTAGCATGCCCAGAGTATTTACCCCTATGGAAGCCCTAATGAAGAATCCTTGGCTATTTAAAATACGAATAAGTGTTAATGGGGATCCTCTCCAAGGCCTAGCGCCATAGATCCTCGTGCATGGAAAGCCTACATAGTTTTCTTCTGTACTCCTGGTACACATCGAATGCTATCAGATATCTAGAAGCAACTGATGTACCATACCACTTGCAGAAACAACCTGCAGTGGAGTCCATTATGATATCACAACTGCTAACAGCAGATGAGCCAAAACCAATAATCAGTAATGTAATACCAGCCTTTTTGGAAAACTGTGGATTACTATCTGGAAAAAAACTCAATTAACATGCTTCAATACAGGGAACACATGTTCAGGAATTGACTCAATCTTTTGCTTCTGAACCTAGCAGAAGCCAGTTACACACAGATGACTGGCATGTGTTCCACATAAAAAGGCAATTTTTTAAAAAAAATTGAAATCTTGGGTTTGTTCTATTATGTAGGTTGCTTTATCGTGGATTTGCTATTTTAAGAATTCTATATGAATTATGTATTCTAAAGTTAAAAGCATCTAAAGTCTAAATAGTCACTTTGATACAAAGAAATAAAAAATTAAAATAAACAATTACTGCCGTGTGTATCTGATGCTTCAAGGAGCAGTATTACCTTTTATCTCAGAGGCTGCTGACTGTCTCCTCCACCTCCACTAGAGAGAGGCCAAGCTGTAATATCAGCCTTGAGAAAAAATGCAAGAACTTGTTTCCTCAAAATTAAAAAGTTGAACAAGAGCACTGCCTTCCAGACTAGCCTGACAGAGAGATGTGGAAATAAACTATGTTCCTATGATTGAGAGAATAGCACCATGACAAAAATAATCTAAAATGTAATACAAAGAACTAAATTCAACTCATTAGTTTATATTTTACAAGTATTTCACATATACATTTTTCTGGAGTACAGGAGATGGATAATATTTGATACCAAGTCTCAAGCATCTGGAGCTGGTTATTGACTGAGAGTGTTGCAACAACTACAATTAAGGTTGCATAAGCATTTTCCTTTTTGTAGGTCATGTTTAGTTGTTCATAATGTTTAATCATTTGGGCTGAAATTTGACTATTCTGTTCTCAGTCCAGTAGTGAAGTTTATGCATGAGTACATATTTAAGGAGGCGTTTTTGAGAATAAAAGGAGTGGAAAGGAAATGTATGTTTTCCCGGTATAAAAAATATTTCACAATCTGCTTATTGGATAGTTGTAGCCCCTCATGGGTTGGAGACAGAAACTTGAAATCTAGCAAGCATATAGCCCATAGGTTACAGATGTGTGCTTCTCAGTCTTTGTTTGGACTAGAATTTAAAGGTGTGTTAGCTAACGTGTTTGTTAACTGGAGCCTAAGCTTTAATTTGACCAACTCGGAGCAGTAGACACTACCTTTCCTTTACCAAACTCCGAGATAGAATGTGACTTTAAAGCCTTGTCCAGACAAAGCCTTTGGGAACCTTGTTCGTGATTCCTGAAGGCCATAAAGGCTATTCAAAGGAAACCTGCACATGCACACTGATTCTTGTGTTGTATTCTCAATAGTTTGTCAGTGTTACATTGGCTGCATGCATGAGCACAGTTTAGGAAAATTGAGTGGATTCTGCCTCATTCCCCTCTATGTGCAATGGCATATACTAGGAAGCAGAGCCCTGAAAGAGTCCTACCTTCTTTTAATATAAAGTGCAAATGTTGTGTATCGGGGTTCTCCTACAGTGCATGCCTGAATACCCTGTTAGCTGTACACTGCTCACTGAGTTTTATCCTGCAGAGTCTGTTTGACAGTTCTCCTGAAGAACAGAAACTCTGGTCTCATTCTCTCTTTGTTTTCCCTTACAAGGAGACTGAGGGAAGCCCAGATCAGAACTACAGTTCCCATTTCTGCCTGGCAGGTGCAAAGGGAATGAAGATCCCACCCTGGCTTCCAACCCCAACTTGAGGAGACTGAAATGAGACCCATAAAATTCTACTTATTTTGCTTTGTAACCTTAACATTCCTTTCAAGTAGGTTTTCGCCTGGAATACATGAATATGCAGAAGAGACACTTAGCCATCAGTATACTTTGACTGATGTAGTGAGAAGAAATTAACAATTTACACAGACTACACAATGAAAAGTTTAAAAGATAATACTGGATAGTAAAGCAGCTAAGAGATAAAATTACTGAAAATTTTCTCTTTTAATGTACGCACTCAAGCTGTTTTTCCATGTGTATATAGTTCATTATCAGTTGTGTTCATCAGTACCATGCTTTTTGCACTACATATATGGTGTCTACCATTAATAGCCAGAGCTAATTTTTCATTAAATAATTTCAAAAAAAAATATAATCTCACTTAAATTTCATAACTGTCTGCTTATCCCCATCAAAAATGACTTATTAGTTTGTGTAATACTGGCTACTATAGGATGCTATATCCATGAAAAGTTTTGGACCTCAGCCCTGCAGAAAAATATTCCTTAAATGTTTCACAATAGATATGCACACATGTATGTTTCTTTCAACAGTAATCTAGGCAAGGTCAATACCAAAAATGGAGAACCCCAGCAAGGTACAGGTGAGTAGCCTGGTAGGAGGCTCAGGTGGTCACCTACTAAGGTCGGGGAAGTCCTGGCTGCTGAGTCTGTCCCAATCCCTGCCAGAGAGAAGGGATTATTATTGAACTCCCAAATGTCTCACATTTTGTTCCAAGCAGGGTGTTCTCCTGTGATATACTCTCATTCCTGATTTTACCCTTGTGTTTTACCAATAGGAAATGCATTTTCAACCCGACAAATTTTTTTGAAGAATATATACAAGTAATATATCTATGCATGTACAGTATACGCGGGATTAACTTGGTAAGTGATTTTGATACATTAAAACAGCTTCCCAAGTATACTTGTAGATTTGATCAAGTACTGCAATTTCAGTCTAATAAGTATTATGTCAAACTTTAACATGAATAAAAAAACAAAACTAGGAATAGAGTGTGTACATGTGTATATATTATACATACGCACATGCTAAATTTCCTTATTCTTTTAGGATTTGCTTCAGCACACTAATATGCAAATTTAACATCACCATGTAAAAGTCAACTGATTTCAGAAGATATATATATTTTGGAGAGCAGAATTTAAATTTAGTACCAAAAATTCTATATTCTACTCTTTCTTCTCTTTATACACCACATTTAAACAACAACAAAAAAAAACGTTAAAGCTTTTTGTTAGGCTACATTGTTGGCCAGCATATACTATATAAAGTATAATTTAAAACTTTTTGGATCTTGTATTTGGCAGAGACAATATATGATTTAGATGTTTTTGTTTCAATTACCTACTCCTATATTTCCTGAACATACTTGAACTTTTGCCTAAAGTTAGATAAATTATCTCCATCCCTGTTCATTAATTACACAGGGATTGCCTTCCATCCTCAATTTTACAGCCCTTGCATCTTGTCTGTTTATATTCAGCCAGAATTTTCGCTGTGACCAACTGCACCTTTGGTTACAAAACACAAAATATCAAGAGTGGGTCAACAGCATTCACTGGGGGTATCAAAGCTTAATGTAACTTGCAAATTTTTAAAACCTCTTACAACTTCTGCTTGTCCGCTGATTCTGCATATTTTGTCATATGAGAATACAAAGGCACTGAGGAGTACTACTATAATATGGCACTAAGAGAAACCTATGGGCTACTACAGCTATACAGGAGAATTTAAACAATACAATAATTCCTTGGTAAAAGAAAAGAGAGCATGGTTTCCTAGGTCTTACTGTATAGCAGAGATTCATCTCCAAGTCTGGCTTCATCAGGATTCTCTCAGTAACAGTTCTGCTCCCTGCACATATTACAAGTACAGCAAACTAACACATCAGTTCTCTGGTTACCTGCATGTTTATCGATTGGCCAGAGCTCAGCAAGGGTTATGACGACCAAATCTGGTTGCAGTATGCCATGCTTTTCCATCACCTTTACTTCTTATGTTGGAGAATCAACTTTGAAAAAATGTGTTTTGAACTACATGGAGCATTTCAAAATATTACCAATTATAAATGGCTTTTCAATTACTGTTAATTCAGAAGGTCAAGAAACTACAATTTACACACAGGAAAAATATAGGAAAATATCTTTAGAAGATGCAAACTTAAAAATTATGCGTCTGTCAGAAAGTGGTTTACTATTGTTATAACCAATACCTTAAAAACTCTAATAAAAGTGGAAAATATTCCTCTATTGTTTCAGTTTGCTTACTTTGCATGGTTCATACCAGGGCTCTTAAACCCAATTTACCTTAGGGCTAGTGGCAGTCCTCAAATCCTCCTAGTGGGCCAACAATGTCACTGAAGATGGTGTTCATAAAAGAAAACGTTTATATTGTATTTTTTATTTTGAATTTCTTAGAAATAATAAAACTGTCATACAACTTTATACAATTCTTTGCCTGCCAGAGAGTTTTTAGTGTTTGCCAGACACCTGGCAATGTTTAATTTCTGTCAGTTTGTTGCTGTTTGCCCTCAGTGACTGAGCAGCTGAAGCCTTCAGGATTGCAGCAAGGTGTGCATCAGATAACTGTGTTCGGTATTTTGATTGTTTATACTCACTGGGAAAAAAAGTGATTCTGCCTCCATGGCTGACTCCCCCAGCAACTAATGATGGTATCTCTGTCCCTCTCCCCCAGCCAATGAGAGCTGCGGGGAGCGGCAGCAGACATTGCTGGCAGCACATCTGCATGCATCTCTCCTCTGTGGGTTGAAGTGGGGAGGTTCTTGGGCCACAGATAGCTCATGGGCCAGGACTTAGAGACCCCTGGTTAATAGCATATACTTAAAAAAAAAAAAAATGCAGTTGTAAAAATTCACAACGTTTGGAAGGGGACCACAGCATGTATGATACCTGAAAATGCTTTAAATGCATTTATTGAGACTGACTGGATTTCAAGTTGACGGTCTCTCTTTGGCAGTAATTCCCATAACTTAACTTTGGACATTTTAAAATTTAAACTCAGGGCATGGAGTCTCAGAACTACAATCACTTTGCATTAAGGTAAATGGTCCAGGTACAACTGTGAAAGCTTAGGAGGCATTTACATGCACCTAGGAGTCTGGAGAGTATGTGTAAGAGAGGAATTATGTGCCTGTAAGTGCTGTATTGTCTAGTCTATATAGTTTTTTATATAGCCTCATCATCACTATTAATGAACGTAAGGTGCTCAGTAGCAGATTATCACCATCGCCATTAACAGAAGCACAGAGTAGATTAAATGATTTGCCCAAAGTCATGCAGAATCTGTGGCTCATCAGGAAAGAAATCAGGTCTCCTGCACCCCAATGGCCTATCCACTAGAACATTATTTCCACCTTGAACTTTACATTTTTGGGGTTTCACTATCAGTCGTTCTAATGCCTATTTTCATTACACTGCATTTGTGCTGTGCTTGCAAGGGCTTGGAGCAGAGTCAAGTGATTATCTGCATGATCATCAGCCCAAATAGTTCTGAGCTCAACTGGTGCCAGAGCCTCATGTGCCCCAGCAAATGTTTGTCTTCTAAATGTGAATCCTGTCCACGAGACACATTAAATGTAGACAGGCTAACCCTGACATAAGTGGTCCTTCTCAAAATGAATTATTTCCTTCACCAGCACTTTTTTTCTTTCCTTTTGCACTTCTAGAACAGCACATCTCAGAGAAGCTGATTGGTTACTGTCAATCAGTTTCAGCAAGACCATTTTCTTAAATTGCTGTAGTGTGTGCTTGAGAGTCTCAGAATTAAGTCTGGTCTTCACCTAACACTTAAGTCTACCTACTTAAAAATGTAATGGCCAGTGCACTGCAGTTCCATCTATCAAGCTACTGCTTCTAGAGGGGGTGCATTTACTACCACAATGGAAAACCCCTTCCATTACTGTAGTAAGTATTTACACGACAGCAGTGTAGCTGGATCATGCTGCTGTAGCACTTGCAGTGTAGAAATGTCTTCAGACCAATTCCTGGATGTGTATGTGAAAGAGTCCAACTGCAGATGGTGAGAGACTTAGGGCTAGTCTACACGGGCAACATTAAAACACTGTTGTGGCAGTGCTTTAACATGGCTTGTGTAGTCGTGGCATAGTGCTGGGAGAGAGCTCCACAAGGAACATAGCGCTGGTGCATGACTTTCTGTGCTGGTGCACTGTCTACACTGGCACTTTACAGCACTAAAACTTGCTGCGCTCAGGGGGGATGTTTTTTCACACTCCTGAGTGAGAAAGTTGCAGTGCTGTGAAGTGCCAGTGTAGACAAGTCCTAAGTCAGTTTGGGGAAAGCATGTGCTTAAAACTGTACCATAAGAGATCCGGCAGCTGCTGAAAGCCCCAGTTTCCAATAGAATTAACACAGGACAACTGAGCCCAGCCTTGACTTGGCCAGGTTGCAGTCATCCTTCATGCCTCTTTCATAGGACCCTGTTTCCCAAGTACCACAACAGCGTATGTGCATCACCCAAAGTTTTAGTTTCTACTACTTTCACTGTCAAACTCTCTCTGGGTGATAAGCCCCTTGTTCATTTCTGTTATAGATAGTCTAAGGTTGCATTTCAGCTCTCCCCAGATTCCCCCGCCCCTGATCTCTCTTGGCCTGAGAATAAACTAATAATTCAATGCTATTCCTTCAAAAGCAAAGTTAGCTCTGCTCCACAGAATACAGGGAAAACTTTCCAGTTCCTCTTTCCTGCTTAAATTTAGGGTGACCAGACAGCAAGAGTGAAAAATTGGGACGGGGTGGGGGGTAATAGGCACCTATACAAGATAAAGCCCCAAATATCAAGACTGTTTCTATAAAATCGGGACATCTGGTCACACTACTTAACTAGAGCAATGTCAGCTATAGCTCATACACATTCTCAAACATTTTGGCTTCTCTGCCGCCTTCTTAAGTATAACTTGATTCATTCGCATTATTTCCCCGGAGTCTACAGGTTATTGCTGTATACTATTTTCTTATAACTACATCTTTCCTGATTACTTACAAATAATCATAATATATTACAGAAAAGAACCGGTCCATGGTGCTAGGTGTACATAAACAGTGTCTTGTAACAAAGTTTGCAGTCTAACAGAAGACAAGATTCGAAGAGTGAATGAAACCACTCAGAAGAAATAGGACTGCTCATTTCTGAAAGTAGTCGCTTAATTGTCTCCTTCCCACAGCACCCTTAAGTGTAATGGAATTAAATGCTAACCTTTCAAATACCAGCCAACAGTCACCTATGTAGGGGCTCAGGCAGCAGGGCCACTGAAGATTCATTTAACATATTTTGCTGCCCGTTCCTAGCACTAATCCATTTTGTGGATGGATGCACGTGTGACAGCTCAGGACAAAAGTAAATCAGCAAGGATTGGAGGGCCAAGTCTCACATCTTGGGCTTGTCTTTCCTGTTGTTCATTTCTTTTCATTTACACTTTGCAAAATAGAGAGGGGGTCACCTATGGCTGGGGCAACTCTTCCAAAAAACAAAGCAATAAAAGCTTGTGACGACAACACAACTGCTGTTCAATTTTTAAAACATATTAGGCTTTTTTGCAGACTAAGAAACACTACTCTGATAGTTCCTTATTTAGAGAGAAACTTAACAAAAAGCAGATGTAGCTTATAATACAAAAGCTGCAATACGTACTGTAATTCATCTGGTATGCCAAACAATAAACATGATGTCAGCAGGAGACCTGCTTTAAATTTTGATCTGCACTAGACTGACTAAGTACTGATGGCCTTAGTGACGCTACAAGGAAAATATTTAGGGTTTTCAAACTGCTATTACAGAAAACAGAAGTTAAGATAGAAAATACTATAATATGTAGTAGTTTGTAGGTCACCTCAAAACTTATTTTTTAAGTGAAATGGAAAGTGAATGTTTGGAGCAATGATAATTCAAGTTAAAGTAGAGGGACAGAATCTTTGTTTATCCCCAAAACCCAGCCTCATGCACACACACCACAGTAGGATTTTTCCAGCATTATGTCTCAGCTCTGGCATGAAGGACCACCCACTCCAGACAGAGATGAGATATTCTTTTTGCTCCCTGCAGTTCGGGACATGTACACTGCAGAAGTTGTCAACCTGTGGCAAATTATGAGTAAAATATAGTAAACTGTGGAAGATTTTGGACTTCCTTCAGACAGAGAACACATCCACTTTAAAAAGACTTTTCTGCTTTACCAAAGAGATACTAAGAGACTAAAGCATACCTAGGCTTTCTTCTTTTAAGTTCTATACCAATACTTAGAAGTAAAAACCTTCTGAAGTTAAATGTTAAGACTTGCCACTAAGTATTTAAGCCAAAAGCCCACCATTTTTTCTTGAGATAAATAACTCCTAAATCACTGTAACTATAAAATGAGAAGAAAAAAATCTCTATTTTCTCTCAAATTTTACAGTTCCACTATTTCCCCAGGTTTGTCACGTCTTTTTCCCCTGTTTGTGGCTCTTTCACACATTGAAGAGGGAAAAAAGCATACAGTAAAAGATATAGGAAAAAAACATTTAAAAATAGGAACTGGTGTCTGTAAAAAACACATAACACTGGGAAGAGGACTCAGGGGCATGGGTACTCTGAGGGAAATCCTACTTTTAATTCACTTAGTGACACTGACTAGATTTCCAGATGATGGTGTTCTTTTAAAACACTGAACCTGCCACAAAAGCTAGAAACATATTTGCATATTGCCTAACAGACAGAAAAAACATAACCATGTCAGTTATTTTTATATGCTTTGTACGAACAAAACATCACACCTCCAGTCTCCCACTTGTCCCTCTTCCATTTCCTGCAAAGATATACCAAACACAAATAATTTATGTTTCTCCACCACTCAATGCTACATAACTCTTAAAAAATTAAAAAATTAGTGTCCCTTTTTATTTTGCTGTTTACACAACTCTCTTGCGCTGTCTGCATGACTTCTGTTTTTCTGAAAATGACTTCCCTTTCTACATTTCTTCTCTCAATCTTTCCTCCCTAATTTTCTATCTCCTTTTCATTTCAGTAATTTCCATACACCCAGATTCTCCAAGTTCTCATTCCAGGCCCTTTTCCTCAGCTCTTTCCTCACATCACCCACATTAAATTTTTTATTTCCTCTTGCTTGCTTACTTCTTCTCTTTGTTTACTGTCCCCTGTCCTATTTACTCTCTGAATCTGACACCACTAAAGAGCACCTTGTGCAGTCATTTGTACCTGAGCCCAGTAAGTGCAATGCAAGAGTAAAATTATTCTAAGTCAGAATTCTCTATTCATTCACTGTTGGCAGAATGACCACACAACATACAAAACATGGAGGAGTCATCCCTAATCACCCCCTTTTTAATCTTTTTTTTTTTTTTTTTATTACTGTGCCCACCTTCCCCATATTCTGGTCTCTCTCTAATCTTTTTCTCCCTTGCTCTCTCTTTGCCCTTGAGACTTTCCTAACTGTCATATATACATTTTTAAAGTCTGCATTCTCTACATCCGCAGTCGCACTCAAACCATCTGTCTCCCTCTTAGCCACTGAGCCTGTGCCTCTGTCCATCCCAATTCAGACAGTTAACCCCGCTTCTCCTCTAAATCCTCCCAAACAAATAATCTTGAACATTTCTGCACCTCCTCAATAAATCGGTATTACAGTTCTTCCCAAAATAAGTCTACGAAGGGCTCCCCAGTCCTTCATTCAGAAAATTCATAATGTGCATTGCAGGGTCTCTTCTAGGGTGAGGACAATGTGTTGGATCTACAGTTTCTTCCTCCTCTCTAGTGCTGTACTAGGTGACTGTGTGGGACAGGAAGTCAACCATAGGCGCCAACTCTGTGGGTGCTTCAGGGCTAGAGCACCCCTAGGGAAAAATTAGCAGATGCTCTGCACGCATCAGAAGTCAAGTTCTCCTCCCCATCACCACCATATCCTCCTCCTCCCGTCCCCCTGCGGCATCCCTGCTCCTCTGCCTACCTCGCAGTGTTTCCTGCCCGGCTGCCACCAAACAGCTGTTTGGTAGCATTTGCATGCACTAGGGTGGGGGGGGGAGAGCAGGGAGGAACACGACACACTGTGAGGAGGAAGGGCTGGGGCAGGGATTTGCAGAAGTAGTTGGAATGGGGGGTGGGGAAGAAGTGGGGCCTCATGGAAGGGGTGGAGCGGGGGCATGGCTGGGAGCGGAAGGGGGATCCAGCACCCACGGAAAAAAGGGGAAAGTCAGCACCTATTAAGCAAACCATATATATCAGCCCTGCTTTAGCTCAGTGGAATACACCTATCCTTGTCCACGCTGCAAGCTTCCTTTTGCACTCACAGCACAGCAGAGAAGCACCCAGCGCAACAGTCAAAATCTCCATCTTTCTGGGAACACTGTTGAACAGCTGCTCAAAGTGCTCATGACTCACAAAGGCAGTTGCACGTGTGCTCTGTAGCAGAGTGAACAAGGATTTATGGGCACTGCTTTACTATAGTGAGGAGTCTGGCAGGACCAGGACTAGGCACGCACAGGTCTGAGTAAAATTCTTATCACTTGCTTACAAATATATTGAGCACTGTTTCTAGGCTAGCTGACAGGAGAACTGTGAACTAGTACAGATATATATGGTTTGAGCTGTTTGAGAATGGGGGAAAAATAAAGAAAGAAAAACAGCATCTGGGAAAGGATTTCCAACCTGTTAATTTTTTCGTTGATGTCTTCTTGTGTCATTGTTACTCCCAGCCAGCAGATGGCAACAGAACACTAAGGCCAACGGCTTCAAACATCGCTGAATAACTTTAGGCTCCTAAATAGAAGTGGCCTGATCATCCAAAGGTGTTGAGCACTTGCAACTCCCACTCAAGTCAACAGCAGCTGTATTTGTGATAGGCCATGTCAGCAGAAGTTATCCCAGAATGGTCTGGGATTCTTGCAGAGCTGGCGACTGAAGGGTTAATTGCAGAGACTGATCACTTGACAATTTCTTCCCTTTACTGATATCCTATTTAAACCACCAGTGCAGACACTCAAGTATTTTTTTAAAAAACACATCAGCTGAGAAGTATCATCCCTCTTCAAACCTATTGTTATCCTCCCTTTACCATCTTACTTTTAACTTTTCTAAACCTATTTATAACTTCATCCACCCAAATTCACTAATTTTTTTCACTTAAATGCTTAATTAACATGTTGTTATTCTTGCCCTACAATGCATGTTACATTTTAACCCTTCCTACAATACCTTTTGTAGTTACTTTTTAAAATCTCATTTGTTGTTCTCCTCTGGAATGAGTAAAAAAAAAGTCTTATTGGCAAAGTTCAAGAAGATTGTTCTCTCTTCCAGAGCACAAGTTCTCTTGTTCTCCCCCCGTGTACCTGTAGATATATTTATAATTTATTTTCCTTTCCCCCAATTTCTATTCTCTCTGGGTTACAAAAATATTCATTTGATGGATATTTCTCTATTTTTAGGTAATCATTGAAAATGGAACTCATTTATAATTTCCTCTTTATTCTTAGCATACCTATTGTTTCCTTTCACCCTTAAAAAAATAAATAAGTTATTACATGGCAATCCTTGCGCACTATAGATTTATACCCAGTTTGCCAAGCAGAAGGAAGCGTGATCATCGCTATAACACACTGAAAGTCCCTGAATACAGCTTAGTGTACTACTGGTTCAAAGTGCAGTACATGGATGCCACACTCAGGACCTTTCACTTCACTGTGGCAGTGATCATACAGGACATTATTAAGTGGCAAACTGGAGCACTGTAGATTTATACCCTGGATTGCTGTTCAGTAACTTGCACACAGATAAGCTCTCAGTGTGTAGAGCACTATGTTCTAATATGTCCAAGAAAACAAACATCTAACTCAGCTGTTATGTAAAATCATTTGCAAAAATAAAAACTGAAGGCAAATACTGGTTAAACACAAGTTTAAAATGGTGATAAAGGTCTTCAAGGCTCCTAGTAAATTCAGGAGTAAACTCAAGCTGAAAGATTGTGAAGCAATTTAGGCAAAGGAGGCAACCACCAATTTCTCATCAGATCAGCAGAATTGTTAAAATTGTTATTCAAGCATCCATTTTGCTTCTTAAACATGGTCACAGAAAATCTTGCTGCAATTAGAATAAAACAATGTCAAAAGTTATAATAATTTTTGAAATTTAATTTTTAAGAGGGTCATAGTATCTTACCTCAAGACATCACAACACCCAGAGAGACACACTTTTCTCCCCACAACTCCTAAAATAAATGGACTTAATGTCATGCCATCATACATCATACGAAGTTTCTTTCCAATGAAGGAAAATATTGCTTCAGTAATTGGGTTTCCCAGTCTGCCATAACTTATCTGTAGGATAATCCCTTCCGTTGATAGACAGCCTGTCAACAACTGCTTAGCACACATATTGTACTCTGCTCTTCCAACAGTACACCACAGTGGTTCGTGGGAGTGTCAACATTACCTTGGTTGGGAGCCACAACCCATTATGCCAGTAATGCAGCCCCTGACTGAGAAGGAATATGTAGATGTTTTAGGGAAGTATGCTATTTTCAGCTATAATTTTTCTTACCTACATTGGTCTTAGCTCATGTAAACTGAGGAAATCTCTCTTCAAGACCAAAGGAAGGCAAACCAGGGAGGCTACTTCGATTTCCTGTATAGACTCCATTCTTTGTTCTGTTTTAAAAACAGTTTTTAATATTTCATGATTAAGGCAACTCGACTACATCTGAAGCAGCTTCTCTAACTTTCTACAGCCAATGCTTTAGATAGTAGGAGTAGTGCTGCACTTTGAAGTTACACATGTAGTTTATTTCACCAATGTAAATTTGCTGTAGGCATCATGTCAAAAGAAAGGCTTTCTGAAACGTGAGCATTTTGAAGTTCAAATATTCAGCCTAATTTCTTTTACAGGCGCTCATATCATCTCCTCGTCAGAACTAACAAAAGAAAGTGAAGATCCTAGTTTCCAACTTCAAATCTAGGTCAGTCATTTTTGATTATGCAAAGCAACTTGACTTTCCTGGGGCTCATTCAACCTTACTCAAAAACTGGGCAAAAAGCAAGTGTTCACTGAACAGGAGATGCTGCTTCTGAGCAGAGTATTTCTCAATGACTAATTCCATGAATTTAGCTTTATTCTTCTCATAGAACACTGCAGAATGATTCCCTCAACTTTTTTTGTTGAATTACTCAAATTTTACATATTTTACATATTTTAATTGCACCCCAATTCCAAACAGTTTGTAATTAATATTTATTACTCTAGAATTGAAACAGGATCTGTTTTGATTAGTTGCCACAGATCACAAATCACATGGTATTGCTTCTGCTCCCTATTAGATGAGTTTAACCCCCGTTGTCAAAAGTATAAAGTAGCCTAGTATTAGTGTTTACCTGTAAAATTTTGTGAATCTAAAAAAACAGATTAAACTTACTACTTGACTACCTTACTTGTTACTGGATAGAAGCAAAGCTTATAGCTATAGTAAAAGAAATAGGTGTGGTTCATCCCATAGCCGAGTTGAACAGAGAGCCCCAGAGAGAAACTGAAATTCAAAATCCTTTGTCTCCTGAGGAATTTCTCATTGGTCAGTTGTCCACCTCTCAGGTTACCTTTAGCTTAACCCCTTACAGGTAAACACTAATACTAGGCTACTTTATACTTATGACACCCATAATCAATAGAAAAAGTTGAGGAAATCACCGAAGCTTTGAGTCTGTCTGTGGGAGGTAGATATTTTGACAGTGATAGTAGTAAAGCAAGAGTACAGAATTTTAGAATACTATAGGCCTTTTCATTTATGGGCCATGTAGGCCTCCTTCCTATACACTGCAGAAGTTATATTTTTTTAGATTCACAAACATGTGCACTTTGTCTTAGTTGTGAAAAACGTGATGCAATATTTGTCTGGCTTGTTTAACCAAATCTTTACCATAGCGCTAGCAACCACAATTTGTGTCAAGCGGTGTTCCTTCCAATACAAAATATAACAAGCATATTATATTTACTAATCTCGATATTTGTCATCACTGTAGTCATTAACAAAGCAGATGACCAGCACTATGACTCAAACACTCGTTTGTTTAAAACTTACTTTCTGTGAACACTCATGCATTTGAGTTTGTGAAATTACAGCTTTAAAACAAATGTTCATATGAAAAACAATTGGATTTGTGGCAGAGTTTCTAAACTTCAAAATCCAGGTTTAGAGTTCAAACCTAGTCTTCCCTTCTTCGATCTGGACATGTGGAAATGCACTCAGATACGCTGAGTGTGAAAACAGGACTTGCCCACACATGGTAACACATAAAACTTAACTGCTGTTTCCTAATTTTATTAGGCCAACTCACTCCATATTAAATTATAAATTAACAAGTATTTCTGTTAAAAAGCTTAAAACTAGTGAGATATTTTTATTCATTTTTCTTCAAAAATTACAGTAAATAAAATGAAGTTTGTGACTTATGTTACAACATGTTCAAGATGTGACCAAATGTAAAACACAATATATAATACAATTTCTGACAAGCTATGTACTGCATTCATTGGAGGGGCCATGTGTCCATAGTGCTTAGTTGAATTAACCTGAAAAATGATTGGCCATGTGAAAAACTAAGCAACAATTTGTTCTGTATACATAAGCATCTACAACAACAAAAGGTCAATAAAGCTCAGATGACAGTAACCACTTAACCTCAAATTTCTAACTCATATATTCACTAAAAAAACCCATTACATTTGATAGTACTGTGATTTAGATTCCTACCAAACAAGAATTGTTAACTGTAAAACAAAAATACACCACCAATACCAACCTAGAAGGCATTGAGTACTCAAGCTCTAAATCCAGCAAAGCACTTATTTATTATTTTGATAGTGCTTAAAAGCTACAACTAGGATCAACAGCCATTGTGCTGAGCATTGTGCACACAAGACTGGAAACTAGAGCTGGCCAAGAAACCTAATTTTAGTTCCTGGAAAATTTCCAGAGTTTTCAGAAACATTTTCATCTCAAATCTGGATAATATACAAACTTGAAAATTTTTGTGAAACTGAAATTCCACAATATTTCATTTCAGCAATATCAAAAGATAGTGTTTCCAAAATGAAAACTGCTCTCTGGGATCCCCAGCAGCCCACCGGGTAAGTCGCAGTACAGCTGGGACCTTGGAAGCAGGACACTGAATTTGACATAATTCTTGTCGTTTTCATTGCTGCCCACCACTGCACAGCAGTGGTAAAACCGACCAGACTCTTCTTAACTGGACAATAAAATGATGTCAAGAATCAGAGAGGTAGCCATGTTAGTCTGGAATTGCAGAAGTGACAAGAGAGTCCTGTGGCACCTTAAAGACTAGCTAAAGTATCAGAGCATAAGCTTTCGTGGGCTAATACCCACTTCATCGGAATGTGGGTATTAGCCACATTCCGACGAATAAAATGATGGTCAGTTTTACCATTGCTATTCAGAAGTGAGCAGCACTGAAACTGACAAGAACTATGTCAAGTTCCGTCCACAGTTACTAGGACTTCCAATGTCCCTGATTTCATGGCGGGCAGCCAGGGAGCCTGGTTGGCTGAATGGAGGTTGCGAGCCCTGGGAGTGTTGACTCCCAGCTTCTGAGGCTCCTGATTCAGCAGGCTACTGTGGAGCTGGGCAGAGAGCTAGCAAGAAACCAGGAACAAACCATTCATTCAAAACATTTTGATTTTAAAAAATCAGAAAATTGACAAAAAATGTTCTCAGAATTGTTCCAAACAGGTCTAGAGATGGTGGTCTCTTGTCACAATCTAAAAAGATAATCACTACAACAAATAAAGAAAAATACTTAAGCACACGTTTAACTTTAAGCATGTGAATACTAAGTCCCATTATATTAACGGAATATAGACTTGCTTTAAGATAAACAATGTGTTTAAGTGCTTTGCTGTATGAGAAGCAGAGTGCTCAGCACCTTGCAGGATCAAGTCCTAAACCAATGCACATCTTATCAAGTGAATGTTTCAAAAATCCATTCTATATTAGCATTTACCACTCAGTGATTGACAGTTTTGGAAAATGGCTGGCTTTTTAAATTTGTTGCCTTTTTACCAGTAAGGAAACCCAAGAAATTACAACAGTACCAGTAAAGAAAACTCAACACCTAAAAATGCAAGTTGAATTTATACACTAAAGAACAAAAACAATTATTTTAAGAAACCCACAGAAGTCTGTACCACTTCTTCTAACAGAGTTTTTGGTTTCATGCTAAACAGGCAAGATTTTTTCCTCATGTGGTCTTAGATTCTTTCAAGAGATCCCACAGGCTGTGCCTGTTCTCAACTATTACTATACACACAAAAATATGACTGATTTAATAAAAAGTTTAATATTTACACCTTAAAATCAGAATGAATCCTATTTTTGGTTTCTGTTAAGTGTAGATTCACAAGAGAGCTGTAAAAGAATTTTGCTTCATGCGTAATCCACAGCAAAACTGACACAGAATACCTACAGCAACAGTTCTGTTGTCATGGGGACCAATAAGGAAAAACCATTTAAATGCCAGGATTTTAAAAAAAAAGCTTGCTGAACTGCTATAAAGTCAGATCTACACTTTATATCTTGGGAACCAAAACTAAACAGCTTTAAAAAATTCTGCTGACAAAAGAACACAGGCCTCAATAAACCAGTAGTCTTGAATTCCCCTTCCATTAGCGAGTTCTTACACCAGGGCATGCCAAGCTAGAGGATTCAGCTGCCTAGCAGGTAGCCATGGAGACTAAGAGACACACGTTAAGTATGCAGTAAAGCAAGAGAGATAAGACCACAACCGTGCAGTTTAGACTGTTTTCACAGCTGCTGACTCCTGTTTTATTTCACTTATGGTAAAAGTAGTTAACAACGTCCTTCCCTTTAAGTATGTTTGGAAATTGTTCAACTGGAGCACAAAAATGTCAGCATTAATAAATTATGGAATAAGATCTTAGATGTATGGAAATCAAATATCATAGGACGTGCCAATCTCGTATGAAGTTGTCTCATTTTTAACATTCTGTGATCCAATTTCACATAGCGATTGGAGGAACATGTGGAGTTAGTTTAAAAGTACCCTACAGGAGTTGTTTTCAGGCGTATGTGTAATTAGTTGGTGGGCTCTGTTATAGCAGACAGATGTCTGCTGCCCTAAAACAACACTCACTTTAACACTAACCGAAATCCTTAATGGCAGTCTCATTCAAAAGGACTGACTGAGTGTGAATACTGACAACTTTCTTACCCCATAAAGATGATCCCTGCAGAAAAAGATAAGATATCTTATTGGGGTGATGTGGAGAAGCTTAAAATGATGCTTGAATTAATCTGTTCAGCAGACAGAGGACTTATGTCTCCAGTTTTAATTCACACATGAACACTATTTGCTTATAATTTGGAAAGGTTAAATTAGAGTATATAGTGTTATAAGAAAAAAAAACCTATGTTAAAAGAGCATTGGGGTGCAAAGTCAAGTACTCTGAAGTTAGGAAAATCCAGAATTAAGACTGCCTGTGCAACATTAATTTGGCCCCCTTGTGTATGTATATTGTGATATGGTCTTTAAGTATATTTTCTCCACAGGAGTCTTACTGCATTTAGTGGACAAGAAGGACCTGCTCTGTGGAAGAATCAAAGTTATGTAGAAAAGGAGACTGTGGTATATAAGACCTCTGTCTCATTTGTTGCAGAAGCAGGAAGTGAATGAAGCAGGGGCAAGACTGTAGGAAGAGAAAGGACGATCTCATGGTTAAGACTGTTAAATGATGTTTTTGAGAACTGGAGTCTTTCCCTGCCTCTGTCACAGAGTTCTTATATGGTGCAAAGTTAGTTCCTTAAAACAAACTTTCCCAGAGGTGGTCATTAATTGTGCGTTCCTCATTTTCTTCGTCCGGGGCATGATTTGCAAAAGTGCCAAGTATGCACAACTGAATTCTATGTGAGTTTTACTCTGAAAATCAACAGTGCTATATAAATGTTAAGTACCCTGAAAAATAGGTCATAGAAATCTCAAAGCACTAAAAACCATACTTTTGACCATCTTCTCTGCTTCAGATTCCTGTCGCTAAAATGGGGATGAAGCCACCCCATACCTCACAGAGGTCTAGATAAATTGAGATTTGTGAAAACCAAGTATTCTAGTGACAAGTGCCACAGAAAAGCCAAGGAGGAAATTAATAATTCTATCCTTGTATCTGGATTTAAATAATGTGCAGTAAATAAGACATAAAACAACACATTGAACAACGAGGAAAAAATACCATACAGATGCACATAAATTAAGCACCATCCAGTCTGTACACAGAATCAGACAGGAGGTCTCTGGAAAAAATTAAGGGAAGAACTAAGGTCGCACAAGTTGTGTGAGGTGATTTATGATGCCCAGTGACAACTCAATATTCTCAGATTTTAACTGTTTAATCTCTCCCAGGCAAGCGTGAACTGTGATTTTTCACTATACATTGGCCAAATTTGGATGGATTTTCACAAGAACAGAAAGAGGCACATCTCTGACATTAAGGCCATATTTCAAACCTCTGCTCCAAAGCATGGAATGTAGGGCTGCCAAACCTCCAGGACTGGCCTGGAGTCTCCAGGAATTAAAGATTATGTCATGTGATTAAATCTCCAGGAATACATCTAACCAAAACTGGCAACCCTAAGTGCTAACATATTTCAAAGAAAGTCTCAGATTTATTTATTTTTTACATAACCAGCAAAATTTATTTTTCTTTAACTTTGTCTTAGGAAACAGCTGAACCATTGTGACTAAATTTTCCAAAAAGAAATTCATCCTGAGATAGACGCCCAGCATAGAAAATTTCAGTCCAAATGGTTAAATTTGGGCAAAGTTCTAAGAAATTGACATTTGGATTTTAAAATAGAATACCTCCGGTTACTTTAATTGTAGCCCATGCTTCCAACCCCACCTATAGTGATCAGTCAAACAATCAAAGTGGAGTGTGGAGAGTTTCACACATAATTCCCTTATCAGAATGTAGAAGTCAAGGCAAGAGTTTCTTCTTTGGACATGGCAACTTGATTCATAACTCATTGTTTTGTCTTCAAAAAACTTAATCAATTGTGCAATATCATAAATACTTAAAAGCATCTTTGAGACTATGTAATGTATAAATATTCTGTTAGACAATTTGCCATCCTGTGGTCTTCAATAGTGACAAAACTGTATTGGAATGCCACTTCTTGGAAAATTTAAGATAATGAAATTATGTGATTTTCCATCTCAAAGAGGGTAGTCACATGTGCATAACAGAATAAATCCATTTTTATTCTTTATAAACATCTAGAAGAGCAAAAAGGAGTCCAGCCACATCAGCCAGAGTGAGCATTACACAAAACCACCAGTTTTTAAAAAACTGAAAAATCTACATATGCTAAGACTACCTTGTGTTCACATCCAGCAAGTCATTCAATTGTTATAAGATTAGCTGGGAAAGCACTTAAATCAGAGTTAAAGACATAATATCCAGTTCCTCATCTGTACTCAATAAGCAATGAGCCCAGCTGAAACAGGGAGTCACAAAGAAGCCAATCTTGGCAGCATTTCTGCATAGGAATCTCCTCTTCCGCATCCGAGGATAGTACACTCAATGTCTATGGCCCAAAGGGGCCAGGATGCTAAACAGCAACTACACAAGCTGTCTGACAATGCCCCCTTCATCCTGGCCATACCTCTTATTCTAAAAGCCATGTAAACTGGCTCTAAATCCACCCCAGGGAAAATGCCAGGTAGCTGATTATATACAAACCCAAGACGTGATGAAGATAAATGCAATTATTTATCACAAGGTTATCATACACTTCTGAATACTTTTCACCACCACCTTATTCCTCTCTGCCAGAACCAAATGTAACAATGCAATCTTCTGAGCACCTTCAAACATCATCTAGGTTTCATTTTTAAAAAAAGTATAACAACCTTCCATCTGGATTTCCAAATCTGGTATTTTCCTCGTCCAAAAAAGTAAATTATTGAGATGCCAGCTGATTAATATTCCAACCTGGAGAAGTTTCAGGAATCTGAAATGAAACACTAGTGATAAAAAACACAACTAAAACACTTTTCTGTAAGAAGTGTGTCAAATAAAAACAATGGTGTAGTGTAGTTGAAAGTTTTACTGGTACTGTTTGAGTAATGCACAAATAATTCTGCTATCTCAAACTCAGAGAAGAAAAATTATGCTATATTATTCCTGTGTGTGTTTTGAACATGCTACATTATCCAAAATTTTTAGAAATATCTGCATGTTCTTAAAATTTTCATTGACTAATTTTGTAACCTTCCATCTGTAAAGCCAGTGTATTAGATCCTTATGACCAACTGTTCTAACCCCATGAAAAGACAAATTAAAAATAAAATTAAAAATGCAAATAACTGTTAAAAATTACCTAAAATATGTATTTCCTGTATGCAAATATTAACTGCTAAGTACAAAAATTAAGGATATACAAAGGCTTAGATACAAGTACTGTGTACCCCACCACAAAGCAGGGGTCCTGTCCTTTCCTGTGGTATCAAGCTCCTGTTTCCTAATTCTGACTGATCATGAGATACTGAAATGCACACCAAACTACTGCAGGACTGAATATTGCTCACCCTAGCATCACGTCAATGTAATTTTGGTGTCAAATTCCACATTTAGGGAGGAAACTTTTTTTTGTGAGCTGATTTTTTTTTAAGTTGAACTTGGGAGATTAGAATAAAGGTTAGTAAGCAGATTGCAAGTCAAAAGTGAATTGTAAATGCAGTTTATCACATGGCTATCACCACCAGCTAAGCAACGATTAAATACTTGCACTGGATACAACAGCTTGTTGGATGTTTCACATAATAGTAACTAAGAATATCTTCCTTTCCCAGAAGAAATTGATCTATGATGTAGAGATGATTCAACAAGACGAGGGAGATAAAAAATTAGGGGCAGGGAAGGTAGGATGAGATTACACAAACAAGCCTCTATACTTACAAACTTAAATTAGTAATTTTAAATAAATCTTGAATTTTAGTCAGTGCATTTCTTGTAAACTTCACTTATATCACACACATGAACATCTCATCAACACTGTAGAAATATTATGGAGAATTTAAAATCACTTATTATCCCAACTGGCATACACCGGAATACTCCAATCTCAGTTGAATTTTGAATGTAAAATCTATTTTATCTAACTTTAGTGAGCTAATGTCCCACATTTCCTGATTTTGATTCTATAAGATACACATTCCTTGATAAGTGCCTAGTAGCTACCTGTGTTAAAAATAAAAAAAAGTGTACAAAAACATATCAGCGTGTGCAAATAGATTATAAAGATAAAAGATAAACAACTGATTTAATAAGTGACTTCATTTATGCATTTCTTGTCTCATGCTATTAACCAAACAGATTTTTATATTCAAAAAGAAAACAGTTTTTCAAAATTTAAATTTAGCTATAAATAGACCATGCTAACTCCTTTTCTGCCCCTTTCTGAAAAAAACAGTAAATTTTTGTTATAACAGCATGAAAATTGGAAAGTTGTTCCATGAATATTTTCACCCAGTTTTGAATTACATAATATAATGGAGTCTTTAACTGGAAAACAATCTTCAATTTTAGTATATTTTCTTGTCTCTTCTTTCTATTATTATACTCTTCAAAACACTACCACGCTGGGGCTCCGAGCTGTAAACTAACAGTTCCCTCACATGACTGAAAGGTAGTTCAGTCCCACATACAAAAGGAAATCAAATCATGTTTAATTGCCAAGGAACTATTGTGCTGTAATTGGGTTTCCCCAACAGATGAGACAATCTCCAGGGATGTGAAACAGAAAATTATTGGAGGAGGGGAAGGAAAAACAAACTGAGCCCATTTGCCTTTTCTTTAAAGCAATAAATAGCTTTGTGATCTGATCAAGTAAGGTATGCAACTTTTAAAATTAACCACAGAGTACTGAGGTACCCTCTTTTTAAATAAAAGATTTCCCAATGACCACTGAAAAAAGTTCTGTTCTTGTCTCTGTGATTTGTATTTATCAGAATCATTCTTATTATAAACAGTAAATCTCATTGATGCCAAGAGATTTGTGGTGCTACAAACTTGACACAGATGTTTGTATAATGTTTGGGTCCCAGACTACTTAAATATTCCCTAGAGACATTTCTCATTCTGGCAAAAACTTTCCTACCCATCTGTTGCCACCGCACAGTCCTGTTTATCTAATTTTTTTTAAAAACAGAACGATAGCCAGACATCTTTTTTTGTGAACCTGTTACATCTCAGCAGAGTTTGGCTGACCCGTACTTTGAAAGATGAACCAAGGAACACATAGGTGCAGCAGAAAGAGTAGGCAACTCCCTTGCTGGCTCTTTTCCAAGTCAGTTCTGAACCAAAACTACCAGCATCTTATAACAAGGAACATGTTGCCTCAGTGCGGCCGCCTTTCCAGCCTTTACTTTCTTTAAAATAGAGTGAGGGTAAATAGCAGCCCAATACAGTCATCTTTTTTTAAAGGGAGGTTGGATGGGGCAGAATGAGAATCAGCTCTCTGCTAAGCATGAATAACCCTCATCCCTGCTATGATATCCAAGGAAGCTTCATATGGCTCCTCCATGGCAGCAGCAGGACTCTTTGGTCCAGCAGACACGTGGGAAGAGAAAAGTAGCAGTAGAAATCCACAACAACCAGCATGGTATGGCAAAGGCAGCACCAAGTACTGCAGTAATGCAGAGAGAGGACAAGAGGAACACATGGGACAGCCCTTGAAACCCAGCAAAAGGATTCTTCCTTCCTCCTACAGGCACCTGTTATCTTTCAGCCTAATGTGGTAGTACTGTGGTCAACGCTCCTGACTACATTCCATTCAGTCACATCTATACAACTGCACTGAAAGACCTGAGGTTGCAGAGGTGTCACAGAGGGCATAATCAAAACACAGTTACAGAGCTGTAAATGAGGACATGATTTGGCACGCTTGTTTACGACAATGAAGAAAAAGGGCCAGCTTGATTTTCAAAGCCCACATTGTTTAAAAATTTAATAGACTTTTTCATTATCAACAGCATATATTTGGTATGAAATCAGTGCCACAGCTACTACAGAAGTGCACTTGGAAGTATAAAATTAATTGCTCTCTCATTTTATTTTTAAAATGAGGTGCGCAAAATACAGGACAAGCTCAATGTATCCACAATACAGCTGAACAAAAGGCATGGTTGCTATGCGGTTCAAGGCTTTCTGCCAAGTGTATGCTGATAAATTATTATTTAAGAACGGTAACCTCATTTTTCCTCTGAGGGAAGTTGAGATTCACTCCAATTACTCACTAAAAATCCTATATTGCAGAATGAGAAGGGATGCATTTCTTTCTTTTAAGAAATGATGTAATCCTTTAGTGGAACACGTGAGTAAGTTATGAGGTGTTTGCCCATGCAATATTTAAAAACTGGCCAAGCTATCATGCTGAACCGCTGTTATGGAAGCCAGGTTTTTATATGTGAAACTTCATTACAAACAAAATATTAGCACAAACATTAAATATCATGGGAAATGTCTTGCTGTTTACAGTCTCTCTTTTTACATACAGTGTTTGAAAAAATTATTAAGTACTTATTAGGAACAAGTACCTAAGAAAACTCTTCTGAACTATGTTAAATTAGAGTTCATCTAAATTTGAAAACTATATCAAAACTGTAGATGGTCAATTCACTCATATGCATTCAGATGTTTGCATCTGTATAAAAAAATCTCTTTGGAATAACTCAGATGACAGGTTCTCGTTCAATATTTGAATTTAAGGGTCACAGAATTCAAACAAACTCTATTCCTTACATTCATTCTAAATTCTAACTTATCAAGTTTCATGCAAATCAGACTTTAATTTTACAGTGTTTTGTTTCTTCAGTGAAGAAAGAACTTTCCTGCATTTTAATATGTATTTTCCTTGACAGGCCAAGGCCTGCTGACCTGACTTTTTGAGGGGGATCAGGGCATAAATAATGTCGAATTGATCTGTTCTGTGCATAAGCAAGAAGAAAAATTCTATGCTTGCTATTGTCAGGGCAATAAACAGTCAAGTCCTGTTATATACAGCTAATAATGGCAATGGTATTTTTTGTAACTTGGCTAGAGTTTCTACTATGCCTTTTAACAGATCAGAACCAAGTCAGCAACAAAATGACCATACTATATTTGGTTTGAGTCTTCCCTATGTGATCGTCAACCAATATAATCTGTGACAAAGCTCCAAGTTTGTACTTGTGGGTCCTGTGCTTCCTGGCAGATTTAGGGGCCTCAGAAACTCATCTAGGCCCCAGAGCAACCTCCCTTTCTCAGTATAATTGGCAAGAGTCACCGCCTAGTGAGTTACCTTCATCACAGGCCAGTATGGAAGATGGAAAAAGGGGGGAGCCCGGGCCCACCCTCTACTCTGGGCTCCAGCCCAGGGACCCTAATAGTATCAGCTAAGATGACTGACCTTTTATCCACAAAACACAATACAATTCCCTGGGCTACTTCCCCACAGCAGTCCCCGCTTCTTCAAACTCCACTTCACTCTTACCTCAGGGCCTCCTTCCTTCTGTATGATATGTTGTCCACAACTTCCTCTCACAGCTCCTGACACCCACACCCACCTGACTAACTGGGAGGTTTTTATCTGGTTTCAGCCAGTCCCTGATTGGCTTCAGGTGTCCCAATCAGGCTAGCTGTTTCTACTCCTTTCTAGAAGGTTCTTAATTGGCCCCAGGTGTCTTGATTGGCCTGGAATAGCCTTTGTTTGGCTATCCAGGGAACAGGGACCTGCACATCCTGAGACTAATATACCTGCCTTCCAGCACTCTCTTATATCCTTCTGGACTGACTCCGTCACAAATCACAGAATGAAATTATCATGTCTAAGAGTTCTCTCTACAGTATCTAGGGATTTAAGCCCTGAATGAAGGAAAAACATCTACTAAAAGTCAAACAACTGCAGGGATAGGAATGCCAGTATTGCAGTGATTCATTTCCCTCACTCATGCCATCAATGTAATTGTATTTTAGGTCCTCTCTCTTTTCCTCCTCATTCACTCCTCCAATACTTTGCTTCATCAGACATACTACTTCTTGTGGGTGCTTCTTTCCTGACATTTCTTATGCCTGTGCATTAAGGTAATGGTTCTCAATCAGGGCTGAGCAGGTTTCAGTTGGTACTCCAGGAATGCCTGGTGTTATGCTATGTCGCAGGGAAGAAAGCTGAAATCCCACCATGCAGGACTGCAGTCTGGGCTTCTGAGCACAACCACCCAAGGCTGATATTGAAGCCTGGAGCAAATTAGCTTTGTGGGGCCCCCTGTGATGTGGACGCCCAGGCAATTGCCCTGCTTGCTAACCCTTAATGCTGGCCCTGGGTTTTATATGCAGAAAAACAGTTGTGGCCCAGCTGGGCCATGGAGTTTTTATAACATGTTCAGTGGGGCTCAGAAAGAAAAGGGTTGAGAACTGTTGCACTAGGATATACAAGTTCATGGAAACCTTCCAATATTCTAAGGATACGTCTTCACTATCGATCGGTGGGCAGTGATCAATCTATCGGGGATCAATTTATCACGTCTACTGTAGATGCGATAAATCAATCTTTGAGTGTGCTCCCCGTCGACTCCGGAACTCTACCTCCACAAGAGGCGGAAGCGGAGTTGAAGGGGGAGCAGCAACGGTTGACTCGCCAGCGCATGGACGTCCAAAGATATGCCGACTTCAGCTACATGGAGATCTGTGGAAGCAGTAGTGCTATTAGGCACCTGCAACCCATGCAATTGCAGGGGACCATGAGGCAGGGAGGGCCCCCTTGAAAGCCAGATCCAGTCAGCCAAGCATCAGCTGCTCCATCTTGCTCTGCACTGAAAACAGTGTCCTCTGCACAGCATGACTTTGCACACCACATACAGGAGATGCTCTATGGTAGGAGCCCCCAAGGAACAACCACCACCACTGCGTGAAAGAAAAGTATAGGAGAAGAGGAGGGGAAATGGTAAGAAAATATTCACCAAATAAGGGAGAAAAAAAGACTAGGAGTAACATTTTCAAACCCACTTCCATGATTTAAGATCCTGAGGGTTCATCTACATGGATAGTTACTGAGTGTCAATTTGAATTTATACCACACCGGTCTGCCACACAGCAACATACCCCATGAACACTGCTACAGCATGCTAAAAGTCCTGGAGTATAGCTTGATGTACTATGCTTTCAAATAGTTGTGAGCTACAGCTACACTCTGAAACGTGCAGTACACTGCAGCAGTGTCCACATAGGATGTTACTGCATGGCGAACTGGTGCATTGTAAATTCATGCCCATACCATGCAAACAATATCTAAGTCTCATTTTCAAAAGTGGTTTGAGCACTTAGAAGACCAAGTCCCATTGAAAGTCGATGGAACTTAGCCTCCGAAATGCCTCAGTCACTTTTGAAAATGTAGAGTGATCAGTTGCCCTGATTTTATAGGGACAATCCCAATTTTGGGGTCTTTTTCTTATATCAGCTCCTATTACTTCGCACACCCTCCCAATTTTTCGCATTTGCTGTCTGGTCACCCCTAAAATAGGATATGGGTGATGTGAAAAATCTTATCCTAGAATTAAATACAAATCAACAGCTCACATCACTCTTCACAATTACATTCACAAAGCATTCTTAAGGATGTATAAAATTACTTGTTCATTATTTTGAAGTTATGGAAGTGTGCCCTTAATTATGAGTCTCAATGAGAACAACTTTACAAAATTTCAAATTCTCTTGCAGACTTGGCAGCACAGCAGTGTGCTTGAATTACAAGACTCCAACTAAAAATCAAAATTTACCTACTTAGATTTTGAACAAAAGAATTTAAATGGCCATAAAAACTGTAAACACTCAGAAAGTCTATATTCTGCTGCTGATACACAGGCAACTCCCTCTAATGTTAATGGAAGCTTGTGTGCACATCAGTGAGAGTGCCAACTCCAACAATTCAAAATCATGAGTGATATCCTCTGGCAAAAGTCATGGTATTAGATTCATAATTGTGGCATATAATTAAATAATCTTTTGGGGCCACTAAGGGAAGTTCTTGCCTCAACTTGGGAGTGATCTTCAACTTTGAAAGTTTATATTCACATAATGTAAACACAAAAATGCAGGCTGCCTCCCTGCTGAATAGTAGGTATAGAAATCTACTTTCCTCACCTAAGGAACCACTAGAGTAGGGGAGCAAGGTTAGAAGGCTGAACTGGAAGTAGGGTTTTTGGTAATCAGCAAGTGCTCTGGACAATTGGATGAGCTGGGACAGGGTAAGAATGGAGAGAGAGAACTGGCAGTAATATAGTCTGTGGGAGAGAGTAACTGATGAGCTGGCATAGCAGTTAGGGGAGTGAGGGGTACTCAGAGACCTCCCTGCACCCAGACTCTCTCCACACACCCCTTCTTTCTCTCATCACCTTTTCCCTCTGGCTCATTGTTATCTGCTCCTTGACTCCTTAATTAAGGGGCATCTTCCTCCACCCTCCTCTCTCCCTGCTGATTGATTGGTCTCACCAGATTAGAGCTTTAGACACCCAAGTCCTGCTTCATGTACTCTTCTTCAAGGCTCTTACAAAAGTGAGACTCAGAAAAGCAGTTTTGCTGTTCCTGTGTCACAAAGGACCACAAAGCTGGGGTGAAATTGCCAGTTTTGAAAGTCATGATACTTCGAATGATTAAACTGTCCCATAAGTGCTTAGACTTAAAAAAACAAAACACAAAAAAACCACACCAATCACTTTACTGTATCTTTATGAGTGCAGGATCTGTTCAGATACAAACAAAGGCACAAAAGAATTAGGACAATGAAAAAATAAAGAGAAGTGTGAGGAGCATGGGGGAAATCCCATATTATGCATATAGGTTATTACCATTCAGGATTTAGCATCCCAGCCTGAGTGGCACTGCTGAAACCAAGAACGTTTTTTTTTTTTTAAAAAAAAAGTGCATCTCTACAGAATACCCCTGCATTAATGAAGGCGGGGAAGCAGTACTACCTTCACAGATCTTTAATCAGCCATTTAATAAAGACCTGAAACCTGTGAAATACCTGCTTCAAGAAATGTAACTTGGTCTTAAATACAAGAGCACATTTTTAGCTTCTTTGACTTAGGCAAAACAACTTTCAAGAATACATCAGGTTCTACCTCTATAGTTCACTCTCCCAAAAAATATGCAAATAAAGCATATGAATATACAAGAAAAAAATCTGTCCATTATATTCCCCGAGTAGTGAGGGAGTATGCATCATCCTATCATTATTAACGTCTATCTCTCATTTCTCATTCTCTCACAAAAATTTGCAAATAACTACTTCTAACTGACAAAATCTGAACACATGGTTTCCTTCAAAACTTATTTTAGTGTTTGGAAAATTTATATCTGTTTGGAAAATAAACAAACACGTATTTCAAAATGTTTTATCCTCAGCTCCTCTTCATAACACATACTAAAGCATCTGTTACTTGTTAGAGCAGGAAATTCCTCTGTTTTGATCTTTTAAGAACAGTTGAGAGTCAGTAATTAACTTGTGAATTCTGGCTTTTGGGAAGCCATACAGGATATTTTAACAAAATTGCTAAAAACAGGACCTTCAATAGGCAAATTCCTTACATTCTAAACAGATGGAAAATCCAAAAGTAAAATATTCTGTGAATCAACTATTTAGGTGCATATACATCAAGTTTGCTCTCATGTATTATTAAATTATCAACTTTAGTAATAATGTCTCCTACGTAGCACTTTCCGACCATGGATCTCAAAGCTTTATCATTTCACAGCCTAAGAAGAAAGAGGTTAAGTGATTTACTCTTTTCCAGGTCACTTAACCTTTGTGCAGTGGTCTATTCCACACCACAACTTATCTGCAGTGCCAAAAAATATAGCTGGGTCTCCTGACTCCCACTACCACGCCCTATCTACTGAACCACGATGCATCCTATTATGTACACTTTGCATTACAAGTTTTAATGCTCATGTCTATATATTAACAAGACAATATTCTAACAGTCATTCCTGGAATAGCATTAATAACAGCCGATCATAAAAGACAGATGACACAACATTAGTGAGAAAATACAGTAGTAAAGCATAAATTGTTTTTATGCTAGATTGAAAAAGCACACAATATATGAACATACAATAAAGAATTAGGATGTTTTCCTGATTATACGAGTTTTTTTAGAATGATAACAAAAGGCCACAAAATACATCTACCAAGTACTAGCCTACCAAAATTTCAGATCATCTTTACTAGTAATAGTTACTAAGTTGGTGATGATAAAATATTGTACTAGAATTTAGAGCATAAGATACCCTGTACCACATTTTTCTCCATTCAAAGTACTAAAAGTTTTCTGCCTGTCAGTCTGTGGATCAACAATTCTTTTCTATAAGCTTTACTCCTATTCCTCCCCGACAAAGTGACTGCTAATTAGGTACTCATTTTCCAGTCAAGAAGATAGGCTACAGTCAGGTCTCAGAACATTGAGTCCATTCACAGACAGTTGGCTGGTTATACTGTGCTGACTCTCCTTCTCCGTTCCAGCTGCTAAGTTGTATGAAATGAAGTCAAGATACATCAAACACTTTGCAGTATTATTTTTCCATATAAAAAATAGCTGTGGTTGCAAATGAGCAATTTATTCAAATGTAAACGGGATGGGAAATAGTGTGGACTATTAAAACTGAGCCATCCTATCTAAAATTTAGGAACCCTACAGATAGTACATTACAACATTACGTAGGGAGAGAACCTATCTTGTGTGCATGTACACAATCTCCCACATATACGACTGATCAGAGGATACAGCCCTGATGCTGCTCAAACCCTGTAGCCCAAAAAACACACTGACCATTTTTAATGGTGTATCACATTGCAGAAATGTCTAATTTGCAATCTACCACCACCACCTCAAGTTTCTTTTGGCATTAAGATTTTCCAAGTTTCTCATTCTCATTATGTGTGCGTGCTTTGGACTATATTTCCTCAGTTGTATTAGTTTGCATTTTTCCAAGCTAGATTTCATTGTTATATTCTGCTCATGTTTCTAATCTCTATGACCCTTTGTATTTCTCTTCTCTCACTGGCATTCACCCTTACTTCTGATTTAATGTCATAAGCAAACTTCATTAATTCACTTTTTATTCCCTCTCCTAGTTCATTAATGAAGATGTTCAAGTCACCTACACTTAGCACTGTTCCCCATGTGATGAATTGGGAAAATGTCTGTATTATTTCCTATGGCTATTATCTGTGACTGTTTCCCTGTCTGACTGTATGATATTACCCTATATGAACACATAGAGCTAAATCAAAGCTGTAAAGGGGTTGTTGAACAGCTATGCAGGAAAGGTGCAATGACACAGATATGACAGCCTCTCAGGTAAGAACATAAGAGTGGTTGTACTGGGTCAGACCAGCCCAGTATCCTGTCTACCGTCAGTGGCCAATGCCATGTGCCTTGAATGAGTGAACCTAACATGTAATGATCAAGTGATCTTTCTCCTACCATCCATCATCTCCCTCTGACAAACAGAGACTAGGGACACTATTCCTTACCTAGCTTCAACGGAGTTCAGATAACTGATCCATCAACTGGTGAGAGAATATACCTACCTGGCTCCCATCAAGGTGGCAAGGACATTTTGCTCTTTACTAAGCTTGGGATGAAAAGGAACTTAAAAAGTTCAGACCTTCGAAAATGGAGAATTTGGGGTAAGCGGAGAGTTGCTGGCCAGGATGCGTGAGTGAACAGGTTGACAGTTAGACATCCAGAGACAGGGAAAAAGCTAAAGTATCTTAGGCTGTTCCTCCTAACTCAGAGATGGAAAATAAGCCCAATAAACCTGAGATGTCTGCGGATGGAAAGGTTACACTTAGGTAAGGAAGCATGTGTGCTTATTTTAAAATCAGCTTCTCAAATCACTGTGAACCTACCTGTTGGGCAAAATAAATCAGGCTTTGTTTCTGAGGAAACTCTTTCTGTCTCACTGCAAATGTATGCTCTTACAAGCTCTTGAAGAGAAACACTTGCAGGGTCCAGCCCATTACACTTACTGAATTGGAATTTGTCACAGTTGGTAGCCAGGAGATTGTACCCAGGTCTTAGTCTGAAAATGGGTGACAGGGAAAAACTCTCTTAGGCTGGGTCTCTCTGGCTCGTAAAAAAAATAGAGCCTTCACTTTTATGAGCAGACCTTTCCGTCTTTTAAGAGTTCTTCCTCTGTTTAAAAGATTAAGGGAATATGACCATTCTGGTTTATGAAATAAAAGTTTAAGAGCCTGCCATTTATCAGAGATTTTAAGAAGTTTGGAAGTGTGAGCTCCTAACTCCATTTTCTGATATCTTCTACTTTGCCACCATCAACTACTTTTTGTGGTTATTTTACATTTAATTAATTGTTTGCAACACTAAAAAAGGCTGTTTATCAATATTCTTCCCTTTTGAGAAATATTTCCCTTACATATCAAATAGATTTATGGGCAATCCATCTTGGCTTTCTCATGTTTACTTTCATCTGTGCACCAGTGTCAACCAAAATACCAGTCACTGTGACAGAGTTTTACTTCAAGTATTGCTTCTAAAGGAAATCAGGTGACATATACACTCACTCATTTCGACAACAGCTTGATTCCTTGACCTACCAATCTTAAATACAATCAGTGTTCAGCCCCACAAATAAAAAAAAAAAATCACACTGCTTATATTGTCTTAATTTTTACATTACAATTTTGTCTAAATTTGTAGACATAGCCATGATTACACTGACAGCCAGTCAAAAGCTTCAAACACATTTAGAGTTCTAGACTACTTTGTAATTTAAAATAAATTCCTCATGAAGTCAGCTAAACTTTTAAAGCTTACAAGACAATTCAAATGAGTAGAGAATCAACACTTATCCAAGAAATATAAAAGAAGATTAAACAAAGTTTTAGAGTCTAATATAAGAAATCACCTCATCTGTGATTAAGTTAAATGCTGTTAACTTCAGTGTTGACTTTCACACAAAAAATCTCAATCTTTTTAAAATATGAAAATAAAAAAAGCACACATACCTTTTTTTGACTTTGCTCCAATCTTCAGCTTGGATGGCCAAGCAATCTGTGTGTTCGTTTCTTCCATAATCTATTAAAAGAAAAAAAAAGTTAATTTAAAATGCAACTTCCACCTCTCCGCCTCATTCTATATCTTCCAGTGTTCCTTTTGTGGTGCGATCATATTAATCTTTTTCACACATGCCCTAGTAAATAAATTTGAAAAGTATAGTTAACAATAAGGTGTTTCTGAGGCAGGTTTGTGTGTGTGAGGAGACAGGAGGTTGATGTCTCATGATCCAAAACAGCCTGAAATGTTGGAAGTAGGAACCAAGGAAGTCACACTTCAGTGGCCTCATCCAGCTGCCACTGAAGTCAAGGGAATGACCCCACTGACTTCAATGGGAGTTTGATCAAGCCCATAGTGACAGTTTCTTCGTTCCACTATAAAAATATTTTTACATTTTAACGGGCTTATTTTGAATGCTTACAGACTAATTTACTTCTGCTTGCATTCAGAATATGTTTCACTATTCTTTAATTATTTTAAATTTGAAGAAGAAATGTTATCCCTAGAACAGTTTATAGTCCAAAACACCTTTTGCTTATTAGATTTAGCAGCGCATGCATCCTTTCAAAGAATTCTTATTGCTAGAATTCCTATGTTTCTGAAGCCAGCTAATGTGGCATGCAACTTCCTATAAAATGTTCACAGTCTCAACACGAACAGAAAAATACAAGTCATCATGCAAAACAATTCCAATTCTGTGGGCCACATCCTGATCTGATGAGACTGCTCTCACTTCAAAGGAGCTACATCAATTTACTCCAGTAGAGGATTAGGCTATGTATTGTTCAGTAAGTGATTTGCTATTGTGCGTTCATACCTTACAATTTAATAATATGTAATATTTCATATAGTTTTAATAGCTTCCTTTTCAATTATATGAATAGCAATATATTTATAATTCAAACAACACAATTTTAAAGTAAGTAGTTTGAATACTTTTTTATAAAAAATATTTTTTAAAGTACTTAATTATTGAGCTAGACATTTTGACAAGAAAAAATTCCTATCAGCAATTGGAAAAAAAATGCCAAACAGTGCAAGTTAATCAATCTTGGCATTGGGAATATATATATAAATTAAATTCCCAAAATAAATAACCAAACCACTTCAAAAGGGAAAACTAATATATTAAGAGAACCAGAAAATATTCCAACATTCATTGGTCCTGTATAGTAGCAACATCCAAGACAGACACACTAATTTAAGAATTCCTAAATGTATACTCTCTGCTGCCCAAATCAATAGAATTCCTTTCCAGTCACAATTTCTAGATTAGCACATCATGTGGAAAAAGTGAAAATGTCAACCAGGACTCGCTGTACTACACTTTGTATGTGTTTCAGCAACTATGGGATAATAAAATTCAGCTGGAGGAAGACATTTCCAACAGAGTGAAATTCTATCAGGAATATATTCATATTTCTGAGCAGACTCTAATCCAGATGTGAAAAATCCACTGGTAAGAAATCTGAGTTATAGATCAACCAAAACTCTCACTCACATTGACTTCATTTGTATGCATTTCACTCCACGAGGAAAGACTAGAGCACATGGCAGTTTGAAATTTAAGTTGTTTGAAATCCCACTTCTTATTTGAAGTGGCCATCACTTTTGGAACTACCAAATAACGTACAAGTTTTTTTTAAAAAAAACAAAACAAAAAACTAGCGGACCCTTTAAAAACATAGGCAAGTCTACTCAAGTACAGAAGGGGAAACAATGGTATTGTGTTTTGCTCTTCCCGTCTCTCCCGATTTAGCGGAAGCTGTTCTTCTGATAGATGATAAAATTCAGGCACCGAAGCTGAAGAGAGCCTAGAAAAGCCAACCATATTCTGCCACGTTCTCTTCAAAGGCAAATCAGCACTAACTTATATGAGTTTGTTTCAGTGTCCCTGTATACCAATGGAGGGCTCTGCACTGGTATACAGGGACTGGGGACAAAGAGGGGTCTGAGCCCACCTGGCTGCTGGAGAGACCCGGATGGAGGCTGCAGAGACTTTCTGTGCTTGAGGCCCTGAGAACTTCTTGTGCTATGTTCAAACGTACAATAAGCCCTTTTGTTTTATGCTGGCTGAGTCTCCAGGGTTGCATTGCTCCCTCTGGGTGTTGAGCCCCTAAGGGTCCAGAGCAAGTGGCCTACCTAAGGGGGCTTATGGAGAGAGACAGGCATGCTGCAGGCTCAGAGGTGCAGTCCCAGAAAGTGGCGGGGCCAAAGGGCATAACCCCAAAGACTTAGAACAACCATCGGGGAGGGCTGTCACACTGAACGGAACTAACTCCTGGGGACCAAATGGAGCATAGAGAGCATGGATCCTGCGAGTCTGAGACGACACCCTTGGCAGCTGAGAGCTGTGGGGTCCTCATCACCCCAAGGTGCCCGGGAGGTTCCTGAAAGTCACAGAATCTGTGATCTGCAGGACAAAATCTTATCCTTACTGCTAACATAAAAAACAAAGGAACATTTCATTAAATTGGAAGGCCACAAATTGAAAACTGATAAAAAGGAGAGTTTTTAAAAAACACAAAAACAAAAAAAGCCACAGCAGACAGCCCTTGGAAGTTATTGCAACAATATGTCACTGAGACCAGGAACTCAGCAGGATTCAAAACAGTATTTTGCATTTATGAGGCTAACAAGAACATCTAGAGTTACAGTAGAAGAAATTTAAAAAAAAAATCTACCCTAGAAAGAGAGATAAACCCCCATGCTTCAAAATATAAGCCAGCACTGGAATGGGGTTAGAAAAATTTTCATTATGGGCAGGTTATTCCGTAACTATCCACTTCAGAGTTTGTTGTCATTGCCCTTAAAAAAAATCAGGTGGTGGCCACTGTCAAAGACAGGTTACTGGATAAAGAGGACCACAGGTCTATTATGGAAATTCCTACGTTCCTAAATTTGAACCCTAAGAATTGCTTTCTTCCCACCATCCCAAAGGAGGCCTCAGAGAATTAGCTCCACAGAATTATCCCAAGATCATTTTCTTTTTTAAAGGTTGGTAATTATAGGACATTGACAAGCAGAATCCACCACGGCAAGACTCCACTCTATTCAATCGCTGCTGCAAAGCATCCACTACTTAAAGGAAAACTCAAGATTGATGGGGTTTCAGGAGGGGGTGTTCAGGGAACAAGGAGCAGGGGAGCTTAGGTAGGGGGTGGGATCCTGGGTGGGCAGTTAGGGTGGGGGGTCTCTGGAGGGAGCGGTGAGGGGACAAGGAGCAAGAGTGGGGTTGGATGGGTCAGGGATTCTGAGGGGGGCAGTCAGAGGCTGGGAAGTGGGAGGGGGTCAGTCAGGGGTTGGGAAGTGGGAGGCTGTTTGGGGAGGCACAGCCTTCCCTACCTGACCCTCCATGCAGTTTTGCAATCTCGATGTGGCCCTCGGACCAAGAAGTTTGCCCCTCCCTGTACTACATACATAAATTATATTAGATACAAGTTCAGGGTCTGAATAAGATTACTAAACATGAATCACCACTATACACTAAAATATTCCCATTACGACTCTTGAGGGACAACCCTTAAATTTAATCAGACAAGACCATACCAAGCTAGACATCCCATACACAGTTGTTGGAAGAAAGGCAATCACTTATTTTGGCATACCCTTATTTGGGACATTAACTGTATAAAAGTTCAAATCAGAAAGAGAATAAAATTTAGGGGTCTGTGTAGCAGTCCAACTGTATTTTACTGAGTTTCCAATAGTTATACCTATTCTCCATTCATCCTTTGTCCACTGATTTAGTATTGTGTGTTGCTCAGTATTCCTTTATCAATTACAGGCTTGCACCATTTCCTGGTATTAAGGATTCAGAGAAAATGTCTCTTCTCTAAAGTTTTCATGCTTTCAATTATATCTATTTTAACTGTGGAAAATTCAGTAATAAAGTTTGTTGTTTTGTTTTTTTTTAAAAAGCCTCAAATCATTAGGCCAAACAGCGTAGAAGAGAAAAATCCTGCGTCAAGACTGATCAAAGCCAGTTGCATGATGAATCCTTGTTTCTGTTACTCTCTGTCCTAACTTTAAGATCTGAAACAATTTTAACCATATATGCAACTTGAATGGAAGCAGCTAACTTCACCCCTGATGAGCCTCTGATAGAATATCCAAGTCTGTGATTTCTAATTCCCAGATAACTGCTCTGTGGGTCTGAAATAAACACTGTAGTGGTTTCCCCACTCCCCAACTTCATCTTCCCTTTACAATGTTATTTTAAAAGAAAAATATAAATGTATCAATCTGTTGAAATTCATGGCCTCAATGGATAGATTTTTTTATTAAAACATTTGCAGGGCATGTAACCACGCATATATTGTCTATATGTTTAACTAACCACCAAGATTTTTTTGTCTGGCTCTTCCTGTAAGGACACTGGCATCTGCCAGCTATGTAATTGCTGGTCTCGTCAATGGGATCATTGCTCAAAGAGAATGCATTTTTCAGTTTTGAGGAGGAAGAGAGGAGACATTTCAAAGAGGGTATGAGGCCCCAATTTATCTTTCCAACAGCAGTGTTTTCAAATAAATATTAACTTTTTTTTTAGCATAGTCAATATTTATTCTCAGGGTAATCCAATTTTACATTCATATGGTCCATATCTGCTCAAATCATCATCATTTACATAGAGTTTTTCATTCAAGTGCTTCACAATAATTCCAACAACATACCCCTTTGTGAAACTGATATAATTAAAGACACAGGAAGTTAATAGACTTGCATAAGATTACATACCAAATCAGCAGCAGAGCCAGGAAAAAAGTCCAATAATAGCAAAATAGCATAGGCAAGAGAAATAAGTGATATAGTTATGGCCTTTAAAAAACTAGGCAACTATGCTTTTACATAAAGAAATAGTTTCACTGGAAGGGTTATTTTACTGTTATCCTAAACATTAAGTTTTTGTATACAAGTCTGAAACACAGTCATTAAACAGGTGCATATTAACATTTGTAGGTGAAGAAATACAACCAAATAGCCTGCTTTATTTAGATAGCATGGCACAATAAATATAATAAAACAAAGGTTCTTACTATTAACATTTGCAATTCTCCGTATACATGTTAAACCTCCAAAGATTCATTAGTTATACCTTTTTCCTTTCTAAAGGTACATTTAAAACTTGTTATGAACAAAGCATTCCTGGTAGGTGCTGGTTAGACCTCTGCTAGAGCCCTTTGTTCAATTTTGATCAACAATATATACAAAGTATGTAGGGAAAGGCTCCAGAGAGGAACGACAAAGATGATCCAAAGGATAGAACAAAAGCCATAGAAACAAAGACTGAAGGAACTGTGTATATTTAGTTTGGAAAAGAGGAGATTAAAGAGGCACAGGACAGTAGTCTTCAAATACTTGAAAGGCTGCCATAAAAAAAATGGAGAAAGTTTTCTTGCCACAGAGGAAAGAACAAGCAGCACTGGGTTCAAACTACAGCATAGCAGATTTAGATTAAATCTCAGAAAAAACTTCCTAACTGTAAGAACAGTAGGAGAATGGAACAGAACATGACCTGCATATATACTTTGTATCCTTGCTGATCAGTTTTTATGCCACTCATGTGGGGATGGTCATAACCTGTGGTTCTAAAGCAACATCAAATAGAAATGGATGAAGGGTGGACGTTCCTGGTAACCGCCACAGCTCATATGAGAAATCAATGATATAATACTATTTCCATGTCTGTGACGGCTGTAGCATGACCAGTTAGCACAAAGTTTCACACCTCAAATGCCCATCTGTGGTGAAAAGGTAAGATCAAGTTCTCATTAACTTCCTTAGGCCTGGTCTATTCTATAGGATTAGGTCGACGTAACTGCATCGTCTCAACCTAGCTGTGGAAATGTCTTCACTTAAATTTGGCTCCCCCCAATCATGCTATGCAGATTTAGTAACACAACCTCTTCGAGCCGTGTACAGTCATAGTTGATTAAATTAGGTCAACACAATGTCAGCACTAGTGCGATGTTTCTTACATTGATTGTTGGTGGCTTTCAGAAGTTGTCCAACAGTGCCCCACGCTGACAATACAATCAATTTAGGCACTCCTAGTTAGGATGCACACTGCCAACAAAAGAAGCCAAATGTACACACACAAGTGATTTAATAGCTGCAGTGGCTGCACACTGACGTAAGTTAGATAGACAATTTTATAGCGTAGACATGGCCTTATTGTAGTATAGCCACAAAATAGCTTACAATATATTGGCAACCAACACCACCTTCCAGTTTGAAGTCAATGTGACTTGTGTTCCTAAATCACTGTGGTACTTTTAACAATATTAATTATAGGTGCCTAAATAGAGACTTAGGAATTCATAACAAAACTTTGACCTATGTGCATAAAAAAAATCACATGAATCCATTAAAGTATTGAAAATTTAAACTTTTCATTGTTAACATGAAGAAATGTGTTTCAAAATGACAAAGATGACACCATAGAAATATCTATTTAGAAATACTCATGCTTTCCTTATGCTGCAAAAAATGCACACAAATTACTCCAAGCCCAATAGGGCTATTCATCTGAGTAAAGTTGCATCTCTATTAATTGTTTGAACATTAAAGACCCTACTTCTGAAATGCAGTGCGGTGGGTTTGGGGTTTTTTTGTTTTTTTTTGGTTGGTTGGTTTTTTGCCTATCACAGTTTTGCAATATTCTAATAAGATACTTTACCTGGAGTGGCAATTTTTAAAAAGCAACATTTACTTCATTATATGTTTATAATATAAAGTTAAAATATCACACATCGCAAAAAGTCATTTTACAAAACCTCAGCATGATTTAAAATCAATGATAAAAATAACCAAATGATTGAAATAATGACTACAGTCACTCCAATCTGACAGTCAATTAAATTTTATTCAATATTGAGTGTACCTATTGAGTATGCACACTATTTAAAAAAAATCTTAAGAGATCAGCCAATTTGACTTAATTGTTCCCACCTAGGCAGACCTTCACACAGCACTGATTGGCAATGCTTCTGATATCACCAGCTGTCTATTGTAGAATGTTGACAGAAGGTCACAGTAAGAATCAAAAGGTAAATCATGCAAATTAAGAAATTGGTATAGCTCTTCCTCCCTTTTGTGACGAACCAAGGATGCACCCCATCCATGTACATATTATCTACACCACTGCTGACTTGGACTCTTAATATATTCTATGGGTGGCGTACCTGAGCCCATTCATCCACCAATGCTTTAAAAACTTGTGCATCCCAATCTGGATCTATGCAGGTTATGTGATATGTATGTACCTCGTGAACCTTGTGACTGATACTTGCAATCCCCCATAACCTAAGCCCGACCCCAGATGTCCAGTACCTTCCTTCTTAACTTGTATAAATCTGATTTTAAACATTAGCTTTAATAAACATTTTAAATTTAAATAAAATGTTACGGCATTCAGCTGCCTGTGGATTTTATAGCATTTAGTCTTAATAGCCTTTAAAGATGAGGGATTTGGATTTTGCTTTTAGCTGTGTTTTAGTTTTTAACAATCCATAAATGACAAAATAAAAATACATAGCATAGAACTTTGTGGAGCAGAACACAAATTCTATTTATTAAGCAATTTTATCCAACAATATATTAAGCATTCAGTTTAAACACTAGAGCTGATCTGATTTCATGCTAGAATCATAAAATTTAAACTAAGAAAGCAGTTACTAAAGGTTATGTTATTTCAGTGAAGAAATATTTGTTTTGTTCACTTAGTAACTATTGGCGATTTTGAAAGGACATTTATATATTCAATTGTCTGCCAACTTGCCAATACGCTTTTGATTGTAAAGTAACTTTTCATGCTTATAGTAAGCTATCAACCATCTTGCTTTATTCTTGTACCATTTTTATTTACCCCTCTCTCCTATTAAAATGAACCCATTTGATTTCCCTACATCTCAATAAATGGGTCTACATAAAAATGAAATGCTTTGTGAATACAATGCATTTTTGTATTCTCTCTTTACACATATCTGTGTGTAACTGAAGTACCTCACCTATGGTATCTGCATATTTCACATCTCTAAAAATCAATAATTAAAAATAATTCAATCGTTTTCTCTTAAAGCCCTGAAGACTTGGCTGGAATGTTATATTTTTACACTGCTGTATAAAAATGTTTAGCCCAAATGACCTGAACCTGTATTTTATTGTGAGATATGTCTATACTGCACTTAAAACCCCCAAGCAGGCCAATGTCAGCTGATGAGGGCTCAAGAGTTGTTTAATGGCAGCATAGACATTTGGGCTTGGGCTGGAGCTCTAAAACTCTGTGCTTATCCTGAAATGCAGGAGCCTGAGTCAGCTGGCACGGACCAGCTACAGGTGCCTAATCACTTTATAGAGATTCCCTTGAAGACCACCAAACCCTTCTTTCCAGAGTGGTAAGGGTAAGTCTTGTCTTCATGCGTAAAAGGGTTTCTTGTTTGTCTATCATGTTACTGCCATCAGCTTAATAAGACTGAAAAAGTCCTGGCAAGATGGAAGCAAACATACTTGAAGTCATGTTAGCTAGCCATATTGTAGACTAGGCTCCCTCCTCAGTTTCCATCTTCTACATTAAAGGTAGTAGGTTTTGAGAAAGAATGTAAGGATGATTGGGAGATATTATGGTGGAAGATAAAGGAGGAAATACTAGACTAACATGGGGAAAGATATGCAGAAGGGGCAAACAGACATCAGTTTGAAGAAAGATCTTGGGAAGAGAGGGGAATAAAAGGAGACAAAGGCAGAGAGCCAGGAGTGAGTCAAGTTGTAGACGAATCTTAAAGGGCAAAATCAGGACCTTGAGTTTTATGAGTAAGGGGCAGAACAGAGAAATAAAAATAGAGATTTAAGTTACTATAAAATGTAAACATAATAGTTTCAGATCTTTGCAAAATTTGGAACTCTTAAATTAACCTTGCAAGCCATAAAAGTAATTGGAAATTCATTTTTATTATGTATAATGAAGAAAAACATGAAATTCACTGCACTGAGTTGCAAGGGATGGAGAGGGCAAAGCACTACCAGACTGCTTATTCTTGGTTCATTAAGGAGTCAGGGGTTATGGTAAATTACACTTGTCTATGTCTGGTTTTGAATCTAAGTGGATAGTTATTGAGAAGAGCAGCGTTCTCGCGACATAACCAGCTGACTATTCTGACTTATTCACAAGTCTGAGGAAGTACAAATACCTCCAGTAAACCAGACAGTATCAGGCTTCCTTTAGGGTTTTTACTCCAAATTAGTCATCGTCAAAAATATATAATCACACATTTTCCTTCCTTTCTCAGGGGGTCTTTAGTAACCTACCCTCCACATATTTAAATTTGATGATGGATATCTACCTGTAGTAGCTAAGGCTCCATCCAAAATGAAGGAAAGTCTGCAAGGGGGCATAACCTTCTCCTCTTGTAAAACAGAAAGAACAAGAACTCCTGTTCCCACTGTCATTGACCACCTCAGAAAGCACAGAACAGACATTCCAAAAAACATGTGTTCCCTAGCTACAAACCAAGATCGTCATGGGACATAACTGCCCAAGGCTCAGTACACTCAGCATGAGTAATTGGAGCAGAAGTGTCCTCTCCTCACTGCTAAAGTATCAGGGGAAGATGATCTTCAGTGCACCCCAAAACCTTTTTACCTACATCGGAGACAGGGCAGCAGCCACTTTAAACATAATACCTGGGAAGGGAGGACAACCACATAGTGCCACCTGAAGAGACCTGAAACCAGCCCCAGAACACATCAGTGGTATGAGAACAAAGATTCTGAGATCTGGTAAGGAAATATAAATGTAACAATTACAGAGGAGCCAGTGAAACTCAGTCCAGAACTCAGTCCAAATCTGTGTTCTTTTTGTAAAGCTGGCCTGTGTTTTAGGGTCAGTAAGTGAACCTCCATCTGAAACCTAAGTTGGCTTGAGTTTCTCTAGTAATGTTTTACATGGCTCTTCTTACAATCCTCCACACGATACCATTATTTTATATTTTTCTTTGCTTAAAAGGTGTTTCTAATAACTTTACAAGGAAGATTATTTTCACAAGCAACCAAATGCCCATTTAGTTTTATGGTGATAATTCTACACATTTCAGCAAGTCATTTGTGTGTTATATTTATTCTGCAGAGATCACAAACAAGCTGATTCTAAAGAAAAAGCTCTGTTATTTTATCTTTTACACACACCATCTCTCTATGACCCTCACCAGAGGAAAAACAGATGATTTGCAACTCCTAAAACATAAGAAAGCCATTTTTATCAGTGAAAGTGCTGAATACCTCCATTTGATATAGGAAATGTGAAGTTGTTGTGGCCATAACCAAATCACCATTTTACAGATGCATTGTAAATCTATATTAGAGGTGTTTTATCTGCAGCATAGTGTTTGCCTCTATATTTTAAATATTTTGTCTCTCTAGGGAAAGGAAATTTAGAGTTTTAAGCACCAGTTATACTAGGTGGTCCCAGAGCATCCCCAAACTTTACAAAGCTGAACCAAATTTACAAATTAATGCTACTGTGCAGAAGAAACCTACGATCTCCCAAATGGTGAAAAGGTAGAGTGACAAAACATAAGCGTCACACTATTAAAAATAAAAGTATGGATCCAATGATGCTCTGATAAATTTTTTAAAGCAATGACTCACAAAAAGAGTTAACTTTATGACAAAGATCCATCTTTTCCCAGCTCTCCCCACCCCACTATAATCCAGGAAGTCATTTTAGATAAATATTGTCCAATCTTTATTCAGGCTCCATCGGATTAGCAAATAAGCCAATGTATCACTTGAAATTCTATGAAAACTCTTGAGACGCTCTACAAAGCCCTAGACACAGGAGAAAAGATTTAGCCCCCAGATGCCACAAATGCCTGTGCAGGAAGACCCCTGCACCCCATATATGGAACTAATGAAGATGGGGTTTCACTCAGGTGCAAGGCTTTGTTTGAATGTATGTCTTGCAGTTATACTTAATCGTGAATCATATCAAACTATGAATCCCTCTGTTCATTCCTTCCTTCATGGGCCATGGGGGCGAACAAGATTACCTGCACTGTCCTCAGCATGTTCATAACAGTGGCAGCTCTGAATTAAGATAATGACTAACCAAACCTCATGCTTAAGGGCTTCAGCCTGCACGAGTCAGAAAGGAATTTTTGCTTATTTTTGCAATTTTCTTAAAATTGTCTAGAGTGCTTTCCCCTGACCCTTTCTCTGAAGCGTTGGGGACTGGCAACAGTTGGAGGCAGTATTACAGTGGATCCTCTTTCTTGATGCCTGGTTGGCATGTCTTGTTCACATGCCTGGGGCCATAGTAACTTCCAATTAGGTCAAGAACAAATTTCCCCTCAGGACCGAATTGCACGGGCCTTTGGGGCTTTATGAATTCCTCTGTAGCAAGGAGTGTGGTTCACTGGCTGGAATCATCAAGGCACATCTCCCATAATCAATTATTTGCTACTGCAGGGGTTTAAGGAGTTAATAACACCTTGGATTCTCTTGCCCTCAGCCTGTGGCACTGAATTCAGTCTTCTGAGGGCTTCAATGTTTTAGTCTAACTAAAGCCTTTTGGCTCAGTATAGGGGTATCAGGAAAAAATTTAGTGCCCTGTACATACAGGGCAGACTAGATAACCTAATGGCCCCTTCTGGCCTTTATCTGCATGTAACTATGAAACTATTGGTTTGTGAGGAATTTGTATACGAATATAGTAGAACTGCTAAGTTATAAACACCAGAGTTACTAACTGACCAGTCAACCACACACCTCATTTGGAACAGGAAGTACACAATCAGGCAACAACAGAAACCAAAGAGAAAAAAGCAAGTATAACACAGTACTGTGTTAAATGTAAACTACAAAAAAAAAAAAGAAAAAAGAAAAAAAGAACTTAAAAAGAAAGATTTGACAGATAAGGAAATTGCCTCTGTGCTTGTTTCATTTAAATTAAGATGGCTAAAAGCAACATTTTGTTTCTGTATAGTAATGTTTCAAAGCTGTACTTAGTTTACATTCACTTTTAAACTTTTGAAAGAATAACCATAACATTTTGTTCAGAATCACGAACACTTCAGAGTTATGAACAACCTCGACTGGAGAAAAAGCGACATGTATCTGAGTCAGCTAAACCCACTTGAGATTCCCAGCAGGCCCAAAACCTGCTATCAGAGTGGGGTATTCCAAGAAAAGAAAAGAATACTGCTAGTATTTATCAGTTTATTGGATTTCTGCATATCAAATACATAAATGCTAACATACAGTACTTCTACACCTGTTCCGTAAGTTGTGAAAGTTCTACACCAATGAAGTTCCCTTTACAGGACACCTCTTCTTTCCCCAGAAAGGATTTTTAGAAGAACCTGCCTTTCACTGGACCTTCTCTGGCCCAAAAAGTGGTATTTACTCACTGTTCTGCTTTGGTTAGTAAGCCACTGTTACTGCAGTACAGAACATGCTCCAGTGCTGGGTTAGTGCCATAAGAGCCAAAATAATGGTTGAATAAGGATGCCCCACTAGTCTTCTGACTAGCAGCAATGCAAATAGCGAAAGAAACAGGTCCATGGATGGGCTGATGCCATCAGCTATGGAATATGGACAGGCAGCACTGGAAATAATATGTCTACAAACAGGCAGTTTGTGAGAAGTCATGGGTAAAGCCAAATAGGAAGCCTTCACAAGTTAATAATGAACACAAGCTGTAAATGGCTGAAACTTCCCATCCTCTGACCAATGATTAATAATTTGGTAAATTTGATTTTTTTTTTAAAAAAGCAGCTATTCAGACATTAAATTCTGAGCATTACCAAAATGATGATGCATGTCAGTTAAACAAATTAAGATGCTCTTTTTAACTTTTGAAACTAAAAGCTGTTCATTTCAAATGCTTGACTCTTTCATGTGACAGATACAGCAACTTCCTGCAATATCCTTGAAAAACCTTACTGAATTAAGTGTAGGTATTTTTGGAATTCCTTGTATTAAATGCAAACTTTATAAATTACGTGGGCCAGGATTGCATATGAATGTCATATGAGAGCTGCGAGTTCGAAGAACTTGAATGAAAATATGCCAAACAAGAATAGACTTCTGGGACATGAAGTGTTAAGATTTCCTGGGGAATGCATAGGGAAAGATTAGTGCAAATTCCTCACCTCCCATTACGCAAAAATCTTGATTTTTAAAGCTGCGCTTGAGGACAGGATCTTTACGTGCTGATTACCTGTTCCAGTAGACTGGAGCTCAAAGGCCCGAACCATATAAAGAAACAAGCTGATCTGCCCACTCTTTGTCCTGGTTCTGAATCTGAAATATGAACTTGTAACTGCAGAGAAAACATAGTTTTGAGTTTTGAATGACTGACACCTACTAGAGACCAACGATGGAGTTGCAGTTTACCTCTGGTATGCTTCTTAGGTAGGATCTTTTATTGTTCTTAGTATTTTCTCTCTGTAATGCTTTCACCTTTAAGAATAAATGTGCTTGCATAAAAAGAGTTGAGTGGTAACTTGTAACTTCAGGCTATTACATTTGTCATAGCCTTTGGAGAGAAACAAAAGCACAGTTGCTGGCCTGGTTAGGAAGTCTGGCTTGCTGGGAATACCACAGACTAGGCAGGGAACTGTAGAATCTAGGAAAACCCTGGTCAGGAGGGAATGAGATGCAGGGCTCTACCCAAGAAAGGTGACGGCTGCAAGCCAGAAACTTTTAAGTGAGTGCTCTCAAGGGACCACAGAGGAAATACAGATAGAGTTACCCTGAAACTGTGAAAATGCATGTAACAAGCTGAGGACTGTTAATCACAAACACAGTTTTAGAATGTCTATACTGTGACAAAGCTCTGTCCTTATCTTCGTGGATCCTGCATTTCCTGGCGGATTTTTACTAGCCTCAGAGTCTCATTGTGACCCTCCACATATCCCTTTTCTCTCTAGAGACAAGGTCACAGCCTATTGAGCCATTTTCATCACAAGCCAGTGAGAAGCTCTCTTTCCTGGTACAGTCTCTGTTGTCTCCCAATCTCAGAGACTAATTGGGGAGGCAGAAAGGGGGGAGCCCGGGCCCGCCCTCTACTCCGGGCTCCAGCCCAGGGACCCTAACAGTATCAGCTAGGATGGCTGACCTTTTATCCACAAAACACAATACAATTCCCTGGGCTACTCCTCCACAGCAGTCTCCGCTTCTTCAAACTCTACTTCACCCTTACCTCAGGGCCTCCTTCCTTGCGTACAATATGTAGTCCACTGCTCAGTCTCACCAACAGCACACCTTCCTTCCACAGCTCCTGACACCCACCCACACCTGACTAACTGGGAGGTTTTTAACTGGTTTCAGCCAGTCTCTCATTGGCTTCAGGTCTCCCAATCAGGCTAGCTGTTTCTACTCCTTTCTAGAAGGTTCCATTGGTACCAGGGATTTGTTTAACCTGAGACCAATATATCTATTCTCCAGCACTTTCCTGTAGCCATCTGGCCTTGCCCCATCACAATACGTAAAGTTAAGCCAGACTTGCACAGACATCCAATGGAAAGTAAAGTCAATTTGGGACTTCCTTCTCAGTGTATATAACATTTCACCCTTAACATTGCACTGACAAGCTCACCTCTCCCTGCCACATAAATTATATTTCTCATATTGCTGTGGCAACAAATTAGTTTTCTGGGTTTGTAAGGTAATGTCATGAAAACTATTTGATACCTTTCACAACTTAAAGAGTCTCAGACATAAGATATGCATATCTTTACACATTTTTCTTTTAAAAACACTTAAATAAGTGTTGCATTAAGTGTATAGAAGAAACACTGTCATAGAAGATACTGTATCAGAAAAGTTAATTGAGTTTAAGGCCAAAAGGGATCTTGCATCATCCCATAGCACAAGGCCATAGAATGTCACTCAGTAATTCTTACATCCATCTCAATAACTTGTTGTTAAACTAGAACATGTCTTTTAGAAAAAAAAAAACTGCAGTGCCAATTTAAAGATTTTGAGTGATGAAGAATCCACCACATCCTTTGGGAGGTTGTTCCAGCACTAAATTTTGTTTTTTAAAAAGTCACTACCATAAGTAATATTAAACTGAGTAAGTGTTGGTATAACGCTTGCAATACCACAGGACTGGCCAAATCTTGATACAATGGAAAGGACCAACTGACCATAGACATATGTCAATTGTGCTGATGGTTGAGCCTGGACAATCACTATAGCAATTCTAGAGACACGCTTTTTGCTAAATCTCCCACAAATTTGGGCTTCCTCCCTTTACTCTTTTCATGAAGCCATGATACATCGGGGGGAAAAACATGCACCTTAAATACTTCCTAATATGCTTAATTTAGGTTAAAGGTTATATCAGCAGATTTTGTTTATTTACTTTGGCATAATATGTAGAATTGTGCCTTATCTGGGCTGCTCTGAACCACTGTTGATAAAAAAAAGGTTTGCATAAAACAATTTAAGCTCAATGAAACTGTTGGTTTTTAATTTGTGAAGCTACCCTGAAAGTAAAAAAGGTCAACTTTGAGGTTGCTCTATTGTGTGTATACAGATAGTATAATATACTACAGTTAATATATCTATACACATATATATCAAACACGTGTATTGCATAGGCACATGGTAACTGCATTTTTTCCAATCTTACCATAACTCAAGAAGACGAAGGTAATTTGCCCAAACTTATTTAAAGAGAGTCACACACCTTGGCATCCCAAGGTCTAGGCCACTATAAGCAGATTTTTCTCTATGGTTTTGAATACAGCATTTATATATATAATGCATACAAACCAGAAACACCATGCAGAATACCAATGGGTCAATTAAACGGTTAAAACTTTAAAAAACTGAGATAGTTGTTTTATACTCAGATGGGATTTCAAATTTTCCAGTAACTGTGAAGTAAATATCTGGCACAAGAAAATGGATTAAGCATCTTTCTTTCACAATTATAATGGATGATGAATCCAGAAAGAAAAAAACAAGCCATAAAGAACACAATTGCCTTGAACCAGGATGGAATGAAACAGTCATCCTATCCCAAGCTACGTACAGAGGCTCTAAAAATGCTTCTGAATGTCTATGACACCATGCAAGTTGGCCTCTTGCAGTGAGCAACATGTGGGATCCTGAAACATTTGATGGTCTGCCTGGAACTCAAAGGAAAAAAAACACTAGATGTCAACAGTTTCACTAAATACTACCTTGGCTCCAACTGCTGTATTGCTTTGCCCCTACCAAACCAACTCCTGTCTCTATGTTCTCATTTGGATTGTAAGCTCTTCAGGGATGGGAAACACCACCTTCTTCATTGTATGTGAAGTGTCTTAAATATCACTACTGCCACATAAATAATAAGCTTCTTGAAACAAAGACTGGACATTTTCTGACAAGTACCATTTGTGTTTATAAGGCCTGATCCAGATGCCACTGAAGTCAACAGTAGACAGACTCCTTTTGACTTCAGTGGCAACTAGATCAGGCTCATTGTGTGGAATAAATATGTAACACTGTGTATGCCAAGTTCCATAAACATCATTTACATGAGAAGTATATAGTGAAACACCAACCAATTTGTGCCTATCTAGGTCTTCATGGTTGTCAGTGAGCTGCACATCAACAAGTGCAGTAGTAGTTTCAGCAAGACAGAGCTCAGATCATGAAGGAAATCTGTCACTTTACTCCAGTCACATCCATAATCTACCTAGCTCTCTTCAAATCATTATCAATGTTGAATGCTTCTAAACAAGGTCTAATCAAACTACACACATTAAGAATTATGGATAACACTTTGGTAACTTGAAAATGATTGAAGGTGTGTTTTTTATTTCTTTTCCATCCATGTTTTGATGGAAAAACCTGAGCAAATGTCAGTCAAAACCAAAATTTTTCAGAAGTTCTTGAACATAAAGGAACAGAGGATTAATGGATTAATTGATTTTGCAGTTTTAACTGCTCGCAGACATAGTACAGAACAAAGCTCAATGAAAGGGGTATCATCCAAAAAGGTATCCAAGAAAGCTATCTGCATGGCTACAAGAACAAATATCACTAATATACCAGAACACATTGCTCTTATAAGCGGCTTATTTACAGAAAAATTAATAGCTGAAATGTACAGAGATCCAGTTTATTTTACATCCTCTCATATCTAATTAAAGGAGGAAATGGAACTTAAACACAGCCTGTAACATGCCCCCTAGTAACATGGTAGTGAATGGCAATTTAGCTTGCTCTTTGTAGCCAAGTGCATGGTGGTGGAGAGAGAATGGTATCTTATTCTACAAACACAAGGTCCATTACCAATACTATAATATTTCTGCTAAATTGCTCAACAGTGAAACAATTCAGGGGTGATTTTTAAATTGAATTCATTAAACTCCAGCATTAAACCTTCAAGTTACAGTAGAAGTGTGAACTGCACCATTCAAAGAGCTATTGTTCCAGTAGGAAGATGGAGGAGGTCAGTGCTGAACCAGCTCACATTTGACAGATTACCCTCATAACTGCACCAAAAACTTCAGTTAGATTGAAAGAGTAAATTCTGCAGAAAATGATGGACTCATCAGGGCAGATTATACAACATAACATCTTCAACTGACTCAGTTCAATCCCTGCCTGTTGAGCATGCGGGCAACTAGCCCCCAGCCCCATCCCTTCTGCCCCAGACCAGAACTCTGAGCCCCCCACTGCAGCTGGAGGAGCCCCACCTCAGTTGCCCCAAGTCCCAGGCTGCTGGCCACACTACCCCAGCTGCCCCAGGCTGTTGGCCAGTTACCCAATGGCCCCAGCCGGCCCAAACACCAATCAACCCCCCTATGATGCCTACCACCCATGCCACAGAGCTCTGTCACAGGAACTCATGGGTTTCCTAAAACCTGCCCAGCTATAGAAAAGAAGTTTGGTAAGGGTTTAACTAAAACCCCCAAGTAATAAGCCGTTTGTTGGGCCAGCTTCAAAAAATCAGTGGTGTCTCACTCCCTCCAGCACTGACCTCTTCTCTTCCCCTACATGCAATCCTCCATATCTGAAGCTCCTGATATCTGCAGCAGCCTTCCTGTGTTTCTCCCTCATTGTCTCAGTCATTTCAGTACTCAGCTGAAAATATCTCTCTCTCTTGCTTATTACCTCACTTTCTCTCCCCTTTTCACCCTTCTTATCTGTATTTTGGAGAGTACAGTTTACATGGGAAAACACCATAAAAAACAAAGTTGCATTGTATTGTACACATGATATACCCATCTGATCCTAACATTATTATTCTAAGCTGCTGAGGCAGGCGCTTCCCTCCTCCATTCTTCACAAGGCCTATGCCAATATGCCCTCTGAGAAAAGACATTTTAAAAAATGCAATACATATTACAGCTTTACATTCATATACAGTGAATCTCAGAGTGTATCCTGAAGTCTCTGTAGTGAAACATGTTGAAATACCACTGATCACTTTCCTTCTCGACCCATATTACCTGAAGTACACGAGATACTTAACATATCCCTCTACAAATCTGGCTTCATTGATGTCACATGAGAGAAAGGAAAAATGTTAAGACTAATTAAAGGAAACTGGACAGACAGTGAGTAAACCATGAACAACTGCCCAAAGAATTGTTAAAAAAAAAAAAAGAATACTAACTCTGAAGATAGTTTCCATGTGTTTTGATTAGATACAGTATTGTGTGTAAACTAAATAAGAATACTATCAAAGTAGTCTTGTCCTGCTATATGAAGAACAAAATACCTGTATTTTATAGAGTCATTTATTACTATTCTTAAATGCATATCCTACATAATATGTACACACATAGATAAATCAGGACTCTCTTCCTACTAAATTAACAATCTTGGTAATGTCTTAGAAACTAATCAAGCATAATAACCAATGGCACTGACTACTATACAATCATTATGAGGTTCACTACATTTACAGTAAATGTAGCCATGCTTTATTTATTTATTTTAATACTGTGACTACCATATGGAAAGTAGCCAAACATAAAAGTCAAACGTGTAATCCAATCAACTCCCATCCCACACAGGAAATATTCTATGTATGGCTTCAGAGGCCATAAACTATTTTGTACAAGCAAAAACAGAAGTGTGGAAAAAAGTAGTGCTGTAAACTTAATGAAGTGTAAGATGAAGTGTGCATTCCTGCAGCTTAGCTTTGTTTGCCAAGCTTAAAATAAAAAGAGGTAGGTTACTCAAGGAATAATATTCATTGCTGACACAATTGTCCTTCAGACATGCCAGCATTTTGAAGCATAGGTCCGACTCCGTGGGTGCTCCGGGCCTGGAGCACCCACGGGGGGAAATTGGTGAGTGCTTTGCACCCACCAGCAGCTCCCCACCCCACTGCACCCCTGCCCAAGCTCACCTCCGCTCCACCTCCTCCTGTGAGAATGCGGTGTCCCCACTTCTCTCCCAAGCTCCTAGCACTTACCGCAGAAAAACAGCTGTTTTGTGGTGATAAGCGCTGGGAGGGAGGGGGAGAAGGGGGAACGTGGTACATTCAGGGAAGAGGCAGGGCTGGAGTGGGAATTTGAGAAATGGGTCCAACAGGGTCAGCGAGGGGATGGAGTTGGGGTAGGACTTTGGAGAAGGGGTTGAAATGGGGGCGGGGCAGGGACAGGAGGTGATGGGACAGGGGAGGAGTCGGAGCAGGGTAGGAGTTGACGACTATGTTTTGAAGTAAAATTTGAAGACAGTTTGACAATCAGGATCCAGACACCCCAAGGGGAGAAAAGAAGGTAAAACCCCCAAAATGAACAGGTGAACCAAGTGATTGCATTATTGTACTAGAAAAGTATGCCAAGTAAGGTCTTTTATGTTCTATACTTGATGCTCTCTATGAAATACGTATGCAAATTGTAGTTATAAACCTATATATGTATATAGAAAACTGTGCTCGTAACCCAATTACACTTCACAGCAAGGGTAGGCACCTCCCAAACCAGGTGTTCCCAGGAAACCAGTTGGAAGTTATTCATTGTCCAGGATAGGAAAAGACAATGATGGGCCATTAGAGTTAATGAGGAGAGATTAAGACATCCAGCTATCAAACCAAGAGGGAATTTCCCCACTCTGAATACTCATGAGTCATCATAGAGAGAGAAAAAAGGAAAATTGCCTTTTTAAAACAGGATTAGGACAGAAAATGTGGATCCGGACAGTGAAGGAATGTCTCTATGTGGGAGTCTGTCCATGAACAACACTACAGCCCCACCACATTTGGGGGTAGGGTGACCATATTTCCAGATGCTGAATATGGAACCCCTGGTAAAATTACTCATATTCAAGCAAGTTCAGTGACAATCAATCAGAACTTAACATTCAAATTAACATGAAGGTGACTGAGCCCCTGTTGAACAGAAATACTGCGTATTTGGATTATTTTTATTTACCTATCTTTAAAGCTTTAGGGTTCACATGGGAAGAGGTGACACGTACAAACTCTCATACATCTCCCTCAGATGGGGCCGGCAGGGAGGAGAAGGGAAGGAAGGGACACAAGGATGGACCTGACCCTCCCTGCCTGGCACTCTACCCTCTCTGCCTGGCTGAGCCTTGAGGACAGAGTTTCCTCTTCTGGAACCAGGTGCCATGTATTCCCGAGGCATCGGGGTCACTTGACTCCACCGCCCCCAGATTTCTGCCAGGGTTCACACCAGAATGTGGCCCCCAGCAGCAGCAGCCTTTTGGCACTGTGCAGAAGGAAAGGAACGGAAGCTGGAGATGGAGGGAAAGAGGAAGGGATGACCTAGCCCTGTGTTTGTAGAGCTCATCTCTTTCCCTCCACACCCCTCCATGGCTGGAAGCAGCTTGTCCCTTCCTGCCCATTCAGTGCTGAAAGGCAGCTAACACCTCCAGACTGCTGCTGGCCACCGACTTGACCAGCCGCCTCCTGTAACCTGGCTATAGTGCGGGTAGGAAGGGGTTAAGGCCTAAGGATGCATTGTGCACCAGGACCCAGGGAACCTGACTGCAGGAGAAGGTGAATGAAAATCAATGACTTTTTAAAAAATAATCAAAAATCAGATTTTTATTCAAATCAGATTTTTTTTTATTTAAATTGGATTTTTGAGAAAAAATTTCTAAAGATAAAGATACATTATAGCTCAAAGATATCTCATTATGGAATAGGGATTATGAATTCTAATTCTATAGTATGAGACGATATATTCATGTAATGTTTAAGAAAAGTTTTATAAATTAGTTCCAATAGTTCATGGATTAGGGATCCAATCTGATGGGGTTCCACAGGCTTCTGTATTGATTAGTAAGGTTAATCTTTCTATATACCCAATGGGATTCAGCAAAAATGTTTTTAAATAAATAAATAAATATAGAGGGGTGAGAAATAACAGACCTCAACCCTATTGTCCCTCTGTGCATTTGCGTACACACAGTCAGTCCCTTACTTCTCGCTAAAAGTCCAAAGTTTCAAAAAGTTCAATGAATAGAAGATTGTTGGGGGTGGAACAGATCTGGACAAGATGACGAAGTCTGGAGATAAATGTGAGAAACAAGGGGCATATGCTTGTTTTGTTAAAATACAATATGTTTGCTGTGGAAGAAAAAGAAATCCAGAATACATAATTTTGTTGTTTTAGTTAAATAAAACAATTTAGATGTCTGTCCAGTGATGTGTTCCTCTTAATACAGCATAGCAAAAAAATCCTTCAAATATTAATGATTAATCTGTTGAACTGGAGATAGTTCACCGCCAATGACTTCAGGAATATCTGCTCCATTTACCTTTGGTAAATGAAATAACCATTCTTTCATTTCCTGATACAGCTGCAAAACTAATCTGAAAAATTTTCAGAATAAATCACTTAAAAAATGCATAGTGTGCACCTTCTAGAAATGAAACCTACGTCTATCTCTGAGTTGTGAAGAACATGTATTAAGGTTATAACCACCAACAAGAATGCACTTTTATGTAGAAAACCATGATTAAATCGCGTCTTCCTGAAAGCGATTTAAATCAAATCCAGCCTGCTGCAGGGGCTTCAGCAAACCTGTGGAGAGAGGCGGCTCAGTAGTAGACTGTTGGTGAGCTGAACGCACTGACCAGGGCCAGTGATAGGAGCTAGACGCACCCCGCCAGGGGGGATATGGAGGAACAGTAGGGCTGAGAGGGGTGATGGGGCAAAGCAGGGAGAGGACAGCAAGAGGGGGAGCACAAAGGGACAACGGGTGGGCCCCCGCCCGCACTCACCAGCCGCCGCAGCACACAGACAGCACTGTCTGGAAACGAGACGGTACAAGGCCCTGCTAGCGGAGACCCCGGCATGCAGCATGGGCTGAGCTGATGGACAAGGCAGGAGAGCAGCCAGCCCCTCACGCTGCAGCTTTGGCCAGCCAGCAGTCCTGCACACTCACCCCTATAGTAAGCCACTGGACCCTCCCATTCACCACTGGTGGGCAAGCGACTGATGAGCAGGGATCCACTCAGCAGCAGGACTCACCAGTACTGATGAGGAGGAAGAAAGGGGAAACAGAAAATATGGGACAATTTGCCCTTTTTTAAGAAGAAGTTGGGACACCTGCAGGAGGGCTTAACTTCAGGACTGTCCCTTTAAAAACAGGTCACCTGGTCACCCTATTTGGGGGCACGCAATTAAACTGTTCAAAAGGTAATAGGTAAAACTTTTATGTAAAAAGTGATTTAATCTAATATGAAAGTGTAAAGCCTGAGATTGCTTCTTCATGTTTATTTTCTGTGTCGCTTGTGTACATTTGATTTTTTTGTTTGTCTGTTAAATAAACTTTGTTAATTTTTACCGCAGGCTGGTCTCTGGTGTGTAAACTATGTGAAGCATGTGCACCAAAGTAAGCTGGAGGGCTGATTTCACTCCTTCAGGGTTGATGAAACAGAGGGAGACAGACAGTCCGAGTACCTGGTACTAGAGAGGTTGGGGAGGAGGCTGGACAGGAAGGGCTGTTGGTATCACCTTGCTAGGAGAAACTACACTCGTGCCTAGAGGAGACTTCGTGCTTGTGGGTAGGCTACTGGTGTCAGGGAATTGAACCACAGCTGAACAGCCCTAAGGTTACAGGGCATTAGTGACAGAACCCACTGATCCTTAAAACATCACAGAGTGTAATTTACATTATTTCAGTGACAATCATGAAAATTTGTTTTTTATGGCAAAATATTTACTTTGAATCACTAAGTAAACTGTGTGTACATTTTTAATCAAGAATTTCAAAAGGAAGTTATATAGCTTAAACTGTACTTAGCCCCGAGGAATCTTTACTCAATTTACATCCCATTCTTCCACATCTAAAGGAAAGTTAGTCTTTAAGGTGCCACAGGACTCTTTGTTACATCTAAAGGAAAACATTCCTTACAAATTCTTTTTATTTCTGTAAAAAAGAGGAACAAACAGAACATGGAAAATGTGGTGTTGTAGCTGTGTTGGTCCCAGGATATTGAAGAAACAAGCTGAGTGAGGTAATATATTTTACTGGACCAACTTCTGTTGGTGAAAGACGCATGCTTTTGATCTTGCACAAAGCTCTTCCTCAAGTCACTATCTTACAACTCTCTCACCAACAGAAGTTGGTTCAAAAATAGATATTACCTCACCCACCTTGTCTCTCATGGAAAATGTGCCATTCAAATAAAATAAACTATATATCTGCAAATGGAATATAGTGAAGGAGGGGGGGAAAAAGAGTTACTGAAATACATGTAACCAGGTTTCTCCAAACGGATTGCCTTCACAGATCCATACTAATATCATATGCCCTACCATGGAATTATTTCAAAGCACCCATTGCGGGAGCATGATAAGGCCCTCCATTACAGCATTTGAAGGGGCTTCACGGGCCAAAGTGACTGTGGAAAAAAAAGAAATATATGCAAATATATGCAAAATATATGCAAAATATTAAACACAACACTACTCTACTATGTCAGTATTGCATTAAATTCTAAATCAGGTATAAAAGTAGCTGTATAATCAATGCAGATACTGTGAAATCACACAAAATATTTGTCAATACATTAAAAATTATTTCACATCCTTTTTTTAAATTTTATTTTCATCATCTTTACTCCATTTATTGGAGATGTAATTAAGCATCTGGCTTGTATTTTTACTCTATGGCAGGGGTCCGTGCCTGCTCGGCTGCAGCAGCGACTCTCCCCTTTCCGGGGACACTGACTCCCAGGGGCACTCATCCTTCCGCACAGCTCAGCTGAGCTGCTCCCACATGCGAGCTGCTGCCAGCAGCCCCCTCCCACTGGCTGCTCAGCTGCAGCAGCCTTTGCCTGCTCACTTCTCCCCTGTTGGTTGGGGGGTGGGGTGCGGACAAATCGAAGCCACGGGCTTATATATCGAAAAAGTTTATATTAAAAAATGAATATATTTAAAAATAAAATGTGAAATGATGACAAGCTATATTAAGGCCTATATTTACTATAATATATTAAAATCATTTAAATTAAATTAAAAGAAATTTTAAGCAGTACATGTTTACTGCTGAAGTTATATAGAGAGTCAAATCACCAGAGGTGACGCGTGGGTAGTAGAGGGGTTTACGGGATAACATGCCTCTTGGTTTTCCCTGAGTATTAAGGTTACAACCCATTTCTGACCAAAGCTGGTGTATGCATGGAATTTGTAAATAAAAGATTAGGCCACTATTAATCTTTCATTGCTGTCCATTAATTTTCACTCCTAAAACAAATAAACCCATTTCTTGACTCTATCATTCACAGACATCTCAGCAAGAGCTTCAAATTCTGGTATATTTATCAATCAGGAAGAACCAAGAAATCACAGAATATTTATATATCAACTAGTTGTATAAAAAACATTATGGACTAAACAAGCTCCAAGCAATTTCCAAATCAAAGATTGTTCCACACTACTTGTTCTCTACAGTACAGACAAAGTACACAGCAAACTAAACCTAAAAGCATCAGGACATATAGACCTCAACTAAAATAACATTGACAGAACTATTTACAACTGGTCTTAAAAAAGTATTTGCATAGCTCACTTTAACATTAATTCGTTATCAATTTTTTCTTCTTTTTGTGGTTCAAATGCTGTTAGACAGTTTTTTAAATCTTCTGTGGTGTCTCTGTAACTGTCTAACCACATGCCTTCACTGTGAGACATGCAAATTTCCTTCTTAGAGATACTTAATATATCTTATAAGGAAACTTGTTCTTAATTATCCTAAAATCTAAGTTCTAAGTCTTGTCAATGTTTCAAACTGCAATAAAGCATTATACTAGTCTAACACTACTAATGCAACTTAAGTTTTGTTTTGTTTTTTTTAAACACGTTAGATTTCTAAATATCATCTACAGACAGAGACACATCATCATTCTAATAAACCTCTAGAATCATAAAATAGATTATGGTAATAATGTATAGTATGTTTTGCATAACAAGCCAGAACATTGTTAAATCTGGATAGAATTATTTAAATCTGGAGTAGCTGAGGAGGACATGTTGATACAAATGATCAAACATACCACCATACAAGTGACAATAAAGAAAAGAGTCTGCTATGCAATCACTTATTTCGTTCAGTACTTAGATGGACCATCGCTGTTTCATGCAATAATACAGAAACCAAAGGCATCTAGAAGGTCTAACAAATCCTGGCCCCACTGAAGAAGTCAGTGGCAAAACTCGCACTGGCCTCAGATGGGCCAAGATTTCATCCTCAAAATAACTGTTCACATTTCTTGGATGTTCAGTTATGCCTTTTGTTCATGACACTCAAAGAGCTGGAATGAGACTGACAGTAATAAAGAAAAATATTTATCTGTAATTTTGTTTCTTTGAAGGCATCTCACATGATTGTCACTCAGGGGGTCATGCTGCCAGTTCAAGAAATGACCGAATTCTAACTCTAAAGATTGCTGACCCTGAAAGGAAAGCGTACAATCTTCTCCTGTCCTCATCCATGAAATACAAAGGCCAGTCTCACACCTCCTCATCCTCTGGGAAGTTTCTCTAATTTCATGGGAAGCAGAAGCTTCCCAAAAACAATTCAGCTGATAAAAATGAAGTATAAAGACACAAAGTTTTGGAATTCAAGAACATTTTGAAAGATTTAAGAAAGAAAAATATTACTTCCAGAATAGGACTCCTCATGACTATTTGAGAATATACATTCTACAGCATATTTGGGAGGAAAGGGGTGATAATGTTCAGTTACTTAGGTAGTCTTTTCTCAGAGTGATATAATTCAATTGAAGGGGATAAAAAAAATTGAGAATTGTGTTCCTCAAGGCAACTTGACAAACAGTGCCTTCTGTAATGCAGCTGTTTGTTGGCCTTCACGTAATTTCATCTTCCCCTCTCTACATGTGTACATCTGTCTAACAATGGGCTCTGAAAGAGCATATTTACAATTAAACTTACCATACTGTTTACTTTGTGATACATGCCATGTAATAAACCGAGATTAAATCTATTATATGCTATACATATGATACCAAATATACATTCTATTAAAAATAGGGTAACAATAAAAAATGTGTCAATAATCACCATGGTTAAGAAATTAAGGAATATTGTGGAAGTTATGTCAGAATATTCATTAGAGAGAGCTCAAAACTAAACATCAATTTCACCATAATTTGAAGTATAACTCTTTCCCACAATAATGTACTGAATTATTGTATTTATCAAACATAGGATTGTAACAAAGAGGTTTCTTACCTTCTGAAAAAAATCTTCCCCACTTTTGCCTTTGCCCTCAGCAGCAGCTGTGAATAAAATGACATTTGTTAACAAAATAAATTTAAGAAATAGTTTTACAGCAGCAAACTTTTAATACTATTTGAGCAGAGAACTACAGAAATGCAAGTTCACATACATGCACATTTATTTCACTTTAATGTTTTGTACTATTGTGAAATCATAACCAACCATCGTTCAACTACTAATTTTTCTTATTTAATATGCAAATAGCTTTCATAAAGAGGGACTAGTATCTAGAATAATGAGTTCATGCAGTCCATTGTCTCTGGAAACTTAGGCTATGCCTACAGTACCACCATAAGCTGACCTACGCCATATAACACCAGCTATGTGAATAACACAGCTGGAGTCAACATACCTTAGGTCGAGTTACCACAGGATCTGCACTACAGGAGGTCAATGAAAGAAACTCTCTCGTTGACTTACCTTCTTCTTCTTGTTGGGGATAAAATACAGGAGTTGACTGGAGAGTGATCTGCTGTCGATTTGGTGGGTCTTCACTAGACCCACTAAATTGACCTCAGGTGGATTGATCTTAGAGAGTCAATCTGCAGACAAAGCCTGAGATTCAGGTTCTGGCAGAGGGCTGTATTTAGTTCCTTTTGAAACTAATAAGAATGGGTTCCAGATTTTAATTTAAAAGTTAAGATTTATTTTGTACCCTCGGTTTAATCATTCATTCATTCATATCATGCAAACAACAATGACTGATTCATTGGTCATCTCCACTCAAAAGTAGTCTAGGATCAGAAAGACACAGGGTTTACAGGTCAAGATTGGTAGTGAACTGCAAAGCAACAGTGACCATTAAGTTAAACCCTGAAACATGTTCAACAATACTACCAACTGGTTTTAAGTTAACTATTTTTAAATGGTAACCTTAAAAAGCTTTTATCTTAAATATTTTTATTCTTTATGTAATCCTCTTGGTACTTGCTGGCTCATTTAACTGTCAATGTATCACCACAAATACCAGAAGTCTCTTTGAATCCCATGCATAATGAATGGTATTTGTGCTGTGAATAAATGATGAAACAGCTCTATTTATACAGTGAATTTCCAAGGTAAAAAAATTAAATATTTTTATTTAACACTAACAGATTTCAAGGTACAGATATATAAAAGGTTTTTATATATTTGTGATTTATTTATGCTACAACTTCACACACAACTTAACGCACGCTGGATATTCCAGAACAAGTTTAATTATTCCCAGACATAAACCCCAATGGAACTACATGCTTCTTAAACTTCATTACAATGTTACACTAAAAACTAGGTGGTCATTCTGCTTCTCATTCTCACATATAGAATGGAGATCCAGTACTCCCACAGCCTGTCCTCCGACAATGGAAGAGAAATTATAAATTTTTTCATCTCTCTTCAGTATTCAAAGAGCACTCTCCCACTACAGGACAGAGAACCCAATCTACAAACTTATTACATATTGTATTATATATTTCTTTCATCATCTCAAGCTGAAAAGGACACCGCCGTGCAGATATAAACTAGACACATCTTTAAAAATTCAGGTCACAGGTCTCAAAATAACAAAAGAATTAAGCCTCACTACTTCCCCCAGACTAACAAACTGAACTCTTGAAATCTATTTATTTTCATTTGTGATTAAGGATGGGAAAAGTTTCTCAATTTATTGTAACACACCTAACATCAGTTCCTAGTATTAAAAGCATTAGGCACATTCAAAATGCTCCTGTTCCGATACAGAGTGCAAAATTAAGAGTGGGTGTAGTATTGCAGACATGTCGCCCTTCACTCGAAATCTTCAACTTTAGCTCATTGTACAGTACTTTGACATCCAGAGAGAGGAAGAAGCTGAAGATTGCAAGACATTTTTTGAAGGAGAAATGGATGATCCTCCTGTCTTCTTAGTATCTGCAAAGTATTGTTGAGTTTATTGAAGTGTTACAACATTTGTCTATGTATTTTCATACTCCCCCAGCATGCAACACACACATTTATTTATAATATGTTTGGAAGGTTGTACTGTATATTGTGAACCTATGAACCCCTTTATGTCAACTGGCAAAGGGCGCACCCAACACAGTGTCAGTATATTTACTCAATATCTTGCAAGGTATTATTTGTAAACTGCTGACACAGGTCATGAATATCATCGTGCGACGTATGTATGGGCTTCAGATAAAAAGGTGGGTCTGAATGCTGGAAATATATGTTCTTAAAGCATATTGTGGATCTAGTGGATAAACTACTTGACAAAGGATCTCCCTTTCTGCAGGGATCATGCTAATAGGCAGAGGAGAAAACATCACAATTTAATTTCAAGCAAAGGACAATGAGAGCACATTTGCATCTTAGGCAAACAAACGGATCAAGCCAATCCAGAAAGCAAGTTGAGTGGAGGATGAAAAAGGGGCATGATGCCTGCACCTGGAGGAACAAGAGCATGGAAGAGGAATTTTGTCTGGGTTAACTTTTCAAAGAATACATTTCAAAGGTTTTCTGGGCTAAAAAAATGGAAGAAAGTGGACTTCTGTGTTATCCATCACTGAGGGAACACGGGGATCAGCACCCTCTGATTCTGTGGGTGGTAGATCCTCCTGCCTGAGGAGCTGGAGATGCTGATAGCTCAACGTAAGTAAGAAAGCTGCTAAGCCAAAAAATAAAGCCTGCTCAAATTTAGACACTAGAAAGCATGTGTTTTTTGTTTCTTTGCAACCACACCCATCTTTTTTTCTCTTGCTTAGCATTACTTAAATCCATGTTCTTCATTAACAACCTTGTGCCTAGTTTTACTATAAGCCATCTCAGGGCTGTGGTATTAAAGTAAAACATGGGTCCTCAGCTAAACTGACAGGCTGGTGTGTGCAGTCTCTTTGGGGGCAACAGACTTGGTAATTTCTGTGAGCGATCAGTGAAAAAGGGCTGGACGCTGCAAAGAGACGTCTCTGAGGAAGTGGGGTTCACTGAATGTTACCTACAAGGCAAGGTTTAGACTGACAGAGAGAGTCTCGAGGAGTTTGCTGGTGAGGCAGACAGACTGATGTGGCAGTAAAAGTAAATAACACAGAAGTCTACTTTCTTCCACCAGTAAAGCTCACTTGCTGAGGCAGAAGGGTAACACAGTGATTTACAGTTCTGGCACCCTAAGTGTATATCACACATATAAAACAACATTTTATTTTTTTCTGATAAATAGCTTGCTGTGTATCAGGAGATCTGGTCATGATTCTCCCTGCTGTGTTATCACACACAGAAGATGTGCACAACTGTGGCTCAAAGCGTTATTCTAACTCAATAGTTCAAAGACAGAGGTTGAATGGTTGAAACGATTCCTACAGGTAAAAGAGAACAAAATGCCTGAAGATGATCAGGGCACAAAAATCACAAGGACTAGCTGAGACATGATGTTATGATAATTTCTTATCCATATTTGATATCCACAGTCTGATTACTTTCTTGAAGTACTAACCTTTCCTTCCCTACAGATGATATTACTTTACTTTTCCATTTAATTTCCCAGAGGTTCCTTGTTTGGTTTTGTGGAGAGGGATGATTTTAAGAGAAAGGAAAAGGAAAGAAAAAAACCTGATCCTATCCATCTTACAGATATTACAAACTTCACTGGAGGGCTTATGAACTCTGCAAAGCTACTAGGGTTCACTTACACAAATCACAAAATGATTTTGTTCGAACCCACTTTCTCTCTCAAAACAGCCTCCCACCCTTTATAAGGAAGCAAGAAAGGACAATATTCCAGAAAGATACAAATTTCGTAAAACAAACTAATAAAATGGAAACTTTTTGGAACCTTAACTAACTGTTTCAGCCAAGTAACCCCTATGGTCAAACAAGCATTAGTTAGTGTCTAAGGAGAAAAGTATGCAACCTAATCTTACCCTCTTTTTCTAATGTACACAAATTCTAAAATAATTTTAACCCTTGTATGTCCTGACTTGAGAAATAAAATTCAACTTTAAATACTGCACTGTTAATCTCTCATTGTCCACTTCTTTTCAAGTGGCCTCCTATAACATACATTACCAGTTATATTAACAGTCTCTCCCAACTTGTATTTAGCTCAGCCACTCTGATTTCCTTTGCCAGACCTGAAGAAGAGCTCTGTGCATCTTGAAAGATTATACTTTCCACCTACAGAAGTTGGTTCAATAAAAGATATTACCCTCTGCTACCTTGTCACTAAAAATGCTCTAGAATTTACTTCCCGCAAATGTTCTTCCTACAGTAAACACTTCCGAATATCAATCAAAATCATTGTCAACCCCACTTTCATTCAGAATATTCTTGAATTCCAGACCCAGGAATCCAAAGAATGTGTTACTGTAGAAGACTTAAGCCAAGGAAACAAGAACAAAAACAAAAAAAATCCCTCCCCCCACTTAGAGTCATGAGTTTCCCTGTTGGGGTGAGGGTAGTGATAATGAACATTATTTCTGAGGAAAAGGAAAACAATTCTATCTTTCTGCAACTCCAACGACAAAATACTGTTCTCTTGAGAATGAAAGTTTTACTAGGTCAGTAGTAACACACTGGCCTAACCTAGCCTTACGTTGTAATTACACAAACAGCCCATATTTTTGGCTTCCATGCAGCAAGCTACTTTTGACTGAGAAACTATTTAATTTACAAATATTAGTGTTAATTTTTTGCAGTTAGAAGATGGAACATACATTAATTATATTCCAGAATAAAGTAATCTATTATCCCTAACAAAAGCAGTTTTCATATAACGCAAAATGCCAGTAATAATTACCAAACTAATGAAACATGACTATTTAAATGTGCATAGCAAGCATTTCATATTTTAAGTAGTACTATGTTTATTATAATTTCCCTATACCATGCTATATTTTATATCACATTTTCCCTTTTCAAGAAATACAGGATCATAAATGTTCTGTCCAATAAAAACAGCGAGAAGTTGAACCAGGTGTTAACTATTATGGTAGACATGAACTACAGGGTTTTGTCTATTTAATTACCGAATCTTGAAAAAATACAATTGTAAATTCTCCCTATATCAAATGGAAAAATGAATCTGAATGTCTACTTTAAATGTTATTTTAATTCTTAAGAGTTTTCTGTTACATTATAGGACATGTTTTAAAGGAATAAAACCCAAGATACACAGATTTAATTTTAGTTTTGTTTAAATGTAGAGTTACCATAGATTTTCGGTCTATTTCATATAGCAGCTCATGTCTTCATCATTTTTAACCCTTGGATATCAGGAGTTGGAATTTCCAACCCATCTAGCACTTAATGTAATATTCATTGATAGTAAAACCTCTGAATTTACTAGTAACCATGAGTTTAATTTCATTGGATTATTTTTTCTTTTTATGCATCAATATTCGTAGCACTCTTATGAGAACAAAAATTATACGATTATAGCTTATCTTTGCCATGGGAAGCAAGAACTTAATGCAAGCAAGCAGCTCAGACTAAAACAGAACTCTTCAACAAAACTGTATCCATAGAAGTGGTAATAATCTAACTGGATGCTGTCTACACATCAAGAGAAACTAATTTTATGGTGGTTGAAATAAATAGGAAATAAATTATTTGTAGACTTATTTCTGCCCTTCCTTTCCTCACTGAATTAAATGAATCTGCAACACACAATTCCCATACTACAGTCATATTGTGATTCTCCTCAACATCTCTGACCTCTCTTCCAAAACTGCCAGAAGGGTGCCAACTATGTGGTGATTTTTCTGATGTGTACACTCATCCATAAGGAAAAGAAAAACCCATGCATATTTCACAAAACAGATACCAGATGGAAACAACTTTTTATTAGGTACCTGGGCTGAAATGAAACCAGAGACACAGAATGACTGTGTGTGCAATTAAATAGATTCACCTTTCTCAGAAAGGGGCAACAACAAGATTATTAAAACGTATTTGGGTGCGTTGCATTGTATTTTCTTATATCAGAAATAATCTGATCTGCAAAACATTAAGAAAGTACTAATAAAAGATGGCCATGTGTGCTATAACTTTTTAGAGATTTATTTAGCTAACATTACTCAAACCCCAACAGATTCAGAATACAGTGTTTTTTCACTACAGTATTCTAATAGGGACTCCCAGCACCCTGGAAGTTGACTGGGGCTTTATTTAAAGCTTCTTGATATATAATGACAAATTTCTGGAATTCACTTGTTCCAGAAACACTGAGTTACTAATACTTAAAACAGCCAGAGCAACTAACAGTCAGACTTCAGAAGATCTTCTATCTTGACACTACTCTATCTTTCTAAGTTACTGTAAATGTCCCTGACACCCTACTCTGTAAAACAGTTTTAGAAATAAAACTGATAAATGCTTGCATCACGGAAATTAATCTTCTTTTAGCAGAGGCAGATGCAGTAGTTTGTGTACTATTTATGATTTTTTCATTCTGTTCCTGTGAGTTCAAGCTCATTCCCAGGTAAACCACCATAAACCATAAAAACACAACCCTAGACTTGCTAACTCATAATAAAGAGAATAAATATGACAAATTCATTAAAGAATGAGCAGCTGAAAGCCCATGATGTCGCACTAGTATAAAGTCACGTGTGTGACAAAGACAAAAATGGCTGAGAACTTAGCATCTAATTTTTAACAGGCCACAATTCCCAATAATAAATTTAATCTGATAGTTGTTAAAAAAACAAAAACAACGCCCCCCCACATCTCAGTCGTGTTCCTAGCTGTTTCCATTGCTTCAGACTGGCTCAAGTTTTAGAACGATGACTTAAGCTTTAGAATGATGTTTGGAATTATGCTGTTTACTGGTGTGATGGGTTGTGTGGATTTGGACAGATTGCGAATTAGGGGTCTGTGCTATGGAGTGAGGCTGTATATATGGAGTATTGCATATGCTGTTTGTTGCATACGTTATGTTGATTGGTGTTCGGGGAGGTGGGGGGGATAGTGCTGGGAGATGTGCTAGTGTGCTATCAGGGGCTAGGTATGTGTTTCATTATTATGTGAGCTAGTTGTGTTGTTGTGTGGGTGCTTTTGAAGAGCTATGGCGGTTCGGCCAAGTAATTCACCATCTGTGCAGTACCCCTCATACAACCACTGAAATTAAGTGTAGAGTGAGGGTGGTGATTGGCTAAGTTAGTTTGGCTCTCACAATTGTCTAGGGCTCTTGGCATGGCACATTACTGCAGTCATACACCACATGGGTATAACTCAAATTCAAAATGTCTGGGAATTTAAATTGCAGGGTAGGAGACTGTGAAACCCAGTGACGACTGAATCTGGTGGTATTCTAAACCATCTCAACCATCCTCGTAGCTGTTTCCATCGCTACATACTGACTCCGACATTCTAGGCTTCAGAGCGATACCCTGAGTGACAATCCGGGAATCAACAACAAAGCCAAGAAACCAGTATATTACAAATAGCTAAGAACATTTTAAAAGAAGCTCAGAAAATTCAAAGCATAGAAAAATCTTTAATAGTGTTCTTTTTGCCTCGCAACGTTAAGGACAGAGCAAAAGACATAATTTAGTATTCTGCTAATTGTTAAAGTATCATCTTCTTAAAACATAGGGTGTAGCCAATTATTTCATTTTACCATTTGTTATGAGTTAATTATAACATCACATAACACACACGTGATGTCATATATAATCACTGTAAGTGAAATAGATTTAAACTGCAGGATTATAGAAGTATCAGATTGATCAATAGTCAGAAGGGATAAATTTGCATTAGGTATCTAAGTAGGGCTAAAACAAAAGGCCTACAGGTTGAGGCCTGTAAAATATCAGCTTAGCCATATGAGGCCATATGCTTAAGAAAGACTTCACATAAATAAGTTACCAAAGAATAACCCTATGCTATAAGATTATAGGAAAAGGTGTATCAAGGAGTAATAATGCGAAAAACTAAACTCAAAGAGCAACTGTGACTATAAAATGTCTGGTAATTACATTTTTCTAACAATGCACATGTGCGCAATTTTGGGTGTAGTCCGAATCACAAGATAAAAAAGGGCTCCCAGACTGGGTAAAATGATTTCCCTAAGGGAAAACTCCAGCAGAAACTATCCTTCTACTGATGATCCGTTAGCAAAGCATCCATCAAACCTTAACAACATTGTTAAGGATGTAAGTATGACTATATTTGTAACTTGTGCATAGGTCTCTAAGGATTTCTATATGCTTGGTTAATCATAACCTTAATTGTAACTTTAATAAAATTGATAAAGCAAATTAGACCTTGCACTTGTAAATGTATGTGTGGTCACTATGCTTGGTCTTAGAGACTCTAAATCTGAAGCAAGTAGCAGAGGTGACTTTTGCTCTATTGAGCTTGAAACTTCGGCCACCAGAGCCAAACTCATGATGGTGTAATACATTATTAAATTTAGTTTAAATAAAATAAAAGGCTAGAGGGAAACTTATGCTTCACTTTCTCTTACGTGCCACTGCACACACTACCAATGAAAAGACAGTCTCCTGCCATGAGGAGCTCACAACCAGAAAGATCAAAACAGGTAAAGCAAACAGAATTTTTTTTAAAAAAAAATAAAAAAATACATAATCTTACTCTTCTCATCTACAATAATTGTTGTGTGTTAGTGTCTGTAGGTCTCAGACAAAAAATCCATAAAATAAATACTTAGGAAAGGGAGGGGGACTTGGTGCAGTAGAGCTGGGAAGTTACATAACAAAATGAAGCAAAACCATGGACTGGGAAAAGAAAAGAAAGGGCTCAGTGAAGCTTGCACTGTTGACCGAATACATCCAGAAGAATGGATATGATAAGAAACAAGATCTAAGATGCAGGGTAGGCAGTGATGTGTACAATTTTGAAGGCAACGAAGAGAAACTTAAACTTGATATGGCAGGCAGGAAAGAAAAACTGCAGTAATAGGCTGGAAGTGATCACAGTCTAGACAAGCTTAACTTTCAGTGTATGGTGTCAGAAGTAGTCAGACTTAATTAACAGTTTCAGCTCGGTGGGAAAAGAGAGGGAATTAAAAGAGGGCCTGATGAGCAGTCCACAGTACTTGAAAATGTTGAGAGGACAAATAAGGAGCTTGAGCTGGCAGCAAGTAATACGGGATGGCATACAGAAGACAGAGATTAGGGAATGGACATAGGGTCGGGTGTGGCAAGTTAGATGTGAGAATCATTAGCAGAGAGATGATTAGTGTGATGGATTCAGCTGTCACAAAGGGATAAAAAGGGAAGGAAAAGAGAAGAGGCCAATGACAGAGTCCCCAGGAAACTAGAACCCAGAATGGGAGAAATCACCAAAGCAATGCTGAAAGTAAATTTGGAGCAACAAGAGGAAAAAAAAGACACAAGGGCCAATACAATCCTAACAGTGTTTGCTTTGCAAATACAGAGAGAGACTCATTTGTAAACAAAATTTCCACTTTTTCACACTGAATTAACTTTGATCTCTTTCAAGATTTCATAATTTGGCAGCTACAATCAACCACCATGACCAAAAATAACCAACACAGTTAAGTCATATTATACGCTATTGCCTTGTCAGAATATTTTAAAAGTCAATTATTTTAGAGTTGCTGTAAAATCCACCCAGAAACAATAAGTTAACAGACACCACTTGTACTCTTTAAATATATTCTAATATTTTTCTCATTTTGTAAAACAAACCAATCTGTAGCAAAGAAGCTTTCTGCCAAATTTCAGCATGGAGCACATATTTACAGGCAAATTACAGATTGAAAACAGGCTGTGGGATTAGGGGTGCCTTCTCTCCTTTAAAGAACCTATACAGGGATAACTCATTCTTGAGGCTACGGACCTGGGATCCTGAGGTGCAGAATGGCTAGAGATTAGGGTAAGAAAGTGCCAGCTCAGACCATGTGTATAACACTCAGGGCATGTCTGCATGGGGAAATAGACCAGTATAGTTAGAGTCTTGTGTAACTCTTCTTCTGTAAAAAAAATAAATAAAAATCTCTCCTTTGTTTTTATGGAATTTTGTGTTAATTTTATTTTCTCCTGCCTCCTGAGGGAATGAAGGCCCTGGGAGGTGGGGAGATTATAGAGAAAGGTCATCCTACACTCACCTCACAGCAGTAGCTCATGTTTTGCAGAGCTGGGTCTGGTTCCCCAGGCTGGAAATTGCACCTCAGTACACAGAATCGTTGCTCTCCTGTCATGACGGAGGGGTGGCCAAGTGAAATGTGAGTAAGTGGTACTATGATCCCTTGTGCCAGGTCGCAATACCTGAGCAGGGACCCAGCCTCGAAAGACCAGAGCCAAGGAGCTGCTGCTGCGGGGTGTGTTTTTCATTTTATGTCATTTTATTTTGTATTTCTCATTTGTGAAAAACACAGGATGGGCTCTATGTAATAATTATCCAGGTACAGCTATACCAAAATAGCTCTCTGTGTAGAAACTATTCTAGAATAAAAGTGACTCTGTTCTGGAATAATAACTTGGCTTCCAATTTCCCCATCTAGTAAAACCTTAATTACAGAAGGCTCTCTTAAGGTAGCATCTTTAAGCAATCATACTAAAGAAGCATGCCCCTATCCAATCTAACAAAGGTAATAAACCATTGATGAGGATATTAAAAAGCATACATCGGGAAGAGGTGATCCTTCTGTTTGCATTATATTTGGACTAAGAGTATTGCCAATTAATATTTCCTTAAAACTGATTGCAGTTGAAGGACTCCAGAAACATTCACGTCTATACATCAATGCACATTAATAATTCACTGTAAAGAAAGTGATTGCATTTCCATGTGGGCTGAAAGGTTATTGCGAAAGTGCAGTTCAAGAGGGTTTTTTTAAGTATAGGTAAAGTTGTCACAAATCTTACAACACACACCCAGACAGAAGGAAAAGCAAGCTATACTAAGGCACACATCGTTCTCATTCAAAACCTCCAAACTTTTGTATAAAAGTTGAGATATGTAAATTATTGTAATTGATTCCTTGAAAAAAAGGTGTTGGGATTTTTTAAAAATAAATTTATGTACTAATTTCTAGAGTCTAAACTGTCTTTAACACTAAGTGATAGTTTAAGAGCTTGTGTGATTAAACTGGAAATGAGAGCCAGATGTACTTAAGCTGAGACAGAGATATGCAAGGGTAAGGTCTGGAGAAGGAATGAATTGCTCACCTCATGGTCATGGTCTTGGAGATTACTGGAAATTAGCTTAACCACAAAAAATCCAAACACCACCTAAAGGGAAACCTAAACCAAATTCTAGTGAAACAGTAAGGGTCTTGGGTCATTGAAAGGCCTCCTTTTTCATTTGTGAGCAGTGTTGTCTTGTGTTGCAGCTGCACACTACACATGGTGAGGTGGCTTAAGTATCAAAATCAATCAGTAATACATGGTTTAGGAATTCATATCAATCTTATAAGGATCTTTATTTAAGATTTACTCCTAGTTATTTATTTTCTATCCCCATAGTCTCAAAAGGCTTTTGTGTAAATCCCGGTTACTGGAATCAAGTGATTACTTAACATAAGAGGTAAGCTGCAAGACAACAATGTGCTGATGACTATTTCTGTGGGAAAGTGGCACCTAGACTGTAAAATGATGTCTTGGCCAACCCTGCACAGGGTTGGCTGCACAGAGTCAAACGTTGGGAAGTTCTCAAATCTCACTTTACATTGTTGAATGGTTGATTTCCCAGTATGAGGAATTCTGACTACTCAAATTTTGCAGTGGTTTTGTATTCCCTGGAAATTAAGGTAGGATTTTTAGCATGCCTAATTAGATGGCACCTGGCTGATATTCATAGGCTCATTTATCTGGGTGACTGCATTTTTGGGGGGATATGTTCAGACATTCTTACAAAGAATAATTTGGCTTAAAATTTTTATTCAGTCCCTCAAGAACTCTAAGTTTAAGTCTGCCTTTTCTAATTTAAGACACAAGAAAGATACTACTGTGTGAAGAGCCTGTGGACTGTCAGTATCAACATAGTTCTTGATTATGACAGTACACATTTTATGCCTTGTCTCTCCTTGCAACAATAATTTGTTTTTGATTCATTTCTCTGAAGTTCTCTAATATTTCCAATTTAAATTTAATTTCCCAATCCTTACCTGGTAATGGGAACAACATACATACGTAATGATAAGTTGCACATTTTAACAAATTGTTTACAGTTGTATACAAGCAAACATGTAGAAGGGATGTGTTTGAACCTCTCTCTGCCAAATTAGTGTGTCTACTGTATCTCCAGGACAGATCATGTTATTCACCTTGCCAAGTCCACTGAAAATTTAGCTTAACAGCTCATTAAAGAATAATCACATCAAATATAGGTCTATCAACTGATTAATGTGATTTTAAAATGTTAAGCCATTCATAAATAACTGCAAGCAGCATGGAATACTTGCACTTACTGAAAATGTTGCAGCTGCACATGTAGTAGTGATCTAAGTACAGGAACACCTCACTTAAAGTCACCCCAGTTAACATTGTTTCAATGTTAACTTGCTGATCAATTACAGCGCTGGTGAACTGGTGCAGCTGCACCACTGTAGCTCTTTGTGAAGTCACTATCGATGCAGACAAGAAAGCTTCTCCTGTCAGCACAGGTACTCCATGTCTCCAAGAGGCAGTAGAAGCAGCCCTCCCCTCAAGCCAGCACTGTCTAAACCAGGAGTTCGGGATTTTCCATACCCCTGAGAGACATAGTTATAATGAAATAAGTTGGTAGTATACTCTTGGCCCTGGTACACATTCTGCATTAAGTCTCTGCAGGATGGTGTCCTAGAGAGGTAAGACCATTACAAACTTTTGTATTTGTTTCAAACAAAAATAAGGTACTTGAATAATGCAGTTGATGTTTATCAAGTTAAAACGGTCTGCTACGCAAATCCCCAATTACAATATACAGTATTTGATGTTGCCTGGACAAGCCTGAGTAATTATTTGCAAGTAGCAAAGAAAAAAGAAGCTTTAAAACATTCAGAAACTTAAATCCACAAGAAGAATATCTATTTTTCATGCAACCTGGGAAAAGTAATGCCCAAAAAACCAAAACAACAACAACAAAAAGTAACCAAGCAAAGCCTGAATCGCCCTTTCACCTAAAAACTGTCTCTTGTGGTAGCTGTGATATCTTATAAGATTTTCTCAGTGTATGCAGAAAGCTGAACAGCTGTTTTGCAGATTTCCTGTAGAGAACCAACTCCCGGATTTTCATGCACTCTTCAGAAAAAACTAACTTCATCTTACACAGAGCCTTCACATTATTAAATACACGGATTCTATATGTTTTAAGGTAAACAGACCAGTATGTTACAAACTCTGTTTACACAATTATTTTGGGGAATCTCTAATAGAATATTTCTTAAAGATTTTGTTTAAGCTCTAATTCTTTTCTTGTCTTAACCTTCTCTCAGGAAAAAAGTTGAGGAAGCTCCAAGAAAGTCATTTCTGAATGAAATCTCAAACAATACATTTGTCTAAGGTCTAATTAGCTAACCCAGATATTGAAAGAGAAGCATTATGGCAAACATTTTAAAAACTGGGAGCATAAATTTAGACACCTAGATCAAAGCAGTCTAGTTTTCATGTGTTAAGTCAATGAGAGATATGGTGCTCAAGTAAAAGTTGCAGGACCTCAGTATGCAAGGTAGAAAATTTTGCCCTACGATCATAACACTTACAATGCAGAAGATTTCAAGAAACCTCTCACAGAAGTGAAAAAAGTAATATCCCAATTTTCATGCTCCAAAAGTTCAATTTCTCATTTTACACAGAACTCATATAAGTGATATGGTAGGTAAATGTGAATAATAAAATGGGAAAAAATTGAAGGAAAATAAATCTCTTCTGAGTAGCAGTCCCAAATTGGCAGGGAGTTGCTACCTTTCTCTGTAAGTGCCTCATAAAAAAAATCACTCTGAGGTGACATTTTAATATATCTCAACACCTCTCAAATAGGTTTAACTGTCATTCTGGATTGCTGGAGAATGTCTAGAGACACTTAAATTAATTCCAATTTTAGCAGTATTCCTAATTCCAGTGATATTCTTGGAGAATAATGTTAGAGCCACAACGAGCATTTTTTGTGTGTCCATTGTACCTCATCTCCACATTTGATAGATGTTCAAAGGCAGTCATATTTTGATTATGTATCTTGGAATCAGTTTTTGAAAGTAATTGAACCAATAAACCCTTGGTCCGTTGACTGGTACTTCTGTGTCTTCCTATAAAAGGAGGAAAGAGATGGCGAAAAAGAAAAGGTGGCTACATTTTGGAATAACTGTAAGTTTATTTCTCATCTTTCGATAGCTATGAGATGCTTTATAAAATCCCTCACACAGAACAACTTTGCCTAGAAGATCTGGAATGTGTTTACCATCACAAAGTTTATTTAAAAAAACCCACAAAAATGTGTTCTAGTGACTTCTATACAATTAGGCTTCCTTCCTAGAATTTGTGGAAGGGGGAAGGGGAATATTTCAAAAACAACCAAGACACTTGACAACTAACTGTTATACAGAGAGATATACACCTATCTCATAGAGCTGGAAAGACCTTGAAAGGTCATTGAGTCCAGTCCCCTGCCTACACTAGCAGGACCAAGTACTCTCCCCTGTCTTTTTTTTTTGCCCCAGACCTCTAAGTGGCCCCCTCAAGTATTGAACTCACAACGCTGGGTTTAGCAGGTCAATGCTCAAACCACTGAGCTATCTCTGCCCCCTATTATTATGCATCTTAAAAAGCCATTATTCGAACATTCTAATATTATTCTCCAAGAATATCACTGGAATTCTAGAATTCCATAGCATAATGTTAGTGATATTCTTGGAGAATAATGTTAGAATTCCCTCCCCCCAACATTATCCCCCAATGTTAGAATAATGTTATTTTTTATTATGAGATCATTACACTCTTCCCCTGAAATATGAATAGCCAGCCTATTAATCTATGGCTACTTCTTTCACTGTGTCCGTAGTGTCCATGTTTAAGTTTACTGAATGTATTATAATTAAGACTATCAAGCGATTAAAAAAATTAATCCTGATTAATTGCACTATTAAATAATAGTATACCATTTATTTAAATATTTTGGATGTATCTACATTTTCAAATATATTGATTTCAATTACAACACAGAATACAAGGTGTACAGTGTTCACTTTATTACAAGTATTTGCACTGTATTTTCCTAATGCAAGAATTGCAGTGCAATTTCTTTACCATGAAAGTTGAACTTACAAATGTAGAATTATGTAAAAAAAGAACTGCTTTCAAAAATAAAAATGTAAAATATTTTAGCCTATAAGTCTACTCAGTCTCACTTCTTTTTCTGCCAACTGCTCAAACAAGTTTGTTTACAATTTCCAGGAGATACTGCTGTCCACTGGTTGTTACAGTATCATGTGAAAGCGAGAACAGGCGTTCTCATGGCACTGTTGCAGCCGTTGTTGCAAGATATTTACGTGCCAGATGGGCTAAAAATTTGTATGTCCCCACCTGCTTCAACCACCATTCCAGGGGACATGAGTCTATGCTGATGACAGGTTCTACTTGATAACAATCCAAAGCAGTGCGGACCGACGCATGTTCATTTTCATTATCTGAGTCAGATGTCACCAGCAGGACGTGGATTTTCTTTTTTGGTGGTTTGGATTCTGTAGTGCTGCTCTTTAAAGACTTCTGAAAGCATGCTCCATACCTTGTCCCTCTCAGATTTTGGAAGGCACTTCAGATTCTTAAACCTTGGGTCGAGTGCTGTAGTTATCTTTAGAAATCTCACATTAGTACTGTGATGGTATACCCCATCAGGTTTTATGGGGGGATGCTTATAAATGTATGTATAACTGGAATATGGTTTTGCTACATATGCCATGTAATATGTCTCTGTAAAGGTTATGATCTACTGGTTATGTTCATCCTATTTGTATGTATGTGTCACTTTGTACTCAAAGTTATAAATATCGGCTATGTACTTGGTTAATTTTAAATAGTGTAGCAGCTGGCCAAGTTTCTGAGAGAAAACTATTCTCAGTAAGTGGTCAATCAGGAACCAATGAAGCCCTCAATGGACAGGGAAATACCAATCCACATCTGAGCTTCCTGCGGAATGTGGCTTGGCTGGTAAAGAACTCAGTCTTGCAGAGCAATGTGACTTGCCCATGTGGCTCTGAAACTCCATTTTGTGACTGGATTCTACACAAAGAAAGAGGAGAGTCTCCACCCACAAAGGAGAGTCTATTTAAACCCCTGAGAGATTGCTCCATTTTGTCTTCAGCTGGCTCAAGGAACAGCCTCTCTACCCCGAGGATACCTGAAGGAAACTGGAACAAACTGGGGGGTGTAAGTGATAGTTGGACCCAGACTAAAAGGAACTTTAGTATGAAAGAAAAAATTCACAAACATCTAAGGGTGACGCTTTTTACTGTATTAGTGATAAATCTGCATGTTCAATTTTATTTTATTTGGTAATTCACTTTGTTCTGTCTGTTACTACTTGGAACCACTTAAATCCTACTTCCTGTCTTTAATAAACTCACTTTTTACTTATTAATTAAGGTGGGAGCACATGTTAGTACCTGGGGGAAGAAAACAGCTGTGCATACTTTTCTATCGGAGTTGTAGATGGCAAACACTCTATGATGTTTGCCCTGTATAAGCTTTATAAGGGTAAAATGGTTTTATTCGGGGTTTGGACCCCACTGGGAGTTGAGCATCTGAGTGCTAAAGGCAGGGACACTTCCTAATCTGTTTCCAGGCAAGCCCACAGCTGTTAGCGGATGTGGCTCAGACGTAAGTCTGGGTTTGCAGCAGGCTAGCGAGTCTGACTCAACCCAGGCAGGATTTCTGTAGTCCCAATATGCCAGGGCAGGAAAACAGAGGCAGGAGTAGCCTTGGCACATCAGTTGGCAGCTTCCAAGGATGTTTCTGTGATCCCAACGCATCACAAGTACCTTCTTTGTGTTTTGTCAAATCTGCAATGAAAGTGTTCTTAAAACGTACACCACAATCACCCGAAACTGCTATCACATGAAATATATGGCAGAATGTGGGTAAAACAGAGCAGGAGACATGCAATTCTCCTCCAAGGAGTTCAGTCGCAAATGTAATTAATGCTTTTTTTTTTTTAACGAGCATCATTAGCATGGAAGCATGTCCTCTTGAATGGTGGCCAAAGCATTAAGGGGCATATGAATGTTTAGCATATCTGCAACATAAATAATTTGCAATGTCAGCTACAAAAGTGCCATGAAAATACCTGTTCTCACTTCCAGGTGACATTGTAATTAATAAGAGGGCAGCATTATCTCCTGTAAATGTAAACAAACTTGTTTGTCTTAGTGATTGCCTGAACAAGATGTAGGACTGAGTGGACTTGTAGGCACTGAAGTTTTACATTGTTTTGGTTTTGAGCGTGGCTATGTGACCAAAATATCTACATTTGTAAATTGCACTCTCACAAAGAGATTGCACTGTAGTACTTGTATGAGGTGAACTGAACAATACTATTTCTTTTATCATTTTAGAGTGCAAATATTTGTAATCAGAATATATCTTCGATTTCAGTTACAACACAGAATATATATGAAAACTTAAAAAAACAGCCAAAATATTTAGCAATAGAATGCCAACTGAAATGTAACAGGGTGATTAAACTGAAATTAATCATGATTATTTTTAATTAATCACTAGTTAACTGTGATTGACAGCCTTAATGATAATATCTCTTCCACATTCCATTTTATTATGTGCATAAATATGGGTACAAGTGAGTAATGTCAGGCACTCAGGTTTGAAAATAATGGCCTGTGGTTTTAGTTTCCAAATGTACTATTTTCCAGGACTTGGAGGAATCTTTATTCACAGATTACATAGCTCATGAAATAAGAAATCTCATAAAATATACACAATGTAGAAGATAAAAAGAAAGTTCTGAAATTAAACCAATTGTATTTCTCTGGCAAAAAATGAGCTTCTCAGAGGCTAAACCTTCCACACCAATTATTTCAATTAAACAAATAAACAACTGGTCTTGATTAAAGGAGGCCTGCAAATCAGTGGAATCTGACACTGAACTAGTAACAGCAGTAAGTCAAAAAGCTCAGAATTTAGTCTGAAAATAAACATTTTGACATAATTCCATTTTCACAAAAACATTCAAAGTTTTATTTTCATTTCAATGCAGAGCAAATATAAAATGTGAAACTTCCAGAGCTGCTATAAAATGTTGTCCTCTGGTCAGCTATAATCTAAGGTTTTTAAAAGTTCCATCTCTACCAAGACAGTGCAAGAGGCTGCCAGTCGGCCCTAGTGGCTCCAAAATAAGGAGTCCCACTGTGCACTTAGGCTTGGAAAGCTGGTGGTTTGACCAATTCTTATTTGACTCTGGTCAAATCTTGTCCAATATTCAAGCAAGCAAGTTCTGCTGTAGGCAGCAGCCTACCTTTTCCATTGCATCATAGTGCCATCTGTTAGCAAGTCTACTTAAATGTCTTGATCACTCACTTTACTACATGTTAATGCCACCTGCTGGAAAAAAGGTAAAGTAACTGAAAGCTGAGCATCTTGATCAACTGGAATCACCTAGAACAAACTTTATAGATATATTTATTCGTATACCAGGCTATCAACATACATGGCAGCTTACACAACAAATTAAACAAGACATGGTCTCTTCCCCCAGTAACTGACATTATAAACTGATGAGTCAAACACACAGATTAACTCAGAAGGGTATCAGAGAGAAAAAGAAGGGTTCAGACATTAATCCTCCTCACCCAACACAAAGAGAAAAGATGCACAGCCTCTCCCCTAACAGCAAAAGTAGGGTGACCAGATGTCCCGATTTTATAGGAACAGTCCTGATATTAGGGGCTTTTTCTTCTATGGGCACCTATTACCCCCGATTTTTCATACTTGCTGTCTGGTCACCCTAAGCAGAAGTATCACAGCTATCAGATCCGCTTATCAGACTCCCTCACCCTTAAAAAAGCTAACAACCCACATTACATGCCCACATAGCAACTTCTCTCCTCCCCTTACTTCTTCCCTCTCAACAAGAGTCCTCTTCATAACCACACACACAAGCATCCCCAGCCAAATCTTGGTGATGACTTCAAAAATTCTATACCAATGAGGAAGAGGGTGACATCTTTGTAGAGGTCCTTTACTTCCTGCTCTTCCCCTCCTGCTCCCACTACCTATGAATCAATTGATTACACTTCAGGGAGGAGGGGCTACCAGCCCCCCACACTTTCTATGTGATCTGAGAGTCTATAAGGTCCTTCCTAGGAAAGAAGGGGCAACATGCCCCCAAATCATTTTGATTGTCTAAAATTTTCTGGAACAATGACCATCAGAAACAGCACTGAATTGCTATTAGTAGACTGAAATACAAGAGATCCTTCATACTGAAAGAGCATTGCAGAAGTAGTGAGATATTAATAACAGTAGCGAGTCATTAATAAGAGTTATGATGCAGATTCAGGAAAAGCCAAAACATTTGTATGGAATTTTTTATATTTAATATGGAAAAAACTGTTAAAGCTAAGTGCAAGTTCCGTTCTTCTGCATATGTGACACACAGACAGAATGGAGAAATACTTGTTGAATTCTTGTGATGTGTCCAGCTACTGTCAAATACAGATTGCTGCATTCAAATAGCAAGAAGCTTCTTTTCTTCTGTGCATTTGCCTACTCTTCAGCAGCAGCATCCTGAACCATGGAGTCTTTTGATGAGTGACAACGAAAATGAAGCTAAATTCCTTTCTTCATCTTTTAATAAGGGTTTTGCTACTCCATCCACTTTAGCATTGAAAGCTTTTGCTCTCCTGGAAAGTCTTCACATGTACATCAAACTGATACTAAGAGGTTTTGGGAGAGAATGTCCCATAATAGGGAAAACAAACATAACCATACATTTGTTTGCAGTATTTATGCAGCAATACATTTCATGTAGTCAAAAATCCTTATAGGCTAGAAGTTTTTCATATTCTGTGTCCAATGTACAAAATGCCATGTTAGAAATGGCTTTCAGAAGCAGACAATGTGAAGAATGTGTTCTTATTGCAGAAGTGCCTCATGTGCCTCTAACACCTGATGAATGGAGCAACACGTACAATGAGGGTGTCATACACTTCATGGAAAACTCCACAGTGTTTTATTGATTCCCATGTACAACTGAGCATCACCATACAGCCTAATATATTGCTGAGTGGTTTAAAATTACAATCAAACAGGTGGGTCCACCACATGTTATTTTAGTTTTGACTCACCACCACAGTTAATATGAAAGCTGCATGAGTTTTGTTAATAAATTAGCACCCACACCTGTGTTATGGATGTGCTGCCTATACAATGAATTTCATTGGTGATGCTGAAGATCTGACAAGTTTCTCATCACGTCAAAGGTGAAAAAATATTGTCAACTACCAGCAGCCATTTTTCAGCACCATTTAGTAAAGCACTCAATTTCACACGCTCAGAATAAGTCTCAATGAGTATCTTACATCTTACTATCCTTAAATCATGTATAAGTATTTTTTATGATTTTCAAGGTCCACTCACCCTCTTGTAACACAAACTCCCAAAATTATGTCCCACCCACTCTATCATGCATTACATGATATACAGACAACCTGTATTCAATGTCTAAGTTACTCAAATATGCAAGACAACTCTTCAGTCAGCTGTTGTTGAAGCCAAAGAGGCCAGATGTTGCCCCGCGAGTAATCAGCACTGACATTCTTGATGATGACGTCTTTTGGATGAGAAACTAAAAATTAATTTTACTGCTTGAACCATTAGCTCAGTCCATTCAGAATATGGACTTTAGCAGTTCTGTATTGTCCACTGACAAGAACAAATTCCTGAATGTTAAGAAATTGTGAGAATACTGAACACAGACCACTTACAAATACTGAAGAGAAAATGATAATAGACAAAATAGTATCAAGGAAAATAATCAAGTGATCCAATAATTCTGCTACCTACCTTCTTGATCTTTGCTTTCAGGACCAAGACCTTCTGATGAATAATTCAATTCAGATTGTGACTTTGCAGTTTTTTAATCCCTATAAACCTGCTTTGGAAAGGACATGAAACTGGGCTCAAAGATTGTCCCCGCAAAAAAACCCAAGTGACTAGCAATCTCCCTGATTCCAAAGAGGCTGGGTTTATTGTCTCCCCTCTCCCATAGGTGCCCATTCTCAGTCTCTGACTCACCAGATCTACTCCTCTTCTGCATGGGACTCCCCTGGACCACATGGGTCTGAGTTTTCCTTGGAGGCTCCAGCCTGGAATATTAGTAGGGGAAATCCATGGCAAGCTGTTATTGAGGTGATAGCAGGGGCGAGTACTAGGCCTGAAGGCCCAAGTGCACTCTCTTATATTAGCAGTATCAATGCTATGTCCACTGTCCCAAGGAGAGGCTGATGGGAAGGAGGCACCTGAGCTCTGCAGTCAGTGACTGCTAGTGCATGCTCTAGGGAATTAGGTGTGATTCCATCTGGAACATGGCCCTTCTGCCCTTGTTCCTTACATGCACATGGGAGAGAAGGAGCATTTGCTCCTTCAGTCAGTTTTTCCAATTCTGCCTGCTTCCTTTCCCGCATAGAGAGAGAGCCACCTGGACTAGGCAGCTCAGACTGTATATGTATTTGGCCTAGCAGAGCTGGCCTTTCTAATCCTACCTGACTTCTTTCTTCCTACAGAAGACGGGCAGAAGCAACCTAGGCCAGAATTGGCTGTGAGGTGGAAAGACAGTAGGCTGAGCTCCTTAACAGTTCACTCAAAGAGGGAGAGAGGTAGAAGAAACAGACCCTTCCCCTTTGACCTCTGGCTTTTCTTGATGTAGCTCTCCTTGTGAAACTTGCGGAAGACACTGGTCACCAGAAGTGCCTCAGAAAGTGAAGCAAAGCTGAGGGCATAATCTCCACAAAAAGCAAATATACATATCTGGGACAGAGCTTGGAATCAAACAGACGAATTATTGAGCCACGGTGTTAGAAATCTGAACTTAAATGTTTGGCATTTTCGTCAGAATGGCTCTGCAGCAGCGAGGTCTGGTAGAGCCTCTGGACACTCTGGAGGCAGACAAAACTGCAGGGAACTTCAGGAGGCAAGACCTTTCCCTGCTGCAAGTGACACGTCTGGTTCTGCCTCCAAGCTACAATCAGAAATGTAATGGCTTTGTGTCCCTTAAGATAATGAAGGCAGACCTTGCTAGATACAAGGGAACATGTATTATTTCATAAGTAGGACCCGTCCACAGTCCATTTTGGTCAATTTCAAAGTCATAGGAATTTTTAAATCATATTTCATGATTTCAAATATTTAAATCTGAAATTTCACAGTGTTGTAAAATTGCAGGGATCCTACTCAAAAAGGAGTTGTGGGGGGACAGATGCAAGGTTATTATAGGGGGGACTGCAGTACTGCTACCCTTATTTCTGCATGACTGCCGGAGGTGGTACTGCCGTCAGAACTGGGTGGCTGGAGAGTGGCAGGTGCTGGATGGGACCCCAGTTCTGAAAGCAGAGCCGACACCAGCAGTAGTGCTGAAGCAAGGATGGCATGGCATGGTATGGTATGGTATGGTATTTCCACTCTTACTTCTGCACTGCTGCTGGCTGGGCATCAGCCAACAGCCACTGCTCTCCAGCCACCCAGCTTTGAAGACAGTACAGAAGTAAGGGTAGAAATGCTGTGAACCCCTTAAAATTACCTTGCGACACCCTCCCTTGCAACTCCCTTTTGGGTCAGGACCCCCAATTTGAGAAACACTGGCCTCCCCCATGAAATCTGTAAAGTATAGGGTAAAAGCTCACAAAAGACCTGATTTCACAGTCCATGGTGCATTTTTCATGGCCATGAATTTGATAGGGCCCTATTCATAAGCATTCAAAGCAGAGAGGATGAGAGTGAGAAGAGAAAGAATTTTGACTTTGATTACTGCCAAACACACCAAAGCTCTACTAGCAATAGAATGAGGACTGGGGGCATTCCTTCCATTTGTTTAGTGTTCAACCCTCTTCCAATGTCTAACCACTTTTTCTTGTATAAGCATGCCAATAGATACCATATGGTACATTACTATGAGAAAATGTAGCAAGGCTCTAATAAAATTAAACTAAAACTCTACAACTTCAGATAAAAAAAACACACTCTTCTTTTTGCATAGCCCTGCTTGTTATGAGTCATTCACAGATGTGAAGTTAAAGGACAGGAGCCAAGTTTAGGTCAAAGACAATGTGTTACACAGCAACCAATTTAAGTCTGCTTCTCTGCAGTTTACATGCTTTATGTTACAAAGAAAACTTTTTCTGTCCCAACATTGAGACACTATCAGAATGAACAATTGTCAAACTGACAAACACTCTTGCTGATTTCATGGGCACCTTGATCTATGCGGGGAGATTTTTTTTTTTAAAAAAAAAAGTATGCCCTCCCAAAACCAGGGCTACAATCTTAAAATCCCAAATAAAATGGGAGCAAAAACGCAAAACAAAAACACAAACACAGAGAGAGAGAGAGCTTGCTGGGGTTATGGAGTTAGAGATATTCACACAGCTCTTTGATAAGTCATCAGGAGAATGACACTGACAAGTTCCCTACTGTCCAACCAATCCAGAAAGTATTTGTTTATGCAACGTATTCATTTCTCTCTCACACAGCCCACAACAAAACCCACAGCCTGCGTTTTCCAGATTAGAGCCTCCTCTCTGAAAAGATGGAGTATTAACACTGCAACTCATGTTGGCAGGTTCCCCCGACCCTTAGTGGGAGGGAATGTATGAGTAGTTTAGATGTCAATTTTTTAACTTGAGAACTTTGGACAGTGACCTCATATTTAGCCTTAATCAGCTGGATTGAAAACAGAAGGATCACCTCATATATATTATCTTTCTTAGAGATTGTTCAAATACATGGTGAACCATGAGAATTACAGATTAAAAAACATTTTTGATCATCTAGTCTCCATTCCACTTCAAATACAGGATTCCTTACAGTCTATTTTCTACTATTTGTCCAGTTACAATGTTCTATATTTACTATGATTTTCCATATACAAAGTAATTATAAATATACAAAATTAAAAAAAAATACACACACCCTCATCTCTATTGATTAATGCTCTAAATGTTAAGCATATCTTTTCCCATTTTGATGGACTTAGGTGATACTCCCAAAGTCTGTACCTGCTGAGGTGTCTAATCATGCATTTGTACCATATTATTTAATAAATTAATGAACTGGATTTTTAGTTTCTGAGTAGAGTGCAACACTCAGTCTAAATTGCATTTATAATGCATCAGACAACTGAAATTCTTACTAAAACAAATTTGCAGATGTACAAAATAATAAGTAACAGAGAAAGTAAATGGATGCTCAAATATCTCCTTTTATTAAACAAGAATGAGGAAATGGTCATTAAATTGAAAGCCAAAAGATTTTAAACTGACTTAAGTCTTTTATACAAACCATAACTAGGGCTATGTCTACACTGCCCAACAATTCAGACTACAGGGGTGTGAATAGCAATGCGTACCAAAGTGCTGCACTGAAACTCCTCCACGTAAGAGCTGCTGACGTGCTTGGCGCACTGTTATTCACGCGCACTGTTATTCACACACACCCTAGTACAAACTGCAGGGCAGAGCAGACGAGCCCAAACTGTGAAGCTCACTGCTACAAGATATCAGAGGCTAAGTGTTGAATAAAATTTACAACAACAAAAATTTAAACATTAAAGACCCTGCAAATACTTCGAAGGTTGAAGTTGAGTATGGGTAGTTCCACTGAACTAAGGACATGCATAAGTGTAATGAAAATATCCACCGTTACATTATTATATATTAAAAAATTGAAGGGATTATACAAATTCTTACACTTCAAAGTATAAGCTGGCCAATGGAATGGGGTAAAACTTCTTAATTCGTAAATTTCATGATTTTCAAAATATAGGAAGTATTTAGTTCCAAATTGTCTAATTCCTGGATCTCACTGAGATTTACAGAATCTAGGCAATGATGAACAAAAAATCAACTAAATCAGTAAAGAATTCACAAAATTTTCATTCTGAATACGAAAGGATGTTTTGTGGTGCAGACTGAGATCAAATGCCTGAACCAATTTCATGTAAACATACAAACTGGAAAACACTTATATAAAGAATGGGATGGGAGAGCATCAGAGTACTAGTTGAAAAGGTGCTGTACATTGTTATTTAGTCCACCTCGTTTTTAATACAGAACTTTTGTAATCTCGATGTCCAAGGTATCACAAATTTAGCTATGTAGCACACTGCAGCTGAAATCAGTGTTAATTCCCCAGCCATTACCACATATATTGTAAACAAGTAATCCAAATAATTATTCAAACCACATATTACAACAAAATCATAGCATTATCTAGATACTTTGTAAAGTTTTTCATGGTTATCAAGATCTTCCTGCTTTCAAGAGACTGAGGAAATGAAGTCATTGTTTAGGTAAGAAGATCAAAGCACACCAGAAACATGGAGCATTCTGGTAAAGGTGAAGGAGTTATATTTTCACAGCTGTTTATATCTACATGTTTTCAAAATCTACATGCATATTACTAGCTCCCATACTTAAAAAGAGGGATTTTTAAAAAGTGGTGTATAGCTCGATTCAGAATTAAATAGAACCACCAACAACTTTGTTTTTCTTTTATAAGCATTAAAATAAGATGCCAAATTGCATAGTTAGGATTTCTAGATATGATTTATTGCAAAAATAAAATTTGCACTGTTTAAACTGTACTGACAAAATTTAGTAGAAACCCTATGCTAAGGTCAGATCACCATACAGAGAAATGCATATAGTGTTAACCTTTAAAGCAGGCCTGCACAACATGCAACCTGGGGGCCACATGCGGCCCGCACAGGCTCACTGTGTGGCCCACAGGGGGTCAGAAGGGGTGGGGCAAGTCAAGTGGTGGGGCGAGGGCGGGGCTTTTCGGCCCGCAGCTGGGTTTTTCGCAATAATATGACCCTCGCTGCTTTCCGAATTGTGCAGGACTGCTTTAAAGTTTAGTCCTTGTAATTTCACTCCAGTGCTGCAGATTGTTTGCACGCTAACTGTGAGGATGCAATTGCTGACGACAGTTTTTTTTAATCTGTCTTCTATCATAAGTGTTCCAAATATTAAAAGTTAGAGTGAGTGTTGAGTGAAACAGCTCCATTAATCCTACCTCTTAAATTCAATCATTACTGTTTCAGAAATTCAGAAAGAGTTATTATTTAAAACTTAGTTCTCAAAATACTTCAAATAAACTAGCTATCAGAATCAATCAAATCATGACCTGTAGTAAACTACTGAAACATTTTTATTTACACAAATAAAAAACATTATTAGAAAAATTTAAGCTTCTCTCCATTTATCCGCACAAAATTAAGGCATTTAATACAGAAACAGAAATAAACAAACCTCTGCTAGAGTGACAGATAAACGAATATTCCATGAAAATATGAAAGAGTGAGTACTACTGCAAACTGGATTATAAAAACTGAGCTTTAATGCTTCAAAAATGCTTCTTTCCATATGATCTATTTTAGGGCTTGTCTACACAGGGAGATATTCCAGAAAAGCTATTACTGATAAAATCCATGAATGGAAGTTTTTCTACTGGAATTAACCTGATTCAGAATAAGGCACTCTAATTCAGTATTAAGATCATTTGGAACAGGGCACTCTATTCCAGAATAAGAGCATCCATAAATAAATTAATCAGGACTAGTTATTCTGCTGTACATTTACACTCTATCTTGTTTTGGATTAGCTTACATGTGTAGACAACCCCTTAGGTATGTGCCCATCAGCATAGTATCTGGGTGCCAATGGCCTATGCCAGTCATAGACATTTCTATAAATTTACAACTTGGTTGACAGTTATTAGAAGAGATCAGTAATTTACCATGAATGGTACTGCCTTTTTCCATAATTGTCCTGTTTACCAGTCCAGGATGGTCACTGTAGGAGAAGTGACAAATTGTACTTAGAAATGTAAACTCTTTGCCCCATACAGCAGTCCAAAGAACTCAACAGTAACAAAATGGCACATCCACTTTATTGCATATAGGAAAGATGTGGATGTCTCCAAGAAACCCACCTCGCATCTTGATGGGTGTTTGAGTGACAAGTCATCTTGTTGGAATGCCGATATAACCAACAAGCAAAACAGAGAAAGAGTAGACACATAAGTGATTCAATTACACACTGACATTTTATGAGGGAACTATTTAAGTATTGGCAACAAAGTCTTGTTGGCTCCTAATCCTTCTTGACTCAAAAAAGCCATTTGGCCATAAATGTTTACTTTTGTACTGAGGTAGAATTTAAAATTCTAAAATTTAAAAAAATTCTTAAAGGACTGAAACTTGAAAGAACCAAACAGTCCTTTCAATTAGAAAAATATCAAGACAAAAATACTGACAGAAATACTAAATATATGAAGAATTAGACGTACACAGCACATTCCTCTAGCTATCAAAACAAGAATTAATTTTGCATAAGGCTGTGTTTAAGGAAGCAGACAGCTGGCTTCGAGGCAGTAGAGGGTAAACTTCTGACAGCCAAAAACAATCTGATTTCAAGTCCATCTGCTACATGACTTTTCCAGAATGTAAGACACTAAGGCTCTGTCTACTATTGGGATTTGAATCATGTTTGAAAACAAGTATGAATTCTATTTAAACACAATTATTTCTAAACAGGTTTCAAATACGGTGCAGCTGGCCAGTTTAAAAGGGGCCTGTCTTAAGACTAGCTTCAAAATGCATGTATGTGCCCATAGGACCTGTCTAAACTGTATTTAAAATTATCAGGCAAATGGACATCATCTAATAATTCCATTAACAGCAAAAATTATAAAACTTTATCCCCAGGGCAGGATGAATGAAAAGACTCCCCGCCCAACTGAAACCTTAAGTATTTTTATTTAAAATTCTCCATCTACCATGTTCATATGGAATTAAGTTTCTTCATATGATTATGAGTTGGGGGCAACTTTATTCTGGGTTGAGTTTAAAATCTCACTGAGATTGATAGGTGTGAACTCAGTCTTCAGGTAACATAAATGTAAGCATAAACCCCCACCAAAGATGAAAGGTGTGTGAGAACCTGCCCCAGGGCTTCTGGATGAGGAGGTCCGGGTGGGAAGAGAGATCACAGAAACAGAGAACGGACAAGAAAAGAGAGAGAGAGAGAAAGGCAAGAAAGCCAAGCAGGAACCTGTAAAGCACAGCCTGACCCTGGAGAAAACTAGAGAGAGCTTCTGGATCTGGTGTTGGCTAAAGAGATTTGGGGGCTGTAAGCTAAGAAATTGCTCCTTTTGTTCTGGTTTCTTCTGCATTTAGAAGCACAGGACTTTGTACACTGCTTGTAAATAAACAAAATTGCACCAAAGAAAACACTAAATTTCATCAATTTCTACTTTGAACTAGAACATTCTCAGGGCTCAAAATTTTGACTAGCTGCTCAGGTTGTATAGAGGCAATAATATAGGCTTTATCAAATATGCCCTCAATGTAAGTATATGTTGTTGTAAGTCTTTGAGGAATATTTTTAAAAGGGAAAAAACTGAATGCAAATAGATGATAGAAACCTGCACCATATTTCCCCTACTACACTCTCCGCCACCGCGCACACACACACACAGTTTCTCTCAGGAAAAACTCACGGGAGGGGGACAAAAAGATCCAGGAAACTCCATAGGTTTTACTTTGAAGAATTTCCTTGGATTATTCCACTCTAGGAAAAGGAATTTGAGAGGCCAAAGCCTTCAAACTTTGTGATATGTAGGGAAAGCATACAGTACTGCAGTATGCTGTCTTCTTCCCCTACCACAGCAACAGAGCTTCCTCTAGAGCCATGTTACCTTTGGCCTCTGTCCAGACTAATCCCTTCCCACCAATCCTCACTTCATCGCCACAAAGAGGTAGGTGAAGTAGTGGAATTGAAGTTAGTACATCATGGAGTACCATTAACTCCCGCTCTGATAGCTGCATAAAATGCTAACTTGTGGCACAGGAGGTTCTGTGGAACTGAAGGCAGAGGAGCAGTGTTTTGCAGAGTCACTGTTCTTCCATTGTCTGTGCTCTCCAACGCAGTTTTCCCAGCTTCTTCTTCATTTAAATATTCGTGAATATATAGAACCTGGTCATTTCTTTAACATATATGTTGAACAGCGAACAAAGAAAGTGTTGAAGGACAAGAATCACAAACTTACGTCTATTGGCTCTTATTTTGCTTTGCAACAAGATGATTAAGAGTGTGAGGCTACATCTACCAACCAATTCTTGAAGGTGTCAATACTACAGGGAGGGGGATTATTTCGGATTGTACAAGAATGCAATGTATTTCAAAGACAATGATCGGAAAGAGGTGGCATGACACACCCCAGATGTCACATACATAACGGAGGGGTTTGTACACAAGTACAGTATTTTTTGCAATTTGGATGCATATCTTTTAACTCAAGTTATTGAGGGATGGAGGGGGTTTAAGAGGGTATGTCAATATATAGTCAAAGCTGATCCCAAGGTAGGGCTAAAAGGTTTGATATATGGACATTCAAATAAATTTGATTCTTTGTCTATTAATTGGTTTCTGAAGATCGTTTGACAGGGATAACCACCAGAAACCTCTAATCCTAAATTTGTAGGTCTAAAGAGTGTCACCAGTGCTCAGACTGCTAATTATTCTATTATATTATTACACTACGCGCAAATCAACCATGTTAAGCATTTTATTTCTTAAAATGCATAGCAAAATTTGAGAATAAAGTCTTTTATGTGATTTATATGCAACTAACGCAAACTTTAGAATTATAGAATGAAAATTGTGAAATCATCAGATGTCAGCTCTAGAGTTCAATATTTCTGGAATGTGATAGAATCTTTAGTGTTATAAAACTATAACCTATACACTTGTGTGGTAATAACTTTAAGTCAAACATTATAAGTAGTCAAGCATTTGAAAAAAACTGAAGTAATACAATCTTCCAGATTCTAGACTCTAACTGGGTCAAGTGAACTGTTTTCTTGCCTATAAAGACCAGGTTCACAACAACTTTATAATATAGTTTAGCCCTGTCTACAGAGGCAAGACCATGTCATAACAGTCTCCCCTTCTTCCCAATTGTCCTACTTCCCTTTCCCTTCAACTAACATAGTAAATTTTGTTGATTGAAGAACCATAGAGATTCACCTATCAAATAAATTGTGTTTCATACATCACATGAAAACAATCCAGCCAAAAATATTGTAAAATTCTGTTTATACAAAAGTTGTGATGCAAACCAGGATAGCAAACTTTGATGAAAATTCATTACTTTAACTAATGATTGTGAGTAAACAAAAAGGCATATTTTGAAGCTAACCAATCTTAATTTGGATTTATCTTGCTGCCTTTGTGATAAACATTTTCATTTTTAAGCTTCAGAAAAAAATACCCTCTAAAAATGCTGCTATAATATCAAAACCTCTAAGTTCATACCACATAAGCTAGAATGAGCATTGTAAACTTAAGAGATGTAAAACATCAAGTGAAGGGAAATAAAAAACTAAAACAAAGAATGTCTGATTTCTGCCAAAATCTGGAAAAACAAATGATAAAAAAGTAAGGAATTAATTTTTGGCTTACTTCTGCCCCCAGTTCCTGTGTGGGAGCTCTAAGCCAAGGAACATTATATTTCTTCACACAAAAACATTGAACAGCAAGATGTAAAGTTAGTGTAGATGATTTAATATAGTTTTGGTTTAAAAATAATTTGCTTTACTGTCAAACAAATACGGTACCAAATTACTACTAGCCGCTCCGAGAATCTTATAAACGTGTTCACCAGAACACGTATTTTTCCTACACATTTTGGCAACACTGAGTATCTTGATTGCTTTTTTCAGTGTTTATACAGTACTAAAACATGAACTCAGGATAATTAAGAGACTGACTCAAACTCCAAGCTATATTAAGGGCTTGTCTACAGTAGAAAATTTTATCACATTAGAGCATGAATTTATAACACCAATTTTAAACACGACATCGTTCCTTGGGCAAAGATGTTTATGTTTTACATGTCAACTCCTCAATGACAACATAAACCACAGAGTGGATCCTAGAACTAATGATGACTAGCTGACATGTTAAACATACAGTGTACACAAGGACCGTCATGTCTTATGTTAAAAACACATTCTGACATGTTTTATGTAATTTCCCACTACAGACAAAATCCATAAAGCTGTTTAGTAAAGGTGTATTTAAAGACACACAATAAAACAAAAACACTGTGCTAAAGCAGAAAACTCCTGCTAAAGTCACTAAGGAACAGCCTGCTACCCTTACTCATGATGAGTATTACCTTACTCCTCAAATGTTCTCACTGATATCAACAGAACATTTGGAAAGTGATACACTACTCAGTGTAAGGGTTGCAGGCCATCAAGTGTTATACAGTACTAATGCAACTTAAAGATAATTAATTTGTTCTAATTAATATTAATACAAATATTAATGTATCACAAAGAGGCATTCCAATAGAAAAGCTGATGATCAATTATAGAAATAATTTTAAATCATGTGTCAGAATTTTAGACAATATAAAATACGTGACCTAACATGCAGTATATGTTAAGTTTCCTGCAAAATATCAGGCCATGATAAATATCCTCCGTATGTTTCATGCCTGCACAGTGCCACTGTCAAAAAAGCCTGCTTTCTCTAAGAGACACAGAAATTGTATTAATTTGGAAGGAAGGAATGTCAGTGACCTAATGACACAAGCCAAAAACTGCTTTTTACTACTGTGGAGTTTGCCAGACAATGTTGCTCCCAATTTACATTCTTCAGAGAAATCAGTTAATTTCAAATACATGGTCAGAGCTGTTTTAGTTAACTGTAATTCTGATTGACTCACTGCTAGCTAGATTGACTCACTGCTAGCTAGATTTCTGCCATGGTCATTTTAAAATATATATTTATATATAATGGAGGAGATACTACCATTATAAGTAATTTACAGAGAGTAAAACCACATATATCTTTGGGAAACGGGGAAGAAAGAAATAAAAATATTCACAACAAACTGTTTTCCAGAAGGTTGCAAAAACAGAAGTGCTGTTCCAGCAAAAAAAAAAAAAAAAAAAAGCTTGGCATGACTATCAATACCTAGAAATCATGTCTTCATTGACCAGGTACACAACCACCAACAAAATTCTCTGAAAATGGGGAAAGAAATTACTAGTCTAGAACAGCGGTCTCCAAAGTTTTTCCTCCGTGGGCCCTTTTCTTGGAGGAAAAACTTGCACAGCCCCTGGGGGGGTATGTCCGCTGAAATGCCGCCACATAAAGTGGAAGCTTCCGCTTTCCACGGCAGCATTTCGGTGGGACAACAATAAACCGTCCGGGAGCTTGGTAGTCTCCCGGGCGGGATTGACGGTGGTGCCAGGGTCTTGTGCACCCCACTTTGAAGACCACTGGTCTAGAACACCTATTTGATCTATGTCATCCGTCTTTGAAAAGTGAATCTAATTTCCCAAAACCATGGTAAAGAGATACCCATCTAGGCAGACAATACCTCAAGTACAAGGAGAGAAAAGAACTCAGGTTTGAAAGTTACCATAATGACAAAAATTTTGGAAGGCATCTTCATGCTTCAGGACTTAAACCACTTGCTAACTATTAGCTATGAGGATGAAACATAATCTGGGGAGTGATTATCCCACATAGTGCCAACTACAGGATTATTTCAGCTCCTTCCTCTGAAGTACTTGGTACTGGCGACTGTCAGAGACAGGATGCTTAACTAAGTACACATCAGGTCTGATCAAGTGTACCATTTTTATTTTCATATCTGGTCTTGGAAACTAGTATGTCCTGCTCCAAAGAATGAGGTGTTGTTCAGGTACAAGGCCAAAAACTGCAGTCTTGTGAGATATTAGTTTTGCTAACATCAAGACAATGCTAGAAACAAAATGAGATTTTCTCTTTCATCCCAGTCTCACCTTAAAAGGCAGATCACATTGGTGTGGGACTTTAAAATGCCTAATGTCCACACCACATCACTTCTGAAAACAAACAAACAAAAAATCACAAGAAAATGCAAGTAAGCAAAAAAAAAAAAAGACACACAATGGTTCATTACAGTTACAAGCTGTTGACCAACTGTGTCTTAACTAAAGGCAGAGTTGCCTCATCTGTGATTACTCACAATACAAGAGAAGAGGAGACTGAAGGGGCAATGAGAGTACAGTATGTGGAAAATAATGTGCAAGTTTCTGTAAACATCCTAAGTGTGCAGTACTTATTGAAAATATTTCACTGGCTCAAATCAGCTTTTTAAGAAAAATTATGATTTCTGGAAGTTTTCTCTCTTTAAAATGTTAACTGGAGTCAATCACTTACCTAAAAAAAACCTTTCAGCTGGAAGTGTGTATGATACACAAAAGGAGACACTTTATTATAGACACTTCTGATTTTTAGCTTTTTCTTTATAAATTATGTGCTTTTGCTGCAGAACATGTCAATTATGTAACCTATTTTATAGCTATTCAGATTAACCGTATTGATATTTAGTATATAAAAAACCCCAGAAACAGAAGCAAATCTAATATCAGACAATATTTACAGTAGTTTCACAGTTGCTTAATTACAACCAAGCTCCAAGCAAATATGGGTAATACAATACTCATTGTAATACAATACTCACTGCCATTGGGCTGCACCCAACCCTGACACAGTGCATGCACTGGGCCTGCCCCAGAAATACTGCAGGGCCCTGCCCCTCCATGCCAGGTGTACTAGGTGTGGGCAGGCAGGCTCAGCAAGGCAGGATCCAAGTGTGGAGGAGCTTCATGTGGAGGGAGCCAGGTGTGGGCTGAGAGGATTTTGTGGAGGGCAATCTAGGTGTGGGCAGCTCAGTGGGGGATCTGGATATACAGGGGCTTGTTGGAGGATTCTGGGTACAACAGTAGTGGAACTCTGGGTGTGAGGGGATAGAGCTCATCAGAGGGGTCTTTGTGTAAGGGATTCAGCATGAGGGTCTAGATGCTGGAGGAGTGGGGTTCAGTGGGGTGGGGATCCAGATGCAGCTGCTTGGGGCTCAGCAGGGTGGAGATCAAGGTGGAGGTGGCTTGTCGGGGTGGTCCTAGTGCAGGGAGAGTGGGGCTCATCGGGGGGGTTCTGGGTGCAAGGAGGGTGAGGTTTGGCGGGAGGGTCTGGGTATAATGGGTCTGGATGCATGGGGGTTGGGTGGATGGGGGAGCAGCTCCCTGTACAGTGATCCCTCCTCTTCAACTGAGGGTTCATGAAGTGCGGGGGCAGGGAGGGAGAGAGTCTGCAGAGCTTCCTACAGCCAGGGTAGAAATCTAGGTGGGGGGGTCTGACATGGCCCCGGATGCCACGTAGAGGAAGAGAAAGTCCCGTCCTCCCCAGCCCAGCCGGGACTAGCAACTGAGCCTGGGGTAGGGTAGAAGCCACCACCCAGGTCTTCCCCAGTCCCTCAGCGATTTACCTCTCTGTCGGCTGCCCTGGGCACCTGAAACATACTTCTGGGAGGTCACACAATCGCTCTTATGGCTTCTCTTTGCTTCCCTGTCAGAAAATCATTTTTCTGGGGGGAAGCAAAGAAATCTGTGGGGGACATAAATTATGCGCTTGTGCAGTGGTACAGAATTCACCCAGGAGTGCTATTTACTTATGTATGTGTGTGCTGGATTGGGGCCTAAATGCAGAAAATACTTCATCCATTACAGGAAAGTAGCCAGCTCCACACTGGAACATAGCAATTATTCAATCATATACAGCATCACTAAATATCTTTGGCCAAAAAGAAAAGGTACTATGTCCAAATCAATAACAACGGTAAAGTATATGTAGTCAGAATTTTTGAGGGGGAAGTGTTATGGAATCTTTACTGCCACTAATAGTAAGGAACTCTGTTTCATAGTTCACCTGATGGACTGGGGTTTGAATTTGACATTATATTCATATCCATTCTTATTTGTTTGGGTTTGGTTACAGTCTACCTAAATATTTAGTTGGCTTTGTTACTGCAATTTTAAGTTTTTTTCTGTGAAGTTCCTACCCAGATCTGAGAAACAAATACTCAAGGGATTTGCCTTTTGTTTTCACTCTCTCTCAAACCTTCCTGTTTCATCATTTCATGTTGGTTCCCTTTTCAAAAATAAAAACCAGTGGTATAAAAAAAAATCACTAAAAAGGATGTGGCTCATTTCAGGAAAAGTAGATACACTGCATCTTCATGCTAGGCTTCTTTTCCAATTGCAATGTCATTCTGCGCTACTTTTCTTGTTCGTCTGAAATCCATACGGGGGAATTTTTCACCACCATCACCACCCCACCAAGACTTAAAACTCCTGGGTTGTATAGTGTGAAAGGCTAAATTAGCTCTGCAACAGTAGTAACTCCATTCTCAGCACAACTAGCCAACCAGAACATCCAAAGTGGGTGTCATCATTCAATTTTTTTAAATTAAAATATCTCCCTGACACTTCCTCTCAGACTTCCATCAAGTCTCCTGAAACCAAGGTCATCACAAGCTATACCAGCTTTAGGATTCTAGTATCCTCTGTAATGGGACCCTCCCCTCTCAAAACTCTTCTTCTTATAATCTAAGTTCCCCCCTTCTACTGCTGTTCTGCACAAATTCTTTGTAATTCCCCCTCCCCCCTCTTCAACGCTATCATTTAATTCCCACACTTAAGGTCAGGAGAAAGAAGAGGGCCCAGCCAATGGAAACTGATCAGTCCTTTGCTAAATTTATCTAACATAGGAAAGGCTAACCTAATGATGATTAATGCCCCCAGATATCAGCAGGCCTCATAGTTATGTTAAAATAAATCTAGGGTTGTCCCACAAATTGGGAGTGCTCGTGACTGCTAGTTTCACAAGGCTCAAATGCCATCTCTGATCATAGGTTCTAAACAGGTCCAGCTACCTTTGCTGTATCAGTCACTGTCTTCAAATCCTACATGCTCCACGAATCCCCAAGAGCAGAAGACCATAAAGCTCCAGCCCACAGCATGCATGATTTCAAAACAGTCACCATCTTAGCAGAGACGGCAAAGACTTGTTCAGTATTCACAAAAGGTAGGTCGAAAGATCAGCTACAAATTCAGAAGTGGAACCCACTAACAAGTTCTGATTGAACCTTTAAAAATGGTTCTGATGTCACATTGACAACATTTACTCAGCAAAGTATTAATGTAACAAAAATAAACTAAACACATTCTGACCATCTTTACTTGTAGCCATCCAAAGCAAGGAAATACAAAGCACTAAAGAGAAAATAAACTTTTCAGAAAAGGTTCATAACCTTCCATTTCAATTACTGCTTGACAGACTTCAGAATGTCCCATATAACATGAACTATAGATTCTTGTGCTGCAAACAACTGCAACTGAAAAAGAGTAGACAATGTGTGTAAATAAAAACTGAATATACCCATGAAATTCTGGGTAGACAAATTGAATCAAAGAGCCTCCAATAGAAGTTGCTGTTCTAAGGAATCCCCTATGATTGTCTTGTTACAATGTGGTCATCTTACACCACAAATACCTGTTTCTAAAGCTTATGCTTCAAAGGTGTTCGCAGTTACAGAATGTTCTTTTAAGCACATACAATATTTGGAAAGGAAAATATCCCAGGGTGCAGAAAACTGTACATTGACTAGCTTGGGAGGCAATCAAAAACGCCATTGCTTAAGCATTTTTATTTTAAAGACGAGCTAGTACTTTTATTATACATACGCTATGATGAGAATAGGTATATCACTTCCTATACACAAAAGATACTTGTTCCATAAGAACTAGCTCTTGGAATCTTTGGAGGATCGTGTATTGGATGTGATCTAATTCAGTGCTATTTTCTGAGATAGCGTTCTAAGAGCATCTTTTCCTTCTCCATTATGATATTGGGGAAGGATATGAATAATCAAAGTACAGACCCAACTGCTTACTAAACCCTGGATGTAGAGTTCTGGAGGTTGAGAAGCTTCCTGACTTGTTGGCATAGATGTGATGGGTGTACACAGTTTTCTGTTGTGTTTTAAAGTCCAGAAATCCCCCTTCTGGGTAAATTTTACAGTTTTTAAAGTACAATATTTTTGTGTTAAGCAGATAGCTAGCAGAAAAGTTTAAGCCAACCACTCCGTAACTCAGAAACGCCAGTAAGTGGCGTAGGCCTGTGTTTTGAATACAACAGAGGAATAGCCATAAAGATATTGCAGGAGTTACAAAGATGGAGCTTCAAGGCATGATACAGTCAGTTAAACTGTACTTAGTATCCTTTAACTCTGTCATAAGTACAAAAAGTTTGAAGAGATTTCCCCTCAAAGTTCTGGACTAAGTCCTATCACAAAGAGATTCAGGCCAAAGGAGAATTCTTCCAGATGCTAACTGCATTTGAAAATGGGATGCTACAGTGAATGTTCTCATCCAACTTAAATGAAAACTTGTGCTACTATGAAGGTTCTAATTACTAACATGTTTTATTTTAGCTTTAGCTAATGGTCTATAAACTCGATACAGTATCAGAGGGGTAGCCGTGTTAGTCTGGATCTGCAAAAGCGACAAAGAGTCTTGTAACACCTTATAGACTAACAGATTTTAGGGATCATGAGCTTTTGTGGGCTAAGACCCACTTCATCAGATGAATGTTGTGGAAATCTCCAGAGGCAGGTATAAATAGCAGGCAAGAAAGCAAGGTAAATTCAGTCAAGGGGTGCTTCACCCCCACCCCCCCCCGATTGAATTTATCTTGCTTTCTTGCCTGC